>JAQIUQ010000494.1:0-151942 GCA_030378365.1 Hybognathus amarus
TTTTTTTTTTTTTTTTTTTTTTTTTTTTTTTTCTAGCGACTATTCGGGCACTTTTGGGGCCCTTAACATGCTCGAAAACTCTTGAAACTTTGCACACGGGTCAGAACCCGCGGCCATCAGAGCCGGGCTGAAGCTGGTACCCGGGCGTGGCAGGGCGGCTCGTCAGCGCCCCCTGGAATGGGGTCCGAACACCTGGTCCATAACTCAAACACACTTGCATGTAATAATATGAAACTCGGTACACATGTCGATAGCAGAATTTCATCTATACCTCGCGTTCTTACTTTTACCCCAGCCCAACAGGAAGTCGGCTATTGAGGTTTTTTTGTAAAACACACGCAATGAACTTTTAAATACTCCTCCTAGAGCTCTGATCCAAATTCGACGAAACTCGGTCAGCGTGAAGTCAAGACATTGAGGATGAAAGTTTGTGTGGGGATTTTTGATATCTCGAACGGTTTGGCCGTCGCGAGGAAACGAAACTATGGCGAGAACGTGAAACAGGAAGTGTGTCATAACTTTCAGCATACATTAACTGATCTGGATGAAACTTCAGCAGTGCGTTCGCTGTAAGAGGACGATCACATGGATGTGACTATTGTGAGTCAAAGTTATAGCGCCACCAACTGGCAGCAGGAAGTGTGTCACTTTCAAAATGCTTTGAAATCACCCTCTTATTTTTACCCGATTTGCTTCAAACTTCATCTGTATAATGTAAATACACGGCAGATGAAGACCTATGAATGGATTCTTGATATCTTTGAAACTGTTGCCGTGGCGACGCATTCAAACTTTACCATTCTTTTAGGATGCATTCTTTTAGGGATTCGAACATTTGTCCATAAATCAAACACACGTGCATGGATTAATATGAAACTCGGTACACTCATAGATCACATCAGGCCAAACAACTTTCGTGCTCTAAGTTTTACGACAGTTCAAACGGAAGTCGGGAATTATGTTTTTTTTTTTTTAAATAAATGTCCTAGAAAAACATCAAATTACAACCCATGCTGTTACCAATCACCACCAAACTTGGTGTGCATGAAGTCAAGACATTGAGGATGCTAAATTCCGGACGGATTTGTGATATCTCGAACGGTTTGGCCGTGGCGGATTTTTTTGACTAAAAAAGGACACATAAAGTGTGTTATAACTTGGTTAGTTTTACTGACAGTTACAAAACTTGCCGTGTATATTGTTCTATTCAAGCCAAACAACTTTCTAATTAACAATAATAAGCTCAAACCCACAGAAAGTCAGATATTGTAGTTTGAATATGATCATGCTCTTTCTGAGCCTGAGTCTTTCTTGAGTCTCTTGACACACAGTCTGTGTGTTGGTGTGTGTGTGTGTAGGGGGAGGGGGCTTAATCATTTCACTGTGTGTCTGGCCTGCTAAAGTAAATACATTTCTTAAGCCTGGTATTTTTTAAATAAGTTTTTATTTTTATTTTTTTATAAGTAAAGGCATATAACCTGTTTAATTGTAGTGCATTGACAATAGTTTTATATAATTAGTGTATTAATTAAATTAACTTGGTCCATAAATCAAAAAGGAAGTGTGTTAAAACTTCTGCATACATTAACTGATCTTGATGAAACTTCAGCAGTGTGTTCGTTGTAAGAGGCCGATCACATGGATGTGACTATTGTGAGTCAAATATATAGCGCCACCAACTGGCAGCAGAAAGTGTTTCACTTCAAAATGCTTTGAAATCACACTCTTACTTTTACCCGATTTGCTTCAAACTTCATCTGTATAATGTAAACACACGCCAGATGAAGAGCTGTGAAAGCATTATTCAATATCTAAGATAATGTTGCCATAGCAACGCATCAAACTTTAACATTCCTTTTTTTTGATGATTTTGAGTCTCTTAGCGGCTTTTGGGGCCCTTAATGGGTTTGAAAACTCTTGAAACTTTGCACACAGGTCAGATCCCACAGCCATCAGAGCCGGGAAGATGGTACCCGGGTGTGGCAAGGGGGCTAGACAGCGCCCCTGGAACGGGGTCCAAAAACTTGGTCCATAAATCAAACACGCTTGCATGTAATAATATGAAACTCAGTACACATGTTGATCTCATCGTTTCATATATTCATATATGTCTCCTCAAGCCGGACAACTTTCTAATTTACACTCATGAGCTAGGACCCACAGAAAGTCAGATATTTTGGTTTGAAAATGTTGAGTGTCTCTCTGAGCCTACACTTCTGTATGGCAAGCCCTTTTAACATTTAAAAGCTAAGTTTGACTATTCGTAATTAACATTGTAGATATCAACAACGTCTTTCTAGTCGTAATTACATTTTGGATAGTTTGTATTATCATTTAAGATATCTGTAACGTAATTGTGACTAGTCGAAACGACAGATAGAGTATGGCAAGCCGTTTTAACATTTAATCATTTTAACCTACTAGTCTCTATTTTCATGCTACTAGTACTTATTTTTTAGATACTAGTATCTATTCCATTAAGTACTAGTACTTATTCATTAGCTACTAGTGCTTATTCTTTAGATACTAGTGCCTTTTCTTTAGATACTAGTGTTTATTCTTTAGGTACTAGTACCTTTTTAAAGATACTAGTACTTATTCATTAGACACTAGTCCTTAGTTATTAGATACTAGTACTTATTCATTAGATGCTAGTCCTTATTCATTACATACCAATGCTTATTAATTAGTTACTAGTACTTATTCATTAGATGCTAGTACCTATTAAATAGATACTAGTACTTATTCATTAGACACTAGTACTTATTTCAATGGTGACTAGTAACTATTCTTTTGTTACTAGTCACATTTTTTCCAGTGACTTCTATGGTGATCTGTCATTCAGATATCAACTATTCAGTTCTGACTAGTATGTTAGTATGTATTCCAATTGTGGAATACATACTAGTATGTTTTCCAAAGCAGGGGTTACGTTTTTGCACGTCGTGCAGAATAACCCTAAAGGCACCAAGGTGGCGGTGCCACCGGCTTTATATATATATATATATATATATATATATATATATATATATATATATAAATATAGCTGCGAGCAGCGATGGAGGGCCAAAGCCGGCGGTACCGCCATCCCGGTGCCTTTAGGCACCGGGGTTGCGGTGCCACCGGCTTGGGCCCGCAATGCGCTGCTCGCAGCTATATTTAGGGCCCAAGCCCTGAAAGGGCGCAGAGCCCTATTGTTTTCCTTACGATTATTTTTTTTTTTTTTTTTTTTTTCTTTTTTTTTCTAGCGACTACTCGGGCACTTTTGGGGCCCTTAACATGCTCGAAAACTCTTGAAACTTTGCACACGGGTCAGAACCCGCGGCCATCAGAGCCGGGCTGAAGCTGGTACCCGGGCGTGGCAGGGCGGCTCGTCAGCGCCCCCTGGAATGGGGTCCGAACACCTGGTCCATAACTCAAACACACTTGCATGTAATAATATGAAACTCGGTACACATGTCGATAGCAGAATTTCATCTATACCTCGCGTTCTTACTTTTACCCCAGCCCAACAGGAAGTCGGCTATTGAGGTTTTTTTGTAAAACACACGCAATGAACTTTTAAATACTCCTCCTAGAGCTCTGATCCAAATTCGACGAAACTCGGTCAGCGTGAAGTCAAGACATTGAGGATGAAAGTTTGTGTGGGGATTTTGATATCTCGAACGGTTTGGCCGTGGCGAGGAAACGAAACTATGGCGAGAAACGTGAAACAGGAAGTGTGTCATAACTTCAGCATACATTAACTGATCTGGATGAAACTTCAGCAGTGCGTTCGCTGTAAGAGGACGATCACATGGATGTGACTATTGTGAGTCAAAGTTATAGCGCCACCAACTGGCAGCAGGAAGTGTGTCACTTTCAAAATGCTTTGAAATCACCCTCTTATTTTTACCCGATTTGCTTCAAACTTCATCTGTATAATGTACATACACGGCAGATGAAGACCTATGAATGGATTCTTGATATCTTTGAAACTGTTGCCGTGGCGACGCATCAAACTTTACCATTCTTTTAGGATGCATTCTTTTAGGGATTCGAACATTTGTCCATAAATCAAACACACGTGCATGGATTAATATGAAACTCGGTACACTCATAGATCACATCAGGCCAAACAACTTTCGTGCTCTAAGTTTTACGACAGTTCGAACGGAAGTCAGGGAATTATGTTTTTTTTTTTTAAATAAATGTCCTAGAAAAACATCAAATTACAACCCATGCTGTTACCAATCACCACCAAACTTGGTGTGCATGAAGTCAAGACATTGAGGATGCTAAATTACGGACGGATTTGTGATATCTTGAACGGTTTAGCCGTGGCGGATTTTTTTGACTAAAAAAGGACACATAAAGTGTGTTATAACTTGGTTAGTTTTACTGACAGTTACAAAACTTGCCGTGTATATTGTTCTATTCAAGCCAAACAACTTTCTAATTAACAATAATAAGCTCAAACCCACAGAAAGTCAGATATTGTAGTTTGAATATGATCATGCTCTTTCTGAGCCTGAGTCTTTCTTGAGTCTCTTGACACACAGTCTGTGTGTGTGTGTGTGTGTGTAGGGGAGGGGGCTTAATCATTTCACTGTGTGTCTGGCCTGCTAAAGTAAATACATTTCTTAAGCCTGGTATTTTTTAAATAAGTTTTTATTTTTATTTTTTTATAAGTAAAGGCATATAACCTGTTTAATTGTTAGTGCATTGACAATAGTTTTATATAATTAGTGTATTAATTAAATTAACTTGGTCCATAAATCAAAAAGGAAGTGTGTTAAAACTTCTGCATACATTAACTGATCTTGATGAAACTTCAGCAGTGTGTTCGTTGTAAGAGGCCGATCACATGGATGTGACTATTGTGAGTCAAATATATAGCGCCACCAACTGGCAGCAGAAAGTGTTTCACTTTCAAAATGCTTTGAAATCACACTCTTACTTTTACCCGATTTGCTTTCAAACTTCATCTGTATAATGTAAACACACGCCAGATGAAGAGCTGTGAAAGCATTATTCAATATCTAAGATAATGTTGCCATAGCAACGCATCAAACTTTAACATTCCTTTTTTTTGATGATTTTGAGTCTCTTCAGCGGCTTTTGGGGCCCTTAATGGGTTTGAAAACTCTTGAAACTTTGCACACAGGTCAGATCCCACAGCCATCAGAGCCGGGAAGATGGTACCCGGGTGTGGCAAGGGGGCTAGACAGCCCCCCTGGAACGGGGTCCAAAAACTTGGTCCATAAATCAAACACGCTTGCATGTAATAATATGAAACTCAGTACACATGTTGATCTCATCGTTTCATATATTCATATATTCTCCTCAAGCCGGACAACTTTCTAATTTACACTCATGAGCTAGGACCCACAGAAAGTCAGATATTTTGGTTTGAAAATGTTGAGTGTCTCTCTGAGCCTACACTTCTGTATGGCAAGCCCTTTTAACATTTAAAAGCTAAGTTTGACTATTCGTAATTAACATTGTAGATATCAACAACGTCTTTCTAGTCGTAATTACATTTTGGATAGTTTGTATTATCATTTAAGATATCTGTAACGTAATTGTGACTAGTTCGAAACGACAGATAGAGTATGGCAAGCCGTTTTAACATTTAATCATTTTAACCTACTAGTCTCTCTTTTCATGCTACTAGTACTTATTTTTTAGATACTAGTATCTATTCCATTAAGTACTAGTACTTATTCATTAGCTACTAGTGCTTATTCTTTAGATACTAGTGCCTTTTCTTTAGATACTAGTGTTTATTCTTTAGGTACTAGTACCTTTTTAAAGATACTAGTACTTATTCATTAGACACTAGTCCTTATTTATTAGATACTAGTACTTATTCATTAGATGCTAGTCCTTATTCATTACATACCAATGCTTATTAATTAGTTACTAGTACTTATTCATTAGATGCTAGTACCTATTAAATAGATACTAGTACTTATTCATTAGACACTAGTACTTATTTCAATGGTGACTAGTAACTATTCTTTTGTTACTAGTCACATTTTTTCCAGTGACTTCTATGGTGATCTGTCATTCAGATATCAACTATTCAGTTCTGACTAGTATGTTAGTATGTATTCCAATTGTGGAATACATACTAGTATGTATTCCAAAGCAGGGGTTACGTTTTTGCACGTCGTGCAGAATAACCCTAAAGGCACCAAGGTGGCGGTGCCACCGGCTTTATGTGTGTGTGTGTGTGTGTGTGTGTGTGTGTGTATATATATATATATATATAAATATAGCTGCGAGCAGCGATGGAGGGCCAAAGCCGGCGGTACCGCCATCCCGGTGCCTTTAGGCACCGGGGTTGAGTGCCACCGGCTTGGGCACGCGTGGCTGCTCGCAGCTTATAGGCCCAAGCCCTGAGGCGCAGAGCCCTATTGTATTTATTCGATTATTTTTTTTTTTTTTATTTTTTTTCTTTTTCTAGCGACTATTCGGGCACTTTTGGGGCCCTTAACATGCTCGAAAACTCTTGAAACTTTGCACACGGGTCAGAACCCGCGGCCATCAGAGCCGGGCTGAAGCTGGTACCCGGGCGTGGCAGGGCGGCTCGTCAGCGCCCCCTGGAATGGGGTCCGAACACCTGGTCCATAACTCAAACACACTTGCATGTAATAATATGAAACTCGGTACACATGTCGATAGCAGAATTTCATCTATACCTCGCGTTCTTACTTTTACCCCAGCCCAACAGGAAGTCGGCTATTGAGGTTTTTTTGTAAAACACACGCAATGAACTTTTAAATACTCCTCCTAGAGCTCTGATCCAAATTCGACGAAACTCGGTCAGCGTGAAGTCAAGAACATTGAGGATGAAAGTTTGTGTGGGGATTTTTAATATCTCGAACGGTTTGGCCGTAGCGAGGAAACGAAACTATAGCGAGAAACGTGAAACAGGAAGTGTGTCATAACTTCAGCATACATTAACTGATCTGGATGAAACTTCAGCAGTGCGTTCGCTGTAAGAGGACGATCACATGGATGTGACTATTGTGAGTCAAAGTTATAGCGCCACCAACTGGCAGCAGGAAGTGTGTCACTTTCAAAATGCTTTGAAATCACCCTCTTATTTTACCCGATTTGCTTCAAACTTCATCTGTATAATGTAAATACACGGCAGATGAAGACCTATGAATGGATTCTTGATATCTTTGAAACTGTTGCCGTGGCGACGCATTCAAACTTTACCATTCTTTTAGGATGCATTCTTTTAGGGATTCGAACATTTGTCCATAAATCAAACACACGTGCATGGATTAATATGAAACTCGGTACACTCATAGATCACATCAGGCCAAACAACTTTCGTGCTCTAAGTTTTACGACAGTTCAAACGGAAGTTGGGAATTATGTTTTTTTTTTAAAAATAAATGTCCTAGAAAAACATCAAATTACAACCCATGCTGTTACCAATCACCACCAAACTCGGTGTGCATGAAGTCAAGACATTGAGGATGCTAAATTCCGGACGGATTTGTGATATCTCGAACGGTTTAGCCGTGGCGGATTTTTTTGACTAAAAAAGGACACATAAAGTGTGTTATAACTTGGTTAGTTTTACTGACAGTTACAAAACTTGCCGTGTATATTGTTCTATTCAAGCCAAACAACTTTCTAATTAACAATAATAAGCTCAAACCCACAGAAAGTCAGATATTGTAGTTTGAATATGATCAGTGCTCTTTCTGAGCTTAGGCCTGTCACACAGTCTGTGTGTGTGTGTGTGTGTGTAGGGGGAGGGGGCTTAATCATTTTACTGTGTGTCTGGTCTGCTAAAGTAAATACATTTCTTAAGCCTGGTATTTTTTAAATAAGTTTTTATTTTTATTTTTTTATAAGTAAAGGCATATAACCTGTTATAACCTGTTTAATTGTAGTGCATTGACAATAGTTTTATATAATTAGTGTATTAATTAAATTAACTTGGTCCATAAATCAAAAAAGTAAGTAAATATATCAAAAAGGAAGTGTGTTAAAACTTCTGCATACATTAACTGATCTTGATGAAACTTCAGCAGTGTGTTCGTTGTAGAGGTCGATCACATAGATGTGAGTCAAATATATAGCGCCACCAACTGGCAGCAGAAAGTGTTTCACTTTCAAAATGCTTTGAAATCGCACTCTTACTTTTACCCGATTTGCTTCAAATGTAAACACACGCCAGATGAAGAGCTGTGAAAGCATTATTCAATATCTAAGATAATGTTGCCATAGCAACGCATCAAACTTTAACATTCCTTTTTTTGATGATTTTGAGTCTCTTAGCGGCTTTTGGGGCCCTTAACGGGTTTGAAAACTCTTGAAACTTTGCACACAGGTCAGATCCCACAGCCATCAGAGCCGGGCTGAAGATGGTACCCGGGTGTGGCAAGGGGGCTAGACAGCGCCCCCTGGAACGGGGTCCCAAAAACTTGGTCCATAAATCAAACACGCTTGCATGTAATAATATGAAACTCAGTACACATGTTGATCTCATCGTTTCATATATTCATATATTCTCCTCAAGCCGGACAACTTTCTAATTTACACTCATGAGCTAGGACCCACAGAAAGTCAGATATTTTGGTTTGAAAATGTTGAGTGTCTCTCTGAGCCTACACTTCTGTATGGCAAGCCCTTTTAACATTTAAAAGCTAAGTTTGACTATTCGTAATTAACATTGTAGATATCAACAACGTCTTTCTAGTCGTAATTACATTTTGGATAGTTTGTATTATCATTTAAGATATCTGTAACGTAATTGTGACTAGTCGAAACGAACAGATAGAGATATGGCAAGCCGTTTTAACATTTAATCATTTTAACCTACTAGTCTCTATTTTCATGCTACTAGTACTTATTTTTTAGATACTAGTATCTATTCCATTAAGTACTAGTACTTATTCATTAGCTACTAGTGCTTATTCTTTAGATACTAGTGCCTTTTCTTTAGATACTAGTGTTTATTCTTTAGGTACTAGTACCTTTTTAAAGATACTAGTACTTATTCATTAGAAACTAGTCCTTATTTATTAGATACTAGTACTTATTCATTAGATGCTAGTCCTTATTCATTACATACCAATGCTTATTAATTAGTTACTAGTACTTATTCATTAGATACTAGTACCTATTAAATAGATACTAGTACTTATTCATTAGACACTAGTACTTATTTCAATGGTGACTAGTAACTATTCTTTTGTTACTAGTCACATTTTTTCCGTCTGACTTTTATGGTGATCTGTCATTCAGATATCAACTATTCAGTTCTGACTAGTATGTTCAGTATGTATTCCAATTGTGGAATACATACTAGTATGTATTCCAAAGCAGGGGTTACGGTTTTTACACGTCGTGCAGAATAACCCTAAAGGCACCAAGGTGGCGGTGCCACCGGCTTTATATGTGTGTATATATATATATATATATATATATATATATATGTAGGGCCGGGACTTTAACGCGTTAATTACGATTAATTAATTACAGACTTTCACGCATTAATTAATTACACAAAAAATTAACACATTTTAATCGCACATATTTTTCCACCGCGAAACATTCTCTCTGGATTAGTTTCAGCGGACTGATTATACTGGAGCACCAACTAGCGTTCATGACTTTTTTTTTTACAGTCCATGCTTCAGACAACTAAACAACAAACCACAGTGAACACAGCTGACGAGACCGCTTTGGTTGGTCCCGTGGATGGGAAATTATGTTATGCAGGGTTTGACGGATGCAGGGTTTGACATTAACACCCACCAAATGCGGGTGGATTTCACGCGTGGCGGTTAACACAGTCACTCCCACTAGCCACTTTGGCTTGTTAAAAAATTGTAGTCTTGTCAAAAGACATCTGCCATAACAAACGAATTGCACGAACATTAGACACGTGGAGATTAAACTTCGCGGGCTGGCCGTCGGACTGAGGGCTGTTTTAGTCTGCCCTTAATTATCCACTTAATGTGATGATATAGCGATCTTTTTTAATAAGCATGAGAATCCAGAACATAGGCGCGTCTCACGCGCTCCTGTAGTGCCTCTGCGCGAGGGTGCGCCGTGCCAAATATGACATTGCAGACTTTTGTCAAATGATTATCACACGCGACTGGTCGCGTGCACACACACATCAACACAGCGTTCAGTCAGTTCGTGAGTGTGGCCGATATTTTATATAAAAAATAATCTTCATGATTAAGGGACACGGTGTAACTACTAGCAGGGCTGCCCTTATGTCACGTAATATCACAACTATCTTTACAGACTTAATTCTATATTTTAATAAAATTAATCATGTCATGAAAGAAAGCAGGAGATGCATTTGTGGGAATAATCTGGGCAATAAACATGTAGCCCTATACTTGTTTCAGGTGGACATATCTCCAGTTACTCAGAGCTACCAGCTTCATGATGATAATTATTTAAGTCTCTCTCTGAGGAAATGCTGAGGCAAAACAATCTACAGTCCCCAAAACTATGTCATATAGGCCTATATAAAGTTGTAATCCTGTTGCCTTAATTGTGGATTTTTTTCTTAGAAAAGATTATGTATTCTTTGGTCATTGTTACTAATGCAGATAATTGTTCTACTCTGTATTATTTACTGCTGTAAAAAAAAAGAAAAAAAGATGCAGTACTTTTATTATATACAATAAGAATCTATTGTATGTGTTTATCTTAATAGACAACATGTTTTCAAAAAATGAGCTTTACAACCAGAGCTAATGATACAATTATTACATTTTAGCACATTTTAAGCCCCATTTAAAATGTGGCTAGTAAAAGTGCTGTGTGGCTAGTAATTTTGGAAAACCACTAGCTACATTGTCTAGTGAGCAAAAAAGTTCATGTGAAGCGCTGTATGGAAGCGTCATTAAGAGCAGGGTTGTGTGAAAGCTATGCAACAAGGAATTCGCATATCACATCGACCCTCAAGTTTCAGCCTCAACGCAAAACATATACAATGGCTCTGGTCTGTTGGACTTGGTTGAACAAAAATAAACAATATTTTGTTGCTTAAGCTTATGTATTCAGTCATTATGCAATGTATACTAAAAATCCATTTGAAAAAAAAATCTTCTCACTGTTCTTAGTCCAAATATTTATGCGATTAAAATGCGATTAATTTCGATTAATTAATTACAAAGCCTATAATTAATTCGATTAATTTTTTTAATCGAGTCCCGGCCCTAATATATATATATATATAAAATATAAATATAGCTGCGAGCAGCGATGGAGGGCCAAAGCCGGCGGTACCGCCATTGCGGTGCCACCGGGCTTGGGCCCCGCGAATCGCTGCTCGCAGCTATATTTTATTTTTTTTTTTCTTCAGCGACTATTCGGGCACTTTTGGGGCCCTTAACATGCTCGAAAACTCTTGAAACTTTGCACACGGGTCAGAACCCGCGGCCATCAGAGCCGGGCTGAAGCTGGTACCCGGGCGTGGCAGGGCGGCTCGTCAGCGCCCCCTGGAATGGGGTCCGAACACCTGGTCCATAACTCAAACACACTTGCATGTAATAATATGAAACTCGGTACACATGTCGATAGCAGAATTTCATCTATACCTCGCGTTCTTACTTTTTACCCCAGCCCAACAGGAAGTCGGCTATTGAGGTTTTTTTGTAAAACACACGCAATGAACTTTTAAATACTCCTCCTAGAGCTCTGATCCAAATTCGACGAAACTCGGTCAGCGTGAAGTCAAGACATTGAGGATGAAAGTTTGTGTGGGGATTTTTGATATCTCGAACGGTTTGGCCGTCGCGAGGAAACGAAACTATGGCGAGAAACGTGAAACAGGAAGTGTGTCATAACTTCAGCATACATTAACTGATCTGGATGAAACTTCAGCAGTGCGTTCGCTGTAAGAGGACGATCACATGGATGTGACTATTGTGAGTCAAAGTTATAGCGCCACCAACTGGCAGCAGGAAGTGTGTCACTTTCAAAATGCTTTGAAATCACCTCTTATTTTTACCCGATTTGCTTCAAACTTCATCTGTATAATGTAAATACACGGCAGATGAAGACCTATGAATGGATTCTTGATATCTTTGAAACTGTTGCCGTGGCGACGCATCAAACTTTACCATTCTTTAGGATGCATTCTTTTAGGGATTCGAACATTTGTCCATAAATCAAACACACGTGCATGGATTAATATGAAACTCGGTACACTCATAGATCACATCAGGCCAAACAACTTTCGTGCTCTAAGTTTTACGACAGTTCAAACGGAAGTCGGGAATTATGTTTTTTTTTTTTTTAAATAAATGTCCTAGAAAAACATCAAATTACAACCCATGCTGTTACCAATCACCACCAAACTCGGTGTGCATGAAGTCATGACATTGAGGATGCTAAATTCCGGACGGATTTGTGATATCTCGAACGGTTTGGCCGTGGCGGATTTTTTTGACTAAAAAAGGACACATAAAGTGTGTTATAACTTGGTTAGTTTTACTGACAGTTACAAAACTTGCCGTGTATATTGTTCTATTCAAGCCAAACAACTTTCTAATTAACAATAATAAGCTCAAACCCACAGAAAGTCAGATATTGTTGTTTGAATATGATCATGCTCTTTCTGAGCCTAGGCCTGTCTTTGCCTGTCACACAGTCTGTGTGTGTGTGTGTGATTTTGAGTCTCTTGACACACAGTCTGTGTGTGTGTGTGTGTGTGTGTGTGTGTGTGTGTGTGTGTGTGTGTGTGTGTGTGTGTGTAGGGGGAGGGGGCTTAATCATTTCACCGTGTGTCTGGCCTGCTAAAGTAAATACATTTCTTAAGCCTGGTATTTTTTAAATAAGTTTTTATTTTATTTTTATAAGTAAAGGCATATAACCTGTTTAATTGTAGTGCATTGACAATAGTTTTATATAATTAGTGTATTAATTAAATTAACTTGGTCCATAAATCAAAAAAGTAAGTAAATAAATCAGAAAAGGAAGTGTGTTAAAACTTCTGCATACATTAACTGATCTTGATGAAACTTCAGCAGTGTGTTCGTTGTAAGAGGCTGATCACATGGATGTGACTATTGTGAGTCAAATATATAGCGCCACCAACTGGCAGCAGAAAGTGTTTCACTTTCAAAATGCTTTGAAATCACACTCTTACTTTTACCCGATTTGCTTCAAATTTCATCTGTATAATGTAAACACACGCCAGATGAAGAGCTGTGAAAGCATTATTCAATATCTAAGATAATGTTGCCATAGCAACGCATCAAACTTTAACATTCCTTTTTTTGATGATTTTGAGTCTCTTAGCGGCTTTTGGGGCCCTTAATGGGTTTGAAAACTCTTGAAACTTTGCACACAGGTCAGATCCCACAGCCATCAGAGCCGGGCTGAAGATGGTACCCGGGTGTGGCAAGGGGGCTAGACAGCGCCCCCTGGAACGGGGTCCAAAAACTTGGTCCATAAATCAAACACGCTTGCATGTAATAATATGAAACTCAGTACACATGTTGATCTCATCGTTTCATATATTCATATATTCTCCTCAAGCCGGACAACTTTCTAATTTACACTCATGAGCTAGGACCCACAGAAAGTCAGATATTTTGGTTTGAAAATGTTGAGTGTCTCTCTGAGCCTACACTTCTGTATGGCAAGCCCTTTTAACATTTAAAAGCTAAGTTTGACTATCGTAATTAACATTGTAGATATCAACAACGTCTTTCTAGTCGTAATTACATTTTGGATAGTTTGTATTATCATTTAAGATATCTGTAACGTAATTGTGACTAGTTGAAACGACAGATAGAGTATGGCAAGCCGTTTTAACATTTAATCATTTTAACCTACTAGTCTCTATTTTCATGCTACTAGTACTTATGTTTTAGATACTAGTATCTATTCCATTAAGTATTAGTACTTATTCATTAGCTACTAGTGCTTATTCTTTAGATACTAGTGCCTTTTCTTTAGATACTAGTGTTTATTCTTTAGGTACTAGTACCTTTTAAAGATACTAGTACTTATTCATTAGACACTAGTCCTTATTCATTACATACCAATGCTTATTAATTAGTTACTAGTACTTATTCATTAGATACTAGTACCTATTAAATAGATACTAGTACTTATTCATTAGACACTAGTACTTATTTTCAATGGTGACTAGTAACTATTCTTTTGTTACTACTAGTCACATTTTTTCCATTGACTTCTATGGTGATCTGTCATTCAGATATCAACTATTCAGTTCTGACTAGTATGTTAGTATGTATTCCAATTGTGGAATACATACTAGTATGTATTCCAAAGCAGGGGTTACGTTTTTGCACGTCGTGCAGAATAACCCTAAAGGCACCAAGGTGGCGGTGCCACCGGCTTTATGTGTGTATATATATATATATATATATATATATATATATATATATATATATATATATATATATATATATATATATAAATATAGCTGCGAGCAGCGATGGAGGGCCAAAGCCGACGGTACAGCCATCCCGGTGCCTTTAGGCACCGGGGTTGCGGTGCCACCGGCTTGGGCACGCAATCGCTGCTCGCAGCTATATATATATTTTTTTTTCTAGCGACTATACGGGCACTTTTGGGGCTCTTAACATGCTCGAAAACTCTTGAAACTTTGCACACGGGTCAGAACCCGCGGCCATCAGAGCCGGGCTGAAGCTGGTACCCGGGCGTGGCAGGGCGGCTCGTCAGCGCCCCCTGGAACGGGGTCAGAACACTTGGTCCATAACTCAAACACACTTGCATGTAATAATATGAAATTCGGTACACATGTCGATAGCATCATTTCATCTATACCTCACGTTCTTACTTTTTACCCCAGCCCAACAGGAAGTCGGCTATTGAGGTTTGTTTGTAAAACACACGCAATGAACTTTTAAATACTCCTCCTAGAGCTCTGATCCAAATTCGACGAAACTCGGTCAGCGTGAAGTCAAGACATTGAGGATGAAAGTTTGCGTGGGGATTTTTGATATCTCGAACGGTTTGGCCGTGGCGAGGAAACGAAACTATGGCGAGAAATGTGAAACAGGAAGTGTGTCATAACTTCAGCATACATTAACTGATCTTGATGAAACTTCAGCAGTGCGTTCGCTGTAAGAGGACGATCACATGGATGTGACTATTGTGAGTCAAAGTTATAGCGCCACCAACTGGCAGCAGGAAGTGTGTCACTTTCAAAATGCTTTGAAATCACCCTCTTATTTTTACCCGATTTGCTTCAAACTTCATCTGTATAATGTAAATACACGGCAGATGAAGACCTATGAATGGATTCTTGATATCTTTGAAACTGTTGCCGTGGCAACGCATCAAACTTTACCATTCTTTTAGGATGCATTCTTTTAGGGATTCGAACATTTGTCCATAAATCAAACACACGTGCATGGATTAATATGAAACTCGGTACACTCATAGATCACATCAGGCCAAACAACTTTCGTGCTCTAAGTTTTACGACAGTTCGAACGGAAGTCGGGAATTATGTTTTTTTTTTTTTTACATAAAAACATCAAATTACAACCCATGCTGTTACCAATCACCACCAAACTCGGTGTGCATGAAGTCAAGACATTGAGGATGCTAAATTCCGGACGGATTTGTGATATCTCGAACGGTTTGGCCGTGGCGGCGGAAATTAATTTTATGACTAAAAAAGGACACATAAAGTGTGTTATAACTTGGTTAGTTTTACTGACAGTTACAAAACTTGCCGTGTATATTGTTCTATTCAAGCCAAACAACTTTCTAATTAACAATAATAAGCTCAAACCAACAGAAAGTCAGATATTGTAGTTTGAATATGATCATGCTCTCTCTGATCATGCTCTCTCTGAGTCTTTGCCTGTCTGTGTGTGTGTGTGTGTAGGGGGAGGGGGCTTAACCATTTCACTGTGTGTCTGGCTGGCTAAAGTAAATACATTTCTTAAGCCTGGTATTTTTTAAATAAGTTTTTATTTTTATTTTTTTATAAGTAAAGGCATATAACCCGTTTAATTGTAGTGCATTGACAATAGTTTTATATAATTAGTGTATTAATTAAATTAACTTGGTCCATAAATCAAACACACTTGCATGTAATAATATGAAACTCGGTACACATAGATCTCATCGGTTCATATATACTTCACACTCTTACTTTTACCCCAGCCCAACAGGAAGTCGGCTATTTAGGGTTGTTTGTAAAAAAACATGCAATGGAATAATTAAGTACTTCTCTAGAGAATACAAAGAAATGCCACAAACAAATTGCCAAGGATCTCAAAGGTTTAATATCTTTAACCATTCTTTTTAGAATATCTTCGGGTGATCATGCTCTCTTGAGCCTGAGTCTTTGCCTGTCTGGGTGTGTGTGTGTCTCAGGGGGAGGGGGCTTAACCATTTCACTGCTGTGTGTCTGGCTTGCTAAAGTAAATACATTTCTTAAGCCTGGTATTTTTTAAATAAGTTTATATTTTTATTTTTTATAAGTAAAGGCATATAACCCGTTTAATTGTAGTGCATTGACAATAGTTTTATATAATTAGTGTATTAATTAAATTAACTTGGTCCATAAACTTGTTCTGAAAATTTGGTCCATAAATCAAACACACTTGCATGTAATAATATGAAACTCGGTACACATAGATCTTCATCGGTTCATATATACTTCATACTCTTACTTTTTACCCCAGCCCAACAGGAAGTCGGCTATTTAGGGTTGTTTGTAAAAAACATGCATTGGAATAATTAAGTACTTCTCTAGATAATGCAAAGAAATGCCACAACATAAAAAATTGCCAGGGGATTTTTGATATTTCGAACGGTTTGATATCTTAACCATTCTTTTAGAATATCTTCGGGTGATAGTTTAATCTCAAAATCATAAATAGGGCTATACTGCCCTCTTGTGTCAAATCATATTTCTATATTTATTACGTATGTAACAGTGGATGTTGTGTTTTATTGCGAGTGTACACAAATATAGGTAAACAGTTTGCAGTCTGTTGTCCTGTATGAACAAATAACGGATTGTGTTTCCTGTTTCCACTGTTCACACACACACACACACACACACACACTCAGTTCAATCGCACCTCCCTCCCCCTCTCTCTCTCTCTCTACTCATACACACACACACACACACACAGTTCAATCACACCTCCCTCCCTCCCCCTCCTCTCTCTCTCTCTCTTCTCTCTCTCTCACACACACACACACACACACACACACTTTCTGCGAGGCAGCGGCTTCAGAAGTGCACGCGCTCAGAGGGAACTTCAACACACACTTCGACGTGCGCGCTCTCTCTCTCGTGCGCACATCACACACTCCAGCTTGAGAGAGAGAGAGGCACGCGTCGAAGTGTGTGTTTGTGTGTGTGTGTGTAAAGTTTCCTCTGAGCTCGTGCACTTCTGAAGCTGCTGCCGCGCAGAAAATAAGAAAATGCCACGCAGAGGACCGACGCGAAATGTGTGGAAATCCATTTGATTGTAGTTTAATTGAGAAATAATTTCAGTGCTCTGGTCAACCGCTATAGAGTGAAAACTGATTAAAGTGGTGGAAATAACGGTTGATGGACACAGAACAGTAACAATTACACACCCACCCGCGTGAAGTCAAAATACATCATTAGTTTTAAATCGATGTTTCTGTGTTTGTGGGGGGGAGTTTTAGGTATGATTACTATTAAAGAGTTCGCATATTCACACTCATTAGCTAGGACCCACAGAAAATCAGATATTTTGGTTTGAATATGTTGAGTGTCTCTCTGAGCCTACGCCTCTGTATGGCAAGCCCTTTTAACATTTAAAAGCTAAGTTTGACTATCCGTAATTAACATTGTAGATATCAACAACGTCTTTCTGACTAGTCGTAATTACATTTTGGATAGTTTGTATTATCATTTAAGATATCTGTAACGTAATTGTGACTAGTTCGAAACGACAGATATGAGTATGGCAAGCCGTTCTTAACATTTAATCATTTTAACCTACTAGTCTCTATTTTCATGCTACTAGTACTTATTTTTTAGATACTAGTATGTATTCCATTAAGTACTAGTACTTATTCATTAGCTACTAGTGCTTATTCTTTAGATACTAGTGCCTTTCTTTAGATACTAGTGTTTATTCTTTAGGTACTAGTACCTTTTTAAAGATACTAGTACTTATTCATTAGACACTAGTCCTTATTTTATTAGATACTAGTACTTATTCAGTAGATGCTAGTCCTTATTTATTACATACCAATGCTTATTAATTAGTTACTAGTACTTATTCATTAGATACTAGTACCTATTAAATAGATACTAGTACTTATTCATTAGATACTAGTACTTATTTCAATGGTGACTAGTAACTATTCTTTTGTTACTAGTCACATTTTTTCTATTGACTTCTATGGGGATCTGTCATTCAGATATCAACTATTCAGTTCTGACTAGTATGTTAGTATGTATTCCAATTGTGGAATGCATACTAGTATGTATTCCAAATCAGGGGTTACGTTTTTGGACGTCATGCAGAATAACCCTAAAGGCACCAAGGTGGCGGTGCCACCGGCTTTATATGTATATATATATATATTAGGGATGCACCAATATGAACATTTTGGCCGATACCGATAACCGATAATTCTTTACATTTGAAAGCCGATAACCGATATATTGGCCGATAAATCAAAATTAATTTTTTTATATACTTTGATAGCCTGTATACATAAACAAAAGGCTCACAATTTAAAGCCTTGTCTCAAACACTTTTAACATAAATCAAACATATACTACAGTATAACCAAGCTTGAACCAGTGTAAGATTCCTTAACTTTTAAAATTAACTTTACACTGGGCAACTTTCTTTATTAAAAAATGGTAACACTTTATAATAAGGTTTAATTTTTGTAGCATTATTAAACATGAACCAACAATTTTATAAGACATTTTTAAGAAAATTGTATCTAACATTAGTCAGTGCACTGTGAACTAATATGAACACACATATTTTATTAACGAACAATTAAGGCTATTGCTCTCTGTTACTTAATGCATTAAATGAGATCTTATTAAGTGTTATCAAAAAATCTATTGCCTAACAAAAATAAAATAGCCCCCCTAAATATTGCAAACAAGTCATTAGATAGGCTAACAATGGGCTGCATATAAAAACAAAATGCATGTGCCATGGATCAATAAAGACGGAATCGCCTCTGCACGGACAATAAGGAAATTATTTTAATCAAACCACATCGTTTATGAAAAATAATACAAGAACAAAATAATGTTTGTAATTAATTATAACGCAATGTTTTTGAAAAAAATAAACAATTATACAATTTTAATATTACATAGGCTAGCCTAATAGTATCTTTAATAGCATTACTGTTTCAAATGACATTGCTGTGTGAGCTGCGCGAGCTGAAACTGAAGAGAACGAACGTGAAACTGAATCGCTTTGCTAGAAGGTTAATCAAGCTCGACGGTTGCTGAAGAATGCAAACCCAAAGAATTTTCTAATTTATTACAATGGTGAATATAATTATATGACAGTGCAAATCATAGCTTTTAATGTTTTGCATTGTTTAATCTGCGTGCGCTGAAGCTGAAGAGAAGAAGCACCGGGGAACTGAAGAACTTTTCTAGGTTGTTTAAATCCACGAAACGCATGAGATATGTGAGATTAATCAGATATTTATATTACATCAGCTTTATATTACAACTTATCTGCACAAAAGGACGTGAATGCACAATCAAACTTGTGCTGGTCATAATGTGAAGCTAATCCATGTTCTGGACGCGCTATCCACAACATCGCGCTGAAACGGCAACTAAACCCAGAGAATTCACAACGTTTTATTACAATAGTGTTCTCATTATAATGGCATGTATATGACAGTCCCAATTATAGTTATAAAAGTGCATTGCTGTTTGAGTTGAGCTGCGCGCACGCTAAAGATGATCACCGGTAGCCTATAGGCCTACAATGAAGCGCGCGTCGTTCATTAACTCAACCAAACGCATTCTATATTAGATTAATCAGATATATAGGCCTACATACACAAAATAAACATATTACAACTTACAATAGCACAGAATGCTGCGAATGCTCAAGAGAACTTGACTGTGCTTGTCATGAAGGCTAACTCCACAGACGCGCTCTTCCGCCTCAACGGGCTCGTCGCGCTGAAACACTGGCGAAGAAGAATTCACAACATTCTTTTGCATGCGTGTTTTTATTATAATGTTATGAAGCCTATGTGACAGATTTGTGTTGCACATGTTGCACTGAACTGTATCTTTCTTTTTGAAGTGAATCCAATCATTCAGAACCGTTATGGTGAACAGCGCGCGTCTCTCAACTGAAGGTAAATAATCTATTATTCATCGGCTTTGATATATCGGCCCAATTTTCTTATCGGATCGAATAACAATAACATCAAAAAAGACCATTTATCGGCCGATATCGATATGTGGTCGATATATCGATACATCCCTAATATTTATATATATATATACACACACATATATATATATATATATATGTATGTATATATATATATATGTATATAAATATAGCTGCGAGCAGCGATGGAGGGCCAAGGCGGCGGTCCCGCCCACCCGGTGCCTTCAGGTAACTGAGAGGCACCGGGATTGCAGTGCCACCGGCTTGGCCCGCGATCGCTGCTCGCAGCTATATTTTTGGTTGGATTTTTATAATTTTTTCTGTGGAATGAGTATAGTGTTTGGTGAAAAGAATGGCATATTGACTGATGTCATAACTTAGGGGAATAGTAGATTGTCAATGAAGTAAAGATGAAAATATTGGAAAAAAGTGAGAAAACACCTATTGTTTTGCATTAAATTGATGCAAAATAATGTAGAAATGTGTTTTAAGAGTTATTTTTTCAGTGGATGTTGTGGCACATGTGTTCTGTGAATCTGGAATCCATTTATTGACAGCATACCCAATCCACTAAGGATTTGATGAGAAAATTTTTTTTCACATTTTTCTGATAAAAATTAAAGGGTGCATACACTAAAATGTGCAGAATTTTTCGCGATATTTCCGGCAGAGCAGACCCTCCAATTATTTGTTCTTAGGGTCAAAGTTAACAGAAAAAACACAAATAAAAAGTATGGCAGACCATGTCAGGTTCAACCCATTTTTGAGACTTTGGCCCCCGACTAGGAGTTATTTTTTTTTTTTTAAGTAATGTGTTACAGAATTAGTTACTGTCAAAAGTAACTGGGTTACAGTAACACATTACTACCCAACACTGCTGATCTGTAATAGGCCTGTAGGGTGAGTGGGTCCCATACCCTTGAATAATGAGGAGCTAAAGTTTAGAGTCTCTACACTTTTCAATGAAATGTGACTTCCTGCTTATTATGATGCAAAATGACGATTTTTACATCATAAAAAGCAGGAAGTAAAACACTAAAGAGTAACTAAACACTTAACCAACTTTTTTTAGTTAAATGTAAATGTAACTTATTTTATAAAATGAATCCTTTTTTATTGCCTGTGTTTGAAGGGGTTGTAATCCCACATTGCAATGATCCACTTTTAGGGTTTTGCTATTACCTCTGAAGGCCAATATTCATATTTATATGTGAGGTCTCCGGGTTCAGATTTCCTGCGAAATCCATCAGATGTGACGTGCACGCGCGCTCCCGAGCCTAGCTCTAGCCTCTCTATCCTACAGTCTATGCGACCAACAGCACTTCAGCTGACGACATGGAGTCTGAAAACCCCCAAAACGTCCTGCCTCCAGCACAACACAAACTCCACATAAATATAAAAAAACTAAAAAGTTTTATCTGCTCAAGCTCGTCAGGCAAAACAGTGAATCTGATCGACTACGGACGGAAACGCGAATCAACATAGTAAACTCTAGTGAAATAGCAAGGTAAACTCTACATGACACATGACATGAATACAAAAGAATGTTCCAGGATAACAGAAAGTCGGTGCTTTAGGATGTAACTTATTTTATTTACTAGATCTACTGACTAACGTCACTCATCCACTACTATCATATTGTTTATACACATTTCCAGACACGTTCTGTACAGTAATGTCACTTCCTTTGATCTTACTGATATACAGAAACTGTTCAGTTTATTTCACTTACCGTTTTCGTTATCATATTATACATTCACCGATGTTGACATTGCTGATTGTGAAGGATACACGAATAGTTAGAGAAATGGCTCATGCTACATCACATGTCAGCTAAATGCACAGCAGTTTATTGTAACATTATCATGGACGAGCAGAGCATAACTTCAACGTCAAGCTGATAAAAGTAGGCTATTATTGTACCTGCAGTGGGAGTTTACATTAGTTTCCAGCATGTTATGTGATTATTTCGCGTTGCGTTGAAAGTCTCCGTGTGGCCGGTAGTGAATGCTCGCTCTTGAGATAGATCACGCACACGAGCACAAGCGCTCTTGTTGCATTCTGAAACAACCCCACTAGTGGCCGCTAGAAATAGCATAGAGCACCTTTAATGATCTGTAAGAATGGATCTTTATTAATAGCAGTCATTGATTCAAGTAACTTTTTTTGACATTTGTTTATAAAGTGTTCTATTTCTACAATATATGGTGTAAAAACGTCTTAGTGCTGCCCTCTTCAGGTTGAACGGTGGCTACTGCAGTTGAATTTTCCTATTGGATGTTCTGCATGCACTTGGCAGTATAAAAACCATATTGTGTCGTCAAAACCACTGTAGCGGTCAGGAGTTGGAATTGTGAATATTGAAAACGATCAGGATAGTGTGTTTTAGCATCTATTTCGTCCCTCTAACTCCGCTGGGGTCCGCCCACTTTTTTAGAATTTTCAAATATTGCCAGTGGGTGGAGTCAGGCTCTGACCAGGGGTTTAGTTACCTTTTAAATCCCTATTTCTCCCATCTCAGGGGAAAATAAGGGAATAAACCATGACCATTCAAAAATATGACTGGGTTTCTAAAGATACAAAGCTTAATGCAAATGGGTGAAGTGTCCCTTTAAAGTATTTTCAAAAATATATCTAAAAATCTGGATGAATTTGTCTATCAACAAACATATCCTACAGCATTTTCACATAGCTAGATTATATTTTGCCTAGCACCGATTGCATTATAGATACAATTATTTGACTTGCATTACCTAAAGTAACAGTTTCTCTGGTTTTATTTGAAAATTAACAAAAAACAAAAAAAACAAGGCAGTTGTTTTGTGCTAAATTTAAAGTCTTAAAATAAATACTATCTATTTTTTTTAAGGGATCCTTGTGAATTAAACAACTGACAAACCCAAAAGCATTCCTCTATCATGCCCTAAAAAAAGTGATAATTATTTGCAAAAAAAAATCTGCTTCCATACCAAAAAATTTAGAGCATAAAAGGCACAAACTTTTACAGTTTTACCAATTTTATATTCACACATTAACCAGAAACCAGTCAGAAAAAAAGTAGAGGACAGATTTTTTTCAGAGAGTATTTTAACCAATTAATATGATTCATTAAATGTATTATTAGAGTGGAAAAAAACTGAATAATTGGTCAATACGTGGGAGTATTTTTATCTTGGATGTATGGAGGAAGCAACAAACGTCAGTCTTGAAATGCCTTCAGCTTTGGTCGGAAGAGAACAACTTTTGAGAAACAACCAGAGATTACTTTTATTTATTTATTTATTAACAGTCAAAGAAACTCTATTGTGTTCTGGAAATAACAACAAAGTAGTTAACAGGGTTTAATCAACGGGAATATCATCAATGGATAAAATAAGTACAATCCTTTAAAGCAAATATCTCATTTTTTAATGTTAAAGAATAGGCCTAAACTAAAGCCTTAGAAAACAACGGCATTTAATTGCATGATGAACTTAATCATTAATTTTAAGAAACAGGGCTGTGTCATCTGTGAGCCGGCTAATCAAAATGCTTTCTACCAGCAACATGGACTCCTGTCAACTTGCTGTCTTTAATAAAATGGCAAAAGACTTGAGCAACAGGGAAAAGATAGAAATGTATTCAGGTTTACAGTATATAAACCTTTCACTCGCAAACCTTCAAACCTTTCCCGATATTCCCGGCGGGTGAACATCCGTAAAGCCGCAGGTCCAGACGGCATACGCGGCCGCGTCATTATAGTGTGCACGTACCAACTGGCTGGTGTTTTTACAGACATTTTCAATCTGTCCCCCTCCTTGTTTGTAGTCCCCACATGCTTCAAAATATCCGCCATTGTCCCTATACCGAAGCAGTCAAACATCACCTGCTTAAATGGCGTCCTGTTGCTCTGACCCCCATCATAAGCAAATGCTTTGAGAGAATAGTCAGAGATTACACCTGCTCTGTTCTACCTCCCTCACTGGACCCACTGTAGTTTGCATACCGCAATAACTGCTCCACTGACGATGCTATTGCATCTAAAATACACAATATACAATTAGTATACAACAAGTATTTTAAATATACAATGTGAGAATGCTGTTTGTAGACTACAGCTCAGCAATCAACAACACCATAGTGCCCTCCATACTTGATGTGAAACTCCGGGCTCTGGGCTTAAACAGCTTGCTGTGCAGCTGGATCCTGGACTTCCTGTCAAACAGACGCCAGGTGGTTAGAATGAGCAGCAACATTTCCTCATCACTGACCCTCAATACTGGAGCCCCACAGGGCTGAGTTCTCAGCCCACTCCTATACTCCTTCTACACAAGCGACTGCGTGGCAACTCACAGCTCTAACACCATCATCAAGTTTGCTGATGATACGACGGTGGTAGGTCTGATCACTGACAACGATGAAATGGCCTACAGAGAGGAGGTGCTCACTCTGACACACTGGTATCAGGATAACAACCTCTCCCTTAACATCAGCAAAACCAAGGAGCTAGTGGTCGACTTCAGGAGGAACGACAGAGATCACAGCCCGATCACCATCAATGGAGCACCGGTGGAGAGAGTCAGCAGTTCCAAGTTCCTCTGTGTCCACATCACAGAAAAACTCACATGGTCCGTCCACACTGAGGCCGTCGTGAAGAAGGCTCATCAGTGCCTCTTCTTCCTGAGATGGCTGAGGAAGTTTTGGAATGAACTGCCACATCCTCACACGGTTCTACACCAGCACTATCGAAAGCATCCTGACTGGCTGCATCACGGTTCTACACCAGCACTATCGAAAGCATCCTGACTGGCTGCATCACTGCCTGGTATGGCAACGCAACCACAAAGCCCTGCAAAGGTTGGTGCACACTGCCAGCCGTATCATCGGAGGTGAGCTTCCCTCCCTCCAGGATATATATGCCAAGTGGTGTGTGAAGAAAGCTCGTAAGATCACCAGAGATTCTCAGCCACCCGAGCCATCGGCTGCTTTCACTGCTACCCTCAGGCCAGCGGTACCGCAGAATCAGGACACACAACAGCCGACTCCAGAACAGCTTCTTCCCCATGCAATTAGACTTCTAAATTCTTGATCCCTCATGTTAAAAAAAATAAACAGTCTGTCTACACAGCACAACATAATCTACTGTAAACTACATACATATTTCTTCAACATCTGTATCTATTGTATGTATAAATACATTTTTGTATTCTGTATATTGTTGTTGGATATTGTACATTGTATATTATTTACTGTTTTTACTAATGTATATGGTACTGTGAGTAATTGTGCGCACATTAGATGTGTAATCTATGTAAATTGAATGTTTGCTGTAAACAGTTATACGTCCATCATGTCATGACTACTATGTTGCTCGGAATTGCACCAAGAATTTCACCCACTGTTGCACTTGTGTATATGGTTGTATGAATAAAATGATTTTATTTTATTTGCACTGATATAGCAAGATGTTTTCTTTCAGTTTGCTCTTTTATGGACAACTCTTCTTGCTGAGTAAATGTGGTTATATTTTTCCTATTTTTCAATTTCTTAATCTTTGGCAAAAGAGAGAAGAGAATATGTATGTGTTTTACATCATTTGATTGGCTGTTCGCTGCTGATGTTACACTTTCAAGTGGACACGCACCTAAGGTTATTCATGAAGTCATGAAGGATCAAAGTCTTCAGTTGAACACAAAGATGATGATCAGCATCATGGTACCAACAAAGCCTGATTGGACTGGTTTGGTATTCTCAACTTGAAATTAATCCTTTAACCCTTCCTGGTACGGGCCCCTGAACAAGTTAATTACGGGGTGCTTCAAAATTACTCATATTGATGCACAATACTCATATTGATGCTTCCTTATTTCAGCCTGTAACCCAGAAACTGAGCAAAGAAAGCCATCTTGAAGGACATCTCAATTCTCAAATTGGACCGTGATAAACGATGAGTGAGGAAGCTTCTAGACTACATACTACAGAGTTTTGATCAAGGTTGGAACTAAATTGTGCAGGAAAGTGAACCTTAAAGGAACACTCCGACTTTTTGGGACTTTAGCCTATTCACCTTATCCCCCAGAGATAGATAAGTCCATACATACCTTTTTCATCTCCGTGCATGCTATAAGTCTGTTTTGACGCACCCACCGCTATCCTAGCTTAGCACAAAGACTGGATGTAAATGGTTGCAGCTAGCATACTAATCCAAATAAGTGACAAAATAACGCAAACATTTTCCTATTTACATGATGTGATTTGTATAGTCACAGAGTGTACAAAAAACAAAGTCACATGAGACACAGACATCTTTTAACCGTATAAATGCAGGGAATTATATTCTCTGAAGGCGAAGCACTGCTACTTGGTGCCATTAGAACAGTGCCATTATGCGCTCTATCACCCCAGTAACAACTGAGCGGAGCTAGTGGTAAACTCAGGACTGTAGCCTTCACCTTGCTGAATCAGAATTTTTTTTTTTGAGAAACAGTGACCGTCGGCTACTGTCTGTGTGTTCATTGTGCAAAAAAACATTTGCCTTGTGCTATTACTTTCCCCTTATTCTTCCTATTGTAATGCAATGTTACTGTATTATATGCTGTTGAATACATGGTTCAGCTAATAAATTGCATTTAAAATATATCGATTCCTGAAATAATAATTCTTTATTCATGTTCTGTGTTATTTATAAATCAGGATGCATTTTTGGTTGGAATTCAATGAAACATCATGGTAGTACCTGGTCTCCCCTGTTTATTGTCACAGCTCATACAATAAAGTGGACACCCATGATAAACTATGCTTTTCTATCTAGTAATTGCTGACTCTATTAATCCAATTCTGAGCAAACTCTCTGCTCCTCGTCACGGTGCGTCTCGAGGTGCTGCGGTTATCACTCCGCCCAAGTAGCAGTGCTTCGCCTTCAGAAAATATAGTTCCCAGTATTTATACGTTTAAAAGACATAAAAGATGTCTGCGTCTTATATGACCTTGTTATTTGTACACTCTGTGACTATACAAATCACAACATGTAAATAGTTTGCATTATTTTGTCACTTATTTGGATTAGTATGCTAGCTGCAACCATTTACATCCAGTCTTTGTGCTAAACTAGGATAGCGGTGGGTGCTGTCAAACAGACTTATAGCACGCACGGAGATGAAAAAGGTATGTATGGACATCCCAAAAAGTTGGAGTGTTCCTTTAAGGGTTGGAATTAAGAACCCCTGACTTAGTACAAAAAAAACAATAAAAAAAACATACATGTTTAGAACAACATGAGGGTGGGTAAATAATGAAAGAACTTTTTTTAATGTGAACTATCACTTTAACTGCTCAGTTCCATTATGAGTGACCAGTTCACCTCTTTTTCATTTCAGCGCATTAAAGGAATTAAGTGTGGAATTTTGTTTCCACACTTAATTCCTCAAGTTAACAAAATATTGTTTAAACTAACAGCTGACGTAATTGCCATTACCATTATTTTTTTCCTACTGATGGAAGTCAATGGGGGTCCATTAACTGTCTCGGTTACTGACATTCGTCAAAATATCTTCCTTAATGTTCAGCAGAAGAAAGAAATTCATACAGGTATGAAACAACTTGAGGGTGAGTAAATGACGGCATTTTCATTTTTAAGTGAACTATTAATTTGACTGTATAAGAAAAGATGTAAACAAAGAAATGAGAATCTGATTATGCAGAGATTGTGCTGGAGTGCCTTAATAGTTGGATTTCTTGTTGATGAGAAGGCAGTGGGAGGACAGTGCTCCCCCGAGTTTGGAGGCTTCACTGCAGGCTGTGGGCAGTAGTGTGTAGTCTGTCAAACGCTGAAAGGACTGAAACAGAGAATGATAAGTAAATATGTAGCACCTGGACCAAACAGACTCACAGAAATTATTAATTATATTTAACGAATAATCCAGCAAACTCACTCTCCCAATAAAGGTCTGTGACCCATCCCCTGAAAACTATCATCCTATATGAAGCTAGCACACAGGCAGAACCAGGTCTCTGGTTACAGGACACATGAAGACTGATAAGGTTTATGACCAAAAGGAATTTAAAGAGAGTTGTGACTCACTTAATTCTTGTTGAAAAGGACAAATAAACCCTTTTAATTCTATATAGAACCACTTGAGAAATGTATAAACATGTATCTAATTTCACCATCCCATGATTTTCCTTTTATGGGTTTTGGCCTATGTATTCATTGTCTTTTTTTAAACTCTTTTGGATTAATGTTTTAGACTTCAATACAATGGTTAACCAAAATCACATTTAGCATGTTTGGTCTCTGAGCTACAATCTTCGTTCCCCATTTGTTAATTTACGTTACATTTTGCTAACACTGTGATGCATTAGTATTATAAGAAGAATCTTATAATTATTATAGAAGGTTATTTTCTTAAACACACAATCAAATTACATAATCAATTGCCCTGCTAGAACACAAAGCAAAGGATCGTAAAATTTCCCTCTAAAGTGAACAACTTCTTATTGGCACTCTCAAATCCTGAGGGGGTGACATCATCTTCACACTTTAAAAATCACTGATCACATCACGCCTGTTTTTCCGTTTTCTGAGAAATCCTGATGTGAAGATGATCCTGAGCTAGAAGTCTTCTAAGGACCCCTAAATTTGTGCTCTTTCCATTCGCCAAAGATTCCATTCGCCTTCCCTGATTCGTCAGCCACCGTTTACACCGGCATGCGCATTGCCAGTGTTGATGAATTGTCACGTGATCCGCGTTTTCAGTCGTTTAATGTGGACGGAGATAAATTCTAATACGCAGGTAAAACGCTGGTGTGGACGGAGATCGTATTTGTTTTAATTCTCCATTTTTAAAAGAAAACACAGTGGTGTGGACTTGGCATTAGTCTCATACATTAAGGCCCCGTCCACACTACTGCGTTTTTGCTTAGCTTTTTCCCTTTTAGTTTAACTGTTTCTTCTATTACCTGCCAGCAGGCAAAACGGTCTCGCTGCTGCAAATGCTAGACTCAAATTTAATTTACTCGGTAATTCACTAACATTGGGGTATTCAAAACATTCAGAATAATTTCAATGGAATATTACAATGATGATCAAGCAACTACAATTCACCAGTTGAATTCCAAGGATGTATTATTTTGATCATGATCCTGCTATGTACACACAGCAGCATTAATATAAATCACTGTGTGTGAACACATTTTCTGATTCAATTCCATATTCAAATATGGTTGTCAATCCAGAAACTTTGCAGTGTGAAGTGAGTATCATGAGAAATATTCTTATTCAAATTGTGAATAGGTTACAAACAGAACATGAGAAAATAATGCTCTCTTTATAATCACTGAAACTGTCAATCTCATCAGTGTGAACTCACTGAGCTCTGCACTCTTTCGAAAACACTGGTTATAATCAGTGACGTTGTCTACAATGTGCAATAAATCTCTTATTTACATTGTGTTTACACTTTCTTTGGTGATAATGAAAGGAGTGCCTGTAGAACACAGTAAGTGAGTGTGATTAAGGACAACTCCTGTCTTTTGAGCGGTATTGAGTGGATGCACTAACTAACCTAAACAGCTCTGATTGGCCATCTTGTTCACATGCTCAACAGACATGTCTGTGATTGACTTGCAATGCTTAAAGCTGCAAAAGCTTGCACAAATATGCACATAGCATTTGAAAGCAGAACCTATCTGCTGTCAGTCATTAGACAAAAAAGGTGAATGAAACTGACATAATGCTTTTATAAACAAAACTTTTAACATTAAAGCAATATACACAATATTCCCTAATATTTTATATTGTCATCAAATATATTCCAATATATTCACTAATAATCGATGGATCACCCAGCCCTTTATGTGAATGAGCAAGAATGTACTAATAGACAAGAATGTACTAAAATATAGTGTATAACATCAAAGCTGCAATAAGGAGTTCTGGCACTGTTGGTACCAGAAATATTTAATTATTTCAATATTTAATTTGTGGCAAACATCACTGGAACACATTCAATGGTTGTTTGTCTGTTTCTACCTCAGATCTACACCAGCAGTATCTTATGGAGCCCCTAAAGGGATGTGTGGTAAAACCTTCTTTTGCAAAACTTTTGCATTCCCTCACAACGTATTTGCGTTCCCACACAAAAGTTTTGCGTGGGACGCAAAAGATTTAAAAAAAAAAAGTTTGGACAGACACTTCCTGTTTAATGTCCCGCTGGCAGTGTTTCAGAGCTCCGCACGTTAATGCAGCGTTTCATAGTGTTTGAACTTGGACTCAAATATAAAGAAATGCGGTCAGTGCTTAACTCAAGGAGTTCAGTAAGTTGGCAATATTTGGCAACTGCAGCTGATATAATGTGCGCAGTAGCACAATACTCCCATATTTTAGTTTCCATTCTTATTGTGTTTCCACAACAATGTGTTAGACTAAGGGCTACCACATTTTTAAATTACTATTAGCATTATTTTAGCATCTAGTTAACATAATAAAATACGTAGACCTACACCAAAAAACTAGCATAAATTCTTTAAAATTGGGCAATTCCAGCGTTATGGACGTGACATTTGCAGTCAAAACTTGACATATAAATTCTCAGAAAATGCATTTAATACTGAAACGTCTGTTTATATAATCATACTCCCTTAATAAAGGAGACCGGACATTAGAAAAAGTATCAGTCTACACATGTATCCACGTTTTACATTTAATATGAGGGAAATACACATTTGATGTGACACAAAAAAATTTAAATTTGTAAAAAACTTTTAGTAGTGCTATGAACTTACGCAGCACAAAACAAAAGTAATAGCTACTAGCCTACCCACCGGATGAAGAAGGGTCAGCCTCCACATAACATAAAATATTATTATTTTATTTTTCGTGTTCACATTATGAGGGGAAAAATTGTTACGGATGTGACGTTCTCCGTTACAGACATGACCGCTCTGAAAATGACTTTAAAACTTTCACAGAGACCACAAACAGAAAGCACAAAGCCTTTCTTTAAAGTGAATTTAGTTTTTTATTAATTGTATCTTAATTTCAATCAATGTTTCAATCAACCAATTGCCTGGATTTACATAAATGAGAAGTAAATATAGTAGAAAACAGATCTATCATGACACCGGAAGCGTGTGAACTGGACTCTCGTCTAATAAATGAACCGAAACTCAGCGTATAGCCTAAGGTAGGCAACTTGCCTCACCCGACCTGATAAATATATAGAAAGCTTGAAATGTCTACTTTTTAACAGAACAATTCAAAACAAAAGAAAACAGACTGTTCTCTGCTTATGTAATCCATATGAAATGTGCATTTCTCTCTGGCACATTCACTACTGCGAAGATCGCGAGTCAGGATCGCCACCTTTATATTGGCAGCCGACTGACAAAGACTTGTTTATTAATAAACAATTAAAATGTCTCCTTGCTATATTTGACATATTCATAATCATTACTTTTGCCGGTTCCTGTGGCAGCTTTAAGATACTTTATTGATTGATTTTTTTTTTTCTATAAAAAAAATCATGATACGAACTGAATTGTAGGTTTGGTCTATTGTTACAGCCCTAGTAAGATGAGAAAGCAGGAGTTTAGTACGTTTGTCATGGTTGTAAATAAAAAAAGACCAATGGCTATCTGAACATCTTTGCCAAGCGCAAACACAGATACAGAAGTAATCAATAGCTAAATTATTGGGGAGGATCATGCCTTTTTTCACAACCATTTTGGAGGGTCATAGAGAAAAATTATTGCTGGCAAAGGAGGCTCTTTCAACTACAATCTCAAATCTCCTCTGGTGGTCCCTTAGAATCAAAGACGAACAGTGCCCTAACACACTAAATTTAGTCACACATCACTGCTCTAATGTTGGTTTCGCAAAACTAGTTACATTTACAGTTATGCATATGGCAGACACTTTTATCCGGAAGCGACTTACATTGCATTTTAAGGTACACATTTCGTTTTCATCTACTCTTGCTTTCCCTGGAATTGGAACCATGAGCGCAACGCTCTACTGTTTGAGCTACAGGAAAGCTAATATGCACATAATATTTAAAAAAAAATTTACATTATTGTTTACACTAATTATATTGGTACAATATGCGCAGCTAACATAATAGTTACAATAACTAGCTTTTGCATTAATATTGCTTCCTGAATTTGATGGCATAACACTGTATAACAAGTGTGAAAGTTATTGAATATTTTTTAAAAGGTAAAGTTATTGATTTTATTTCAAAATAAATAATCATAAATATTATGCATTTTTTGTTATCAAACTAAGTATTGTAGTATAACTAGCAGGAGAACAGTGATGTGTGATAGAATATGTTTAATAATATAAAATGTGCAGAAGTGTTTTGGGACTTTGCACTTTGCAGACGGCCCTTATTTGGATTTGTCTCTAAATTGGCTGGTTGAGAGACAAATTGTATTATAAAGCTTGTTTTGAGGAGAATTGGGTTGTAGCTCGTTGTCTAGGTTACTGTGATTGTAAATAGATGTCGTTTGTGTTTTGACAACGTTGTTTAGCTCAAAATAATATTTACACGGAAGTTCTGATGTGAATACATTGCCAACTTCACTGTGTTCTCCCTGGTCACTTCCAACATTCACAGTTTTTTCCTCTCACTAAAAGTAGTGTGCACGCGAAGTCTTTTAGAAGACGCGTCTTTTTAAAGACGATCTGCCCGTGTATTTCCTAGTGCGGTATTCTGACGTAGATTCAGCTGATGGGCGCGAGCGCTGTTTGACATGTTTGGGCTTTGATTCGCGCTCAGACAGCGCTTCGTGGGTGTGTCACATTTTCTCAGTGGGAACATGACCATCGCGATGTATGACGAGCCGTCGAGACTCAATGAGCTCAATAGAGTGAGAGTCTTCCTTATCCACAACCCGAACTATTTTTCTCCACGTGAGATGATACTTCGAGCTGGTGGCCAGGGTGATCTAAAACGTCAGGTCTTGGAATTAAACCGACGAAAATTCTCCCTCGGTCCAACGTCTTTCACGTTGCAACCCACGTGGTCCAGGGTGAGTTTGGGGCCCGGCGGTCCCCAGCTGATGAAATCATGTTTATCATTCGCATCACAAGGTGAGCTGGAGTCCTCTGGAGATGGCTCGTCTGTGCTGCTGTCCTTGGATGTGCTAGCATCAGCGAGTTGATTCAGGAGTTCACAGCTATGCTTTCCCGGGCTGCGTGACAATATCAGGGTTTGTGTGGAAAATTCTGACATGTCAGAGCACTAAAAGCTGATGATTGTTTTTTTTTGTGGGGGGCGAACCCAAAACCTTTACAACCCGAATGTGCATGAAGAGGCCATGAGATCGTGAAAGTCTTCTTTGACTTTTAGCGACCACTCAGCGGCCTCTTCCGCCTCTCTGCCCTCGTAGAGGCCGCAGTCTAGGGTACACTGGGGCTCCCCCTGTGGAGTGTTCTGTGCCAACACTTATGTGTCCCCACAGTGCCTCCACCTGGCGTGGCAACCCTAAGCACCCCTCCAATGCCTATAGGTTCCTGTCTACTCCGGTGGCGGGGACCTATAAGCTGCGGGGCAGGCTGCCACCTCACTGTGTGTTATTGCCATCCTTCTGGGTGTTCAGTGACATGCACGAGGGTAGGGCTGATTCAGGGCTCATCCTTGAGCTGCCTGCCATCACCGACCTTGCTCTACGAGCGACGAAAGGTGACCGCATGCTCCCTGAGTCAGGTGATGTCCACATGCGTTGTCAGACATTTCTGGCTCAACCTGGTTGATGTGCGCGAGGCTGAGTGAACAAGTTTCCGGTCGAGAACTCTGCCCAACAGTTCTCGGCCGCCCAGAAGTGGACTGTGGCTTTTTTGTCTGACCCTGCGGCTTTCTGCTGCCAAACCAGCCGCCGGCTCAGACGCCTCAGTCCGCTTGCCGCCGAATGCGCCCTCCCGCCCGGCCCCAGCAGCACTGGGCCGTGCTGTGGAGGTGGTCGCAGGGAGGCACCCCTGCCCGTACCAGTCCCGCTCCCGTTACGGGCAGCTCGGATATGGCTTGCAGTTCTTTCAGGGAGTGGTTGCAGGCCCACTCCTTCCCCTGGTGGAGGGCTGGGGGAGAATCTTTCAAAGAGCTGAATTCCATCTCTGAGCAGACAGAGCAGGATGGCCAGTGTGCAACGCCCCCGTGGCTCGCCACTCTCGTCCTCCTCTGTCTCTGAGGGCGCGGATGGCATTGCGTGTCATCTTCGGACCACACCACTCTCATCCCCCTCTACCGCCAGACCTCCCGGCAGAGCAGACCCCCGTGGAATGCTGGTCCTTCCCTGGTCTCCTCTGTCGGGGCGGAGCCTGATCGTGCACTCACGTGGGGTTGCTATGCCACCCCCGCCCTCTGCCGGTCTCTCCGCCCATGCCATGTGCAATGGACATGCAGCCACAGGTTCCTGGACAGGACCCCAGCGCCTTATGCATGTCAATTGCCTTGAGTTGCTGGCAGACGCCTTGCCCTGCACCGCTTCCGGGCGTTGCTCTTGGTCAACGCGGACTAGTCCGTTCAGACAATACCGCGACAGTAGCGTACATCAACCGTCAGGGTGGTCTACGCTCTGCGTCGGATGTCGGCAACTCGCACTGCCACCTCCTATTATAGAGTCAGAAGCACCTGAGGTCCCTTCGTGCTATTAACATTCCAGGAGAGCGGAACCTGGTAGCCGACGAGCTGTCACGGATCCGTCCAGTCTCTTGGCGAATGGCGACTCCATCCCCAGTCGGTCCAGCTGATATGGGACCAGTTCGGGATGCACAGATAGATCTGTTCGCTTCCCACGACTCATCCCATTGCGCCCTGTATTACTCTCTGACCGAGGGCACGCTCGGCACAGACGCCTTGGCGCACAGCTGGCCACAGGGGCTACGCAAGTATGCATTTCCCCCAGTGAGCCTTCTCGCACGGACTCTGTGCAAGATCAAGGAGGACGAGGAGCAGGTCATTTTGGTCGCCCCATATTGGCCCACCAAGACCTGGTTCTCCGAACTGATACTCCTCGCGACAGCACCTCCTTGGCCAATTCCTCTGAGGAAGTACCTCCTTTCTCAGAGATGGGGCACCCTTGTGGCATCCTCGACCCCGATCTCTGGAGGCTACACGTGTAGCTCCTGGACGGGGCGAGGCAGGTTTGAGTACCCTGCCACCTGTGGTGGCAGCTACCATCACTTCCGCTAGAGGCGTCGTCCACGAGACACGTCTGTGCGTTGAAGTGGAACCTCTTTGTCAACTGGTGCTCTTCTCGCCGAGAAGACCCCCGGAGATGCTTGATCAGTGTCGTGCTTTCCTTCCTGTAAGATGGGTTGGAGCGGAGGCTGTCTCCCTCCACCCTGAAGGTGTATGTGGCCGCTATTGCCGCATATCACGAAGCAGTTGAAGGTAAGTCGCTGGGAAAGCACAACCTGATCATCAGGAGACTGAATCCTCCTCGCCCTCCTCTCGTACCCTCTTGGGACCTCTCAGTGGTCTTAAGTGCCCTGCAGAGACCTCCCTTTGAGCCTCTGCAATCAGTTGAGATTAAATTCCTGTCATAGAAGACAGCGCTCCTGGTTGCACTGGCCTCCATTAAGAGGGTGGGGGAGCCTGCACGCATTCTCCGTTGACGAGGCGTGCCTGGAATTCGGGCTGGCTTACTCACGTGATCCTGAGACCCCGGCCTGGACATGTGCCCAAGGTTCCTACCACTCCCTTCCGGGACCAGGTGGTGAACCTTCAAGCGCTGCCCCTGGAGGAGGCAGACCCAGCCCTGGCACTGCTCTGTCCAGTACGCGCCCTCCGGGCTTACATAAACAGAACACGGTGTTTCAGGACCTCAGACCAGCTTTTTGTCTGTTATGGTGGGAGCCAGAAGGGAAGGGCTCTCTCAAAGCAGATGTTGTCTCACTGGATAGTGGACACCATCGCTTTGGCTTACCAGCAGCAAGGTCGACCGTGCCCCTTGATGTGATCGCTCACTCCACCCGGAGTGTGGCTTCCTCTTGGGCTCTAGCGCATGGCGCCTCGCTAGCAGACATCTGCAGAGCTGCAGGCTGGGCGACACCAAACACATTCGCCAGATTTTATAATCTCAGAGTGGAGCCTGTGTCCTCTCTTGTACTCGCTCACCGGCCAGTACTGGACCCACTCAGGTGTCTTCGCTTGCTCGCCATTCCACTCCTGACTGGATAAGTGCGATTATTCCTCAGCTGAGCCTTCTATTGAAGCCCTGAGTTCCTCCAGCACTGTCTGATGCTGGCGCCAGTGTCTGTTGCCTGGACGTCGGCTAAGTGCCTCCGTGTGCATGGTTCCTGCTTGTATTTTCCATGTGTGTCGCCACCCCATGTGTATTTTCCACTGTAAGCCTCTCTGAGCAGTGTTCTTCCCTCGGCAAGCCACCTTGCCACCCCTGGAGTTAAAATTCTAGCCACCCTACGGGTTGGTGACTCCAGTGTTCCTCCATACGAAGTCCCCTTGGGCCATATCTGTATTCTGAAGTCTTCCCTTACGGTAGACATACTGTGGCATATTTCCTCTGAAACATGCTCCCCAGTGTACCTTGGTATTCCTGTGCTAAGTAGGACTCCTCCGTCCGTGCTAAGTTTTGCACGACGGGATTCAGACTTTCGCAGGGCACTGGAGACAGCTGTGAAGGTGGCGTGATTACACGGCGGTACCCCATTCTCCGCCATCTGACGTAACTACGAAAGGGAACGTCTCGGTCACATATTGCAGACCCTTGTTCCCGGGTAGGGAGCGGAGACATTACGTCTCCCTGCCACTTCTGCTGTACCGCTGGGTATGAACGCCTGAGCTCAGTCTCGGCTCCTCGTACGTCTGCCGTTCCCTACTCAGGAACGGGGGTTGCAGTGCGTAACCGAGACATAACACAGTAACAAGAAGTTCTCTTTCATAGGTTTACTCAAAGCTGCAATAGCTTAAGACGCAGTGGGAACAAAATACCAAACTCGCCAAGCTAAGCGCTGACGTAACTAGTACAATGACTAGATAACTTACATGACTGGTTCAAGCAGACAAAACATGGGAACCTGTAGCCATGTTGATATTAGATTACCCAGGATTTTTTTATTTTTATATTGGTTTATTTATTATTACCATATGTTACTTGTATTTATATTGTTTAAAGATTTAAGTTAATATTGTGTCCAGTTTGGCCCTGTAAATAAAAGGGTATTATTTTTGACAAATGTGTGTGATTTCATTTACTTTAAAAGTGCAACATTCAGGCTGGACACCCCTATATAACATAGTGTATGTTGATGATAAAACAACTAGATTTTCTTAACTGGAGTAATATATATTTAGCCATTAACGATATTTTGAGAAAAATTGTGATAAAATAACTCCCGCGTCTATGAAGCACTAACCGGAAGTGACGATCGCGAGGGAGTCTGTTCAAGTTCAAGCTCAGGTTACAATGGATGCGAACGACGAAACCGCGTTCTGCGATGTTGACGAATATGCCAATGATGGCCCACAGGCATATAATTATGAGCCTCCTAGGCGAGATAGAAGTCAGGGGGAGATCGGGGGAGGAATAAAGGGCAGAGGAGAGAAGTAACGTTAGAGTTGTGGTGTCGAGAAAACCAGTGGCGAATAGGGGAAGTGACTTGGTGAGTTCATGTAAGTTAGCACCGTGGCTAACACTGGTTCATCTACTGTATGGCTAGTACCTTGGTGGTTTGTAATAAATCTGCTTCAGCAAACATACGTTCGACTTTGTTTTTGATTAAACATCCATTTAGATAGTCTTAATTTAAGCCAGCAAAATATTGTCTTCTCATATTCTACAATGCAGTCCATTCAAGCTGGTTAGCACTATCTACACTGACTAATGACCATGACATAACAATAGGGTTGGGAACAGAGAACCGGTTCTAATCCAGAAAAAATACCGGAACCGATGCAAAATTCCTAGGTTTCAGGCCTGGAGAAACGTTTCTAATGCGATATGTGGGCGACGTCCTAGGGAGTAGATTATTCCTTTAGTATCTCACTTCAAGGCGCAGACAGAGAGAGAGAGTAGAGCTGCATGATTAATCTTTAAAAGATTTCGATTCAAACACCTACGCCATCATTATTGCTAAATAACAAAAACTTCACCACTGAAGTTGCGATTTGCTCTCACACGCGCTGCATTTATAGTACACGCGCGCCGAGTCACTCTCTAGTCTCAGTAGCCTACATTCAAAATCAGTTTGCGCTGAGAGAAGCAGTTGTCGATATGAAACTGCTTTACGATCACACAGTCTCAATATTTATGTGTTACACATTCAAATGATTAACGTTACAGAAGTACTGAGATTATGGTTTGAGTAAACATTGACGGTAGTAAGTCAAAACAGATGCAGTCAGTAACTTTTTTGTGTGCAGAATTTACAAAATGTATACAATGAGCGAGTGCATCATGAATGCTTTTTTTTAAACCGTGTTTTTGTCTTATCTTGAATCACTACGTAAAGCCTGTAATAAGCGTTAAAACTCTGACTTCTTATTTAGACTGGCCCGCAGATCGCAGGCCGCTGCGGAGTATGCTGCGATGACTCGTCATGGACATAAACCGAGAGAAGTAGCTCCGGCAACAATGTTCTTCCGCAAGACGCATGGAGTTCTGTTTATTAACTGCTAGAGCGCCGATTTATCCAGTAATGGAATAATTATAGTCTTTATGAATCAATCATTCAAACCGTTTTTAAAAATAATTCTAAAAATAATTCTATACACATCTTACATGTGTGTTAAAGCAAATTCTACCTCTTCTATAAAGGGTATTCTTCACTGTTAGAGAGGAGATAAAGGAGAGGTCCTAAATTATTCTAGAGAATGCAGAACTTTTTAATTTCCTTTTTAAATTTTTTTTGCAAAGATTGCTTCATAATATGTTGAATTTGTTTACATTACCAGTCTGTTAATCATTTGTCAAATACTATTAGAAATAAACACAAAAAGGATTGTGGATTTTTCTCTTACTAATATTTTTAATTGAATGGGAATCTAGAATTCGGAACCGGAAGATTTCTCATCGATTCCCAACCCTACAAAACAACAAATAAATAATGCTTTTCAACTGCAGTTAGTGATACCATTTAAAGTTAGTAAAATGTGCGCCACAAACGACCGAGTGTGTGTGGTAACAGACGCGTGAAGTGAAGTCTGCAGTGAAGTCTGTTCTCTTCACCTGCACAAAACGCACCCAAGACCAAAAAGCCTTGTTTTTCCTAGAAGGAAAATGATTGACACGATGTCCTGACAGGCTGGAATTGTTGCAACCAGCACAAACACAATTAAAGCTGCAAGCAGCGATGGGCGGGCCCTCGCACCTGTAGCACGTCGGGTGTGAGGCGGCCGCGTTGCATATTCTAGAGCTCAGCCGGTGCGGCTGTGAATTTGCTACGCATCCAAATCACCAAAAAATTTACATAAAATTCAAAATGGTCACTTCCTGTTGCCAGCAGGTGGCGCTATGACAGTGGTCTAATTTCGGCATGTACATGTGTTCAGGGCGGGACTGTTGTATAACCTATAAAATTTCGCGCAGGTCTGAGGATGTACACTGAAGTTACAACAACTTCCTGTTTCATGGCGAATCGTCGACGCCTCGGACACGCCCATTGATGAAAACGTGCAGATAGCACAACTTTTCATCGTCAATGCCTTTAGAAGGCACAGCAGAAATGAGAAGTCGATCCGAACTAAATCCCTAGGAGGAGTTCGTTAAAGTACGTAATGAGTAAATCATCCAAAAATGGCAGTAAAATTAGAAATGGCCTACTTCCTGTTGAGTTTAGGGCATCGCTCCAAGAGACTTTTCTGTGCGTGTGGACATGGTAGATGTACCACAGAAATTTCGTACATGTTGGTCAAACATGCGGCGGGGGCTGCTTCGTTAAAGGTCACTTCCTGTTGCCATCAGGTGGCACTATGACTGTGGGTGAATGTCGGCATGTAGATTTGTTCAGGGCGGGACTCTTGTCAAATGTGTAAAATTTTGTGCAGATCTGGGGTCTCATTTATAAAGCGCGTGTACGCACAAAACGGGGCTGGAAACGTACGTACGCCAGTTTCCACGCAAAGTTTGTGATCTATAAAAAACAAACTTGACGGGAGAATGTATGCACCTTTAAGCAAACTTTGAGCCGTGCATACGCACATTCTGGAGACAAAAAGGGAATTGGAGACACCGATGGTGGTACTTTTTGACACTCTCTGCTATTATAGTTTTTCAAGATGGCGGAACATAGGAAGCCTCCGTGAACCTACCTGTCCCATGATAATTAAGATAATAAATTCTTCATTTACGGGGATAAGTCAGATAATTGCAGAGGTATTTGTACACCATTAAGGACATATTTATGAATAAAAATATTGATTTCAGATAATAAAATACCTACAAAACTACACAGTGTCCCTTTAAATATGCATATCCTCATCTGCATATCATTTGCATGTGATTATTCATCCACGTGATACCATATTAACGTACAAAGACGTTAGGTAAATACAGATGTGCCGCGTCGCAATTATTATTTTCTCAGACAATCTGCTATTATCATGATTAGCAATTGAATGATTAGCTCCGGATGAACAGGTTTGTAATTTAAAAATAAAAAAAACAGCAACGTGACACAACAAACAAATGAATGTTACAGTATTAGTTGCTGACACTGAAAAACATGAACTGTTGTAATTAGTAGTAATGCCGAACTTTATTCGTTATATTTTCTGACTTACGTGATTGTTAGATATCATTATTGGATGATTCAGAAGTAGGGAGAGGGAGAGGAAGAGGTAGAGGACAGAGAGGCAGTGGATCAGTGGGATCTAGGTGAGGAGATGGACGACGAGGAGCGCGAGTGTCAACACAACGACGACAAAGATACCTGGCAGCTACAAGAGACGATCAAGGTAGGATTGAAAGTTTCCAAAGGCAGCGAAGAGAAACGAGACCTTTATAGGTTATAACGAAACCTTTATAGGTTATAAAGTGTAAACTTACAAACCTTGATTTTAGCACCTTCACAATGGCAGCTATTGAGTAAAGTAACGTTACTCAGCTGCTATTAATCAAAGAGTTTGTTTAACTTTAACTATAAATGTTATACTGTCTATATAATAAAATACACAGCCAAGCAATGACAAAAAATTAAGTAAGACTGTCTATATAATAAAATACACAGCCAAGCAATGACAAAAAATTAAGTAAGACTGTAACATTAACTTACATGTCGAGGAGAAAGCAGGCAACTTCAGCGTCTCTTTTGAAATCTTTCTGCTGCATTAGCTCTTTCCATCTTGAAAACGCTATCCCGACATTTACTCTGGTTTTTTGCAATCTCCGGTCACGTTTCCTTTTTCTTTCAAGTCTGGCCTTTTTTTGCGACGAGGTCTTCTCCTGTGGCTCGGCGTATGTATGGTCCGCCATTACAAATAATAGAGAAATAAAAAAACATAGGAGTGCAATGCACTAAACTAAACTTGCCGCGAATGCGCCTCAATGCTCTCCTCCTCCGTTTCTGATGCTTTCAGTCACGTGACGCTAGCTCTGAGTTCTGAACGAAAACGCGTTGTGGAAACGCGTTTGGCTGAGTGGTACTTTTTGACACTCTGCTATTATAGTTTTTCAAGATGGCGGAACGACATGGAAGCCTCCGTGAACCTACCTGTCCCATGATAATTAAGATAATAAATTCTTCATTTACGGGGATAAGTCAGATAATTTGCAGAAGGTATTTGTACACCATTAAGGACATATTTATGAATAAAAATATTGATTTCAGATAATAAAATACCTAGGAGAGCATTGAGGCGCATTCAAGCGGCAAGTTTAGTTTAAGTGCATTGCACTCCTATGTTTTTTTATTTCTCTATTATTTGTAATGGCGGACCATACATACGCCGAGCCACAGGAGAAGACCTCGTCGCAAAAAAAGGCCAGACTTGAAAGAAAAAGGAAACGTGACCGGAGATTGCAAAAAACCAGAGTAAATGTTGGGATAGCGTTTCAAGATGGAAAGAGCTAATGCAGCAGAAAGATTTCAAAAGAGACGCTGAAGTTGCCTGCTTTCTCCTCGACATGTAAGTTAATGTTACAGTCTTACTTAATTTTTTGTCATTGCTTGGCTGTGTATTTTATTATATAGACAGTATAACATTTATAGTTAAAGTTAAACAAACTCTTTGATTAATAGCAGCTGAGTAACGTTACTTTACTCAATAGCTGCCATTGTGAAGGTGCTAAAATCAAGGTTTGTAAGTTTACACTTTATAACCTATAAAGGTTTCGTTATAACCTATAAAGGTCTCGTTTCTCTTCGCTGCCTTTGGAAACTTTCAATCCTACTTTGATCGGTCTCTTGTAGCTGCCAGGTATCTTTGTCGTCGTTGTGTTGACACTCGCGCTCCTCGTCGTCCATCTCCTCACCTAGATCCCACTGATCCACTGCCTCTTCTGTCCTCTCCTCTACCTCTTCCTCTCTCCCTCTCCCTACTTCTGAATCATCCAATAATGATATCTAACAATCACGTAAGTCAGAAAATATAACGAATAAAGTCGGCATTATTACTGATTACAACAGTTCATGTTTTTCAGTGTCAGCAACTAATACTGTAACATTCATTTGTTTGTTGTGTTAGCGTTGCTGTTTTTTTATTTTTAAATTACAAACCTGTTCATGCGGAGAGAAACTCGAATGAAGTGTTACTACTAGACATCCTGTCATAGCATTTTTGGTACATAACGGCAACCGATAGATGCAGTACGCACTTGAAAAAGCGAGGCGCTGGAGAAGCAAAATTCGTTTGAATGCAAAACACTTTTTAACCACTAGATGGGGGTAGATCCTACACAGTGTCCCTTTTAAACTAGACGTTGTAAGCTCCATATATGGTTACTTCGAGGAGAGAGACGCATGTGGCGCATTCTTCCGCTGACTGGGATTTATAAATCTGAATATTTTTTGCCGTACACCATTTTTGGATTTCGGGCGTACGTACACTTTAGTGCAGGATCCTACGCACAGTTTTATAAATGAGACCCCTGAGCATTTACAGCCAAGTTGCTACAACTTCCTGTTTCATGGCGAATGATCGACGCCACGGACATGCCCATCGACGAAACGCGCGCAGATAGCACAACTTTACATCGTCAATGCCTTTAGAAGGCACAACTGAAAATTTGAAGTGGATGCGACTGAATCCCTAGGAGGAGTCGTTAAAGTACCTGGAGTGTGTAAATCGTCGCAAAATGGCCGCCGAACTTCCTGTCGAGTTTAGGGTATGGGTTCGGTGCCAGGCTTTTCTGTGCCGTCTGTGGACATGATGCACGTCCCCACGCAAATTTCGTGCATGTCAGGTTGAAATCGTGCGACGAGGGGCTCATTTTTCACGTTCTCCAGGTGGCGCTCAGCAAGCCATTTTGTGCACGCCTATCCACAAAACCCACAAAATACGAAATTTTTCACCAGTCCCTGACATGCGTGCCAATTTTGGTGGGGTTTGTGAGCATGTTGTCGAGCTACTTGAAAAATGGCGAATACTTTTGCAGAAAAAGAAAATGTATGGCCCTAACAGTTGCATGAGGACCTTCGGACCGTTAGGGCTCGGGCCCTGATAATTTTACCATCTATGGCTTACTCTAAAACTCTCTGTCTCTGGCTGCTGCTCTAACTATGTGGACACCCAGCAATGAGAAAGGCGGACCGCGCAAGCTCTTGTATTTGCCAAGGGCAACGTGCATATGTGAGCGCGATTGCCTGAGCGGGAAGGCGCATTGCCAGAGGCCTTGCACATTTTCAGTCAAATATCTCTCACATCAAATGAGACTAGGGTCATCTAGTGATTTCTACATGTCTGTTTTAAAAAGACCTCTGCAGACAATTTAAAGTATTAATTCAGAAATAAATTCAACCTGCATGTTGCTCTTCAAAGGAGAACTCCGGGCAATTTTTAGGTTAATCTTGATCGTTATACCTTTGTGAGTACTGACTATAGAAAAAAAAAAATAACAGGATTGGTGCTCGCGACGCGGAGCTGTGACCGACGAATGCCCAGAGCTCCCACTCAGCTAAAACGGCAGCTATGGGGGCATGGATCATAAAGAGCGTTTTTGAGCCTCTTAACAGACACAAAATGCAATTATGGCATGTAAATGTCTGTCCAACATGGACAGGGGTCTTACATGTGAACAAGATGTGTTTAGCAACTTGGTTTAGCCATGGTTTAAATTCACCTAAATAGTGTTTTAGACGGCAAGCTGTAGTCTTGCGCTGCAAGTCCCGTGGGAACTCAGTTGAAGCCGGAAAAGGTAAACAATGTCCAGGCAGGGAGGAGCGTGATCGTGTGCAAAGAGTGATGATCGGAGTTTGTCTAACAAGTGAAGAAGAAATGGTTCTTGTTTGTGCCTTTCCGAATTGTGGCAACAGAATGCGAAAATATAAGATCTTAAATTTTCATCGTTTTCATTTTCATGACCTCGAGATTCTGCAGTTGTGGCTAGTTGTAATTCAACTTGATGTGCAAACTCCCATAGAAGTACTATGCGCTAAAGATTACCGCATTTGCAGCGAACACTTTGACAAGGATGACTACACTACACTACAACACAGCGGTGCCAGTTGAAGAAAAATGCCATTCCGTGTGCAAAAACGGGTGCAACCACTGTGGAGGTAATGTAACACTTTATTTATCCTTCCATTTGGGCACACACAGCATGAGGAGAGATGTGCAGTAATGTTTTTGCTCTTATTTGTAAGCTTTAATTATTTTAATAGCTTCTTATGACTTGAATTATATTTGATGTTTTGCTAATTTCTATACAAATACAAATGCACTTGCTAGAGAGAATAAATTGTGTGGAGTGCGGAGTACGGGGGAGGGGGAGATGAGTGATGATCCACAGGCTACGACCTATCTGAGGAAATACTGTCCGAATGACCACATTAAATGTTTTGATATACATACAAATAAAAAATGTTACTGTGTTGTGCAGTTGGATAAAGCTATTATTCATATGGGTCACAACACCCACACAAACACCACCAGTTGCACGAAATTCGTGTCGTTGAAGCATTTGCTTCATCTGCCGGTTGCTTCGTGGTCTGTCTCCTTTCCAACTCTTGTGAGGCTCTCTCTTCATCATAGATATTGGGTTCTAAAAAATAAGGACGACCATCAGACTCAAACGCCTCTTCCATGTGTTCAAAATCGTCTAAATTATCCATAGTTACCTTTACTACCGGTACTTGTTTCTTCACTTGAAAGCTGTGACGCTGTCACACATGACACATGTTTTAACCACTCTATTTATATTATGATGATTTTATGTATATTAGAGTTTTAATAGGTTTACATGTTGTCTTAAGTCATTTTAGTCCATTTTATTCCTCTTTTCTATTTATGTGTGTATGTATTTAAATGATTTTGAGGCTGCCTGTCATCGGAGTGATCACATGACAGGAAACAGGAAATAGCCAGCATAAAAGAAGCAGCATGGCAAACAAACAAGGTCTCTGTCAAGACGACCAAAGCGGGATTGAGGAGTTTCTTGCAAAGGGCATTTTGCAGGACTTTCCATTCCAGCAAACCTCATCACTTTCATTGGATTATCACTACAGTTGGATTGTATATACACCGGTGGACACTCACACATTGGGACTTACAGCACGCTCGGACTCTTAGGGACTGTTTTAGGGTATGGAACCAATGGACTCTATTCTTTTAACAGCCTAAGTTTTCTAGTTTTATGGTGTTGTTTTAAGTTCCTTGTGAAAGATTGTAAATACACTTTATTTATTCACTTTATTTCTGTTGTTGTCTCATATTTTAAAACACTTAAGATAAAACTCACACAGTTTAATCTGACCTCAATTTTACTAAGTAACTCCACCGATAAGGTCAATTGTTACATATGGTGGCCCGTACGGGGATCTGTATAAAGATTTTTAACGCTGTGTTGAGAAGAGTGTTCTAAGATGACAACTACTCAAGATAATGCTGCTTCTTATAATATATCCGCTGGTTTTAATGATGAACAGTTTTTACATCATTGTGACTGTGTACAGCTTCGTGCTGTGGTGATTGTTCTTAAAACATTGTTTTAAAATTGGAGAAGGATTTTAAAGACTCTGTTGAAAGTAATCTTAATCGTGAAGTGCATTTTAGAGAGGCTGTGGATGTAAAATTGGGTAAAATGGAAGAATCTATAAAGGGTGCCATGGGAACACTGGAGAGAGAGGTCATCCAGTGTTTCAAGAGGAGAGACAAGAAATGGGGAACAGCTGGAACAAATAAAGGATCCAGGAACAGCCATCTCTCCTCCCACTGCGACCAACAGCCCAGTGCTGTCCACGTTGACCCCTGGCTTTCCCCAAAAAGCATTCCCACCACCTCAACCTCTTCACAAACCTACAACAGAGCGGTGGATGGAAAATGCTGCGCCCTCACTCCAACAGGGCCAGAGTGGGACACTATCTTCACCAGCCTACCCTTCTCCAGAGAGCAGCTACACCAGTGCTCAGGGTGAGGACGACATGCTCCAGGGACTTACCATCACTCCCACCACTCAACCAACCAGGACGAATTGCGGGAACACCAGGGCTTACTATATCGGCAGATCCAGAAAGGGGACGACAACATGAAGATCCAAGCTCGTCGTTCCCAAAGTCCTGATCCAGCAAACGTTACAACACTTCCATCAGAGGACAGTAGAGACATCATGGGCGACTGAAGACGCTCCTGCTGATCCTGGAAGTGGCCTGGTGGCCCGAAATCCGCAGTGACACCTGGAGGTTCGTACAAGGACTGCAACTCGTGTGGCGTGGAGACCAAGGAGTGTGCTCTCTCTTCAGACCCTGGCAAGAAACCACCTCACCGATCATCATCACTGGAAAGAGACCCTTACGCCGGATAGGAGGAAATGCTGGGGGTGAGTGGCATGCCAGGAAAGCTGGGTACTTCAGGACCCTGGGAGGAAGGACGTCTCCAACCCAGGGACACCCAGGCTGGTATTGGATTCCACCTCTCTCTGGTGTTCCCATCAGATTCCTCCGGCAGACTAGTGCCTATGTGGGAGGGCCTAGTTTTATCAAATTGTTTACCTAGACATTTTAAGCCACACATTCAAGAGGATATCCACTACATGGACAATGGCTGACAGTACCTTCAGGGACTAGTACCTCCCAGGTAGCCGTAGGCTGGGGAGGGGGACTATGTGACGCTGTCACACATGACACATGTTTTAACCACTCTATTTATATTATGATGATTTTATGTATATTAGAGTTTTAATAGGTTTACATGTTGTCTTAGTCATTTTAGTCCATTTTATTCCTCTTTTCTATTTTATGTGTGTATGTATTTAAATGATTTTGAGGCTGCCTGTCATCGGAGTGATCACATGACAGGAAACAGGAAATAGCCAGCATAAAAGAAGCAGCATGGCAAACAAACAAGGTCTCTGTCAAGACGACCGAAGCGGGATTGAGGAGTTTCTTGTAAAGGGCATATTGCAGGACTTTCCATTCCAGCAAACCTCATCACTTTCATTGGATTATCACTACAGTTGGATTGTATATACACCGGTGGACACTCACACATTGGGACTTACAGCACGCTCGGACTCTTAGGGACTGTTTTCGGGTATGGAACCAATGGACTCTATTCTTTTAACAGCCTAAGTTTTCTAGTTTTATGGTGTTGTTTTAAGTTCCTTGTGAAAGATTGTAAATACACTTTATTTATGCACTTTATTTCTGTCTGTCTCATATTTTAAAACACTTAAGATAAAACTCACACAGTTTAATCTGACCTCAATTTTACTAAGTAACTCCACCGATAAGGTCAATTGTTACAAGCAACTCTGATCATAACTCGTCGCACATGATCAACGCTCCTCCCGCCTGGACATTGTTTACCTTTTCCGGCTACAGCACGGGACTGCAGCGCGAGACTACAGCTTGCCGTCTAAAAGACTATTTAGGTGAGTTGAAACAATGGCTAAGTTGCTAAACGCATCTTGTTCACATGTAGGGTCCCTGTTCATGTTGGACAGACATTTTAATTGCATTTTTTGTCTGTTAAGAGGCTTAAAAACGCTCTTTATGTCTATGCCCCCATAGCTGCCGTTTTAGCTGGGTGGGAGCTCTGGGCATTCGCGGTCGCAGCTTCACGTAGCAAGCACCAATGAGGTTCGTTTTTTTTTCTATAATCAGTACTCACAAAGGTCTAACGATCAAGATTAACTTAAAAATTGCCCGGAGTTCTCCTTTAAGTACCGTTTCAAGAACTGTTTAAGCACTGGACCCGTTTAAAAAATACAGAGTAGGTACTGGTATCGGATAAAACCCAACCAATACCCAACCCTAGAGTAGACCCAAATGCACAGATTATCGCTGTTATGGTTTAACTGTGCTTTTGGTCTGAATCAAAGATGTAGGAAAGTGCAAAGTTACACTAAAATTAACAAAATATTTAGAATAATGTTTTATAATGGTTAAGACCAACTTGACAAAAATCTGTAGTGTGCATGCAAAAATGACCCAAAAAAGTTTGTTGGGTTCTTGACCCAACAAAAAAACTGCTGGTCAATCAGCCTTGTGTTGTTGATTATTCTCTGTGACGTAAATGTTTTTACTGTACATCCTCGTTCACTCACAGGAACACTGTTGGGACACTCCTCCGCTGTGGGATGCAGGAGGTAGTCCACTTTTGCAGGACCTCTGATGTATACGCAGTTAGCAGCAACCTCCTCAGGTACTGACAAGATCTCATAGTGATGATCAGTCAGCTGCTCCATCACCTGTAACACAAAAACACACAAAGCCTTAGTGCTTTTGGCACATCCTTGTAGATAATGCAATTATCTCCTCAGAAAAAGTGCATACATCTACATACATTTATGTAGCAATCATGTTAAATATTTTACTTGCACACACTTACTCTAAGTGTTTTTTTGGCCCCGTCGCTGTTACTGATGATGATGGTAATTGGGCCGCCCATGGAGCAGATGCTCTTCAGACGAGAGCCTCCACACACAGGCACAGTGGACACAGCAAAGTCCTAAACACAACACAAAGCAACATAAAACAATTGTTATTTTCTTTTTGCTGGTAATTACACAGGATTTTACAGTGATAAACAATAAATAAATAAATAAGTACCTTGTGATTATTTGACAAAACAGCAAGAATTCAGTTCAAACCCATTGATAAATGAAATTCATTATTCAAATATGTCTGCATTTGATATGTACATTATTAAAGAGTTAGTTCACCCAAAAATTTTAATTCTGTCAGTAATTACTCACCCTCATGTTGTTCCAACCCCATAAGAGTTTCGTTCATCTTCAGACAGACTGATCTCATGAAGTAGCGTGTGTATGACACGCCAATTCGTATTTTAATTTTTGGCGTGCTATCAACACGCATAATCGCTTTTCAGCGTGTTTATGAACGCCGTTGACTTAACGTTATTACTGTATATATAAATATATGACTTACCTCAACCCCGTCCCTAAACCTACCCGTCACTAGGGTTAATAGCATTTATGATTGTTCCTAGCCTGAACTCCGCCCACAACATTTTTTGGTCGGGAAGTTTGGTCTGGACTCGATCCCATTGAGGAAAAATTATGATCAGACAAGAAACAGTCGGGCCAATCAAATTGCCAGGGCGGGCTTTATACGATGATGGACAGGTGATCTGCAAGGACGTAATCATCAGCGTTATCAAAGAGCGCTTAACTGGTCTCCCTCAGAGATGACTGAAGCTGGAGAATTGAGATTTATAGATTCCTCTGTCACGTCTGTTGTAAAATAAATCGACAGCGCATTAATTTTAAATAGACAAACAGAGAACTGCAATCAAGGCATTTGTCGACCGGAAAGATATTTTTGGCGTCTTTCCTACATGATTCGGGAAAAGTGTAACTTATCAGCTGGCTCTGACGGTCGCTAAGAAGATGGGATGTAATGAAAAGCCTGTAGTCGTTGTGGTTTCTCCTTTGGTTGCACTCATGGAGGAGTAAGTAAAAGACACAACATTCGTTATTTAACTTCTAAAATAAGTAAGTTCTGTAGTTGAAAACTGTGCTATGCAAAGGAGTTGACTTACTGCGTTGCTCTGATTGGTTGTAGGTCTACCGACTATCCAATTGAGTGCAGAGGTTTTTTTTTTTCCTGGTTCGGTTAAGACACGCCTCATAATCAAAGCCCAACGGAGGAGATTCAGATTCATTCTCAATAGAATATGAGGATGACGTAGTCAGGCTAGACTGTTCCCTTACCATCCTAAGGGAAAAAAAGACAGGTCCCCAGATGTAGATGTTTCGCTCAAACATTTGACGGCATGTACAGACACGCGGAATCACTTGGACATTAATGGTGTAGACATACGCGGATACACGCGGATAGCTCAAAATGCGTAGAGATAACACGCCACTTGACTCGAAAGTGGCATGTATGTTTACGCAAAAGTCACGATGTCATGTTGCTTCAGAACACAAATTACGATATTTTTGATTAAATCTGAGAGCTGTGTTATTGAAACTTGCCGGCCCAGAAAAGTTAGTAAAAACTTTGTTAAAATAGTCTGACTGAGTGAGTTCACGTATGTGTAACAGCGCAGTGTTTCTGTGTTGTACCTGCGCGGCCAATATAGTAAACCTACATTCTGACGTACAACACAGAAGCGCTGCGCAGTTACACTACGTGAACTTACTCAGAGGTAGCCTAGATGCCAGCCCGAACTCCGCCCACAACATTTTTTGGTCGGAAGTTCGATCTGGACTCGAATCCATTGAGGAGTAATTATGATCGGTTCAGAAATCAACGGGCCAATCAAATTGCCAGGGCGGGCTTTAAACGATGATGGACAGGTGATCTGCAAGGACGTAATCATCACGTTATCAAAGAGCGCTTACTGGTCTCCCTCAGAGATGACTGCAGCTGGAGAATTGAGATGTATAGATTCCGCTGTTGCGTCTGTTGTAAAATAAATCGGACAGTGCATTAAATTTAATAGACAAACAGAGAACTGGAATCAAGGCATTTGTCGAATCGGAAAGATATTTTTGGCGTCCTTCCAACATGATTCAGGAAAAGTATAACTTATCGGCTGGCTCTGACGGTCGCTAAGAAGATGGGACTTGATGAAAAGCCTGTGGTCGTTGTGGTTTCTCCTTTGGTCGCACTCATGGAGAAGTAAGTAAAAGAAGCAACAATCGTTATTTAACTTCTAAAATAATTAAGTTCTGTAGTTGAAAACTGCACTATGCAAAGGAGTTGACTTACTGCGTTGCTCTGATTGGTTGTAGGTCTACCGACTATCCAATTGAGTGCAGAGGTTGTTTTTTTTTTCTGGTTCGGTTAAGACACGCCTCATAATCAAAGCCCAATGGAGCAGTATCAGACTCATTTTCTTATTAGAAAATGAGTATGATGAAGTCAGGCTAACTCAGAGGCCCACAGAGAAGAAAATTAATAGATGAATAAAGTCAATATTTTTGTTTGTTTTGCGCACAAAAAGCAAAAAGCATTCTCATCACTTGATAACCTTATGGTTGAGCCACTGTAGTCACTTGGACTATTTTAACAATGTTTTTACTAACTTTTCTGGGCCGGCAAGTTTCAATTACATAGAAGCCTTTGGTGAGACAGCGCTCAGAAGATTTAATAAAAAATATCTTTATTTGTTTTCCGAAGACTGAACGATTGTCTTACAGGATAAGAATGACATGATAAGGGTGAGTAATTACAGACAGAATAAAAATTTTGGGTAAACTAAACCTTTAATGTGCATGATTCTTATACAAAATTCTAATCAGCCTATGCTAACAGAATCGATTCCAAAACCCACCACTCACCTTGAAGGTGTTGGCCAGGACTTCTGCCCCTCTGTGATTGGTGTGTTTAGAAATGCCCACAAAGAACTCTTTTCCAGTAAAGAAGACATCACTTCCTTCTAGAGTGGCTCCACCAGACCCCCCCTCCTCATCGCCCTATCTCCATCACTGTCAGGTTCAGTTCATTTAGGACTCGCCGCACCGCCTCTGCCTAAAGAAAGTTTACACACGTATGACCATGTAACATCTAGGGGTGGGGAAAAAATCGATACAGCATAGTATCGCGATATTTTGTGTGGCAATACTGTATCGATACACGGGCGCCAAGTATCGATCTTTTTTTGCATATTTAATTATAGAATTATCTGTTTTACTTTCCGGTTTTCTTCATCGGTTTCCCTATTTTTCACTGCTTGAGAACATAGGTTGAATCCGAAATTGCCCCCTAAACAATCATTCAGTAAGTTAGGCTTATTCCCTAAGTCCACTAATACTGTTCACTTGAAGGAGTGAATGAAAACGAGTGCGTGAATTCGGACAGCCGTTGAGCGCAAGCTGATCTGACACGCGTCCCATTTTCTCACAAATGTTCATTTAAGACTTTATTTGAATCATTTTAGACAGCTCTTATGAGGACATTTGACAAAACGGACATTTTGCCATAATTTGTGAGTGTAATAATTTGTTCAAGCCCGAAAGAAATCGATACTGACGCGCGTCTGTTCTGTATGTGTGTGTAAATGCAGGCAGGATTAAACGGATACTGCGTAATTGTTCTGAATGTTCAAGAACAAGTTTTTGCTCTTCAGTTAATGTGTAGAAGATAATGTTTACAGAATTAAATGTGTCATTTAATTAAAGTGAGTTGAGCAATCTTATTTTGCTCATTTTTTGTGATGTCTTTGAATAATATAGGGAACATGAATCGCAATATATTGCTTGTATTGCAATATATTGAGAATCGCAATAATATTGAATCGTGGCCCAAATATCGCGATAATATCGAAATCGTCACATTGTTGCCAATTCCCACCCCTGAGTAACATCTACATCTACAACAGCCATGTGTGTGCCCCTTACCTCAAGGCATCTCTGCTGTTTGAAGGGTCGTGTAATGAGTGCCGTGTCGCCTTGGATCACAGCAATGTCTTCGATCCGCCAGCTCTCAGGCAGCTCAGAGTCAGCTGGTATTTCAATCAACTGCAGTCCCACCTTTTGCCTCAGTGCACCTGTCAGCACCCCCATTTGACGCTGGGCCTTGGCGAGGTCTGTCTGAAACCCTTCTCCACCCTCTGCCAGCTTCCCAAAGGACTCTGGGATACATCTGACGACAGCATGAGTGAAGCAGCCATACGGATAAATATTGGCCATGATGGCGTGTGTTGAGGTATGCTTGTATGACAGGTGTCTGTTAAATGTTTGTATGAGCTTGACTGTATGGGTGTATGTACGTGTCTCTTTGAGTGACTGATTCACAAACTGTGCAAACTAAGCAAGTTTAGGTCTATGAAGGACAGTCTTTGAGTGAAAGTTATTGAAAGCTCCTAACAACAACAACAACTGGATCAGCAAATCATTCTTGACATCCCTGAATCCCCTGGGTAGAAAGCTCAAGAAGTGTGTTTGTCCCTCTAATACTGCCTGGGATGGAGAGAGACAAAATTATATTGTAAAGAGCCATCAACCAAACTGACTAATCTGTATATCTGAGAGTATTGCATTAGCTTGTTTGAGTCCATTTTAAAGTCCAGGTACACCTAGCACCAAGTCTCGTCAGTGGATAACACTCTTCTGTTTTGAAAAACTTTGAACTTGGAGTAACCTTTATGGTGCATTACAGTGCCAAAACACATATGCATAACCTATAGAAATAAAACGTTTTTCTTTAGCATGTTTTCCAAAACAGTAAAACCGTGGTATTGTTTCAGTTACCATGCCCAAGGGCTAGTGTCCACAACTAAAAAGAAAACAATCAAAGGTAACTTAGCTTAAACAAAGACAATAATACCGATGTCCTTTACTTAGGTAAAGTTGGTTTTATATTTGCATATTCGCACATTCGCGAACTTCGCGTTCAATAACTCGTGAACTAAACGTTGTTGCTACACACAACACATATCACAGATAACTAGGTAACACTTTACAATAAGGTTCATTTATTAAACATTAGTTCATGCATTAACCAACATGAACTAACCATTTGTTACTGTATTTGTTATTCTTTGTTAACGCTAATTAATACAAATCTAGCTGTTCATTGTTGTTCATGTTAGTTCACAGTGCATTAACTAATGTTAACAAGATTTTAATAAAGTATTAGTAAATGTTAAAATTAACATTACCAAAGATTAACAAATGCTGAAGAAGTATTGTTCATTCTTTGTTAATGTTAACTAATGTAGTAACTAATGAACCTTATTGTAAAGTGTTACCGATAACTACAGATAAAACACCAGAAGCTACAACATAAATTTCCTCAAAATGATCTTTCCTTCACACTGGACAAAATACATTGTTCTCTATGTGCAGGCTGCTAAGAAGGGACCATCTGCAAAGTACAAACCCGAAGGAAAACTCGTTTTGAGGAGATTAAAATATTAAAACAATGTTATTTGTGTAGTAGTAACAATATTCACCTCACGAGATATTGAACGCGGAACTCGCAAATTTGCAAAGTGAAAATAAAAAGCAACTGTACCCAAGTTGCAGACTTGATCATGTAGGACCTTCTGGACCACATAGTACGTGGACAGCACCATGAAAATAGTCACGTTTTTTTTTTTTTTTTAAATCAACCAGGGTGAAAATTGTTTGAGGTTTGATATTTGCTGAGTATTCACCTAGATCACGACTGCTTTAGTGTCCTTTTGTGTAGGCAATTGTACATAGAGTACGCAAAAATGTTTTAAAACTTACAGTAATTCACCAAAGAGATTTTTTCATGTTCCAAAAGTTGTAGTATGTTCCTACTGACCAGACTGACTTACTACTATAGGTGGAATTTTGACAATAACGCCCTTACTGTACCAACAATAAACTAATAAGTTCAAGAAAAAATTACTGTAATTCCCCTAAAGTATTTTTTTCCCATTCCAAAGGCTTTAGTACTTTCCTAGTGACCACACTGACTTACTACAGGTGAAATTTTGACAATAACTACCTTAATGTACATACAATAAACTAATTCATTCAAGAAAAAAATACTGTAATTCCCCTAAAGTATTTTTTCCTGCTCCAAAGGGCTGTGGTGCTTTCCTACTGATCAGACTTACTTACTACAGGTAAAATTGACAATAACTCCCTTACTGTACATACAATAAACTAATAAGTTCAAGAAAAAAATACTGTAATTCCCCATAAGTATTTTTTCCCATTCCAAAGGGCTGTAGTGCTTTACCAGTGACCACACTGACTTACTACATGTGCAATTTTGACAATAACTCCCTTACTGTCCAGTTATCAAATAAATGTATGTAATAAACATTATTACTGTTTATTACTTATGTTTCTGTAATAAACCGTAATTGACCTATAGTGTTTTTTATATTCCAATGGTTGTAGTAATTTCCTAGTGATCAGACTGACTTACTACGTTAAATACTGCCAATACCTACCGCACTGTAAGTATACTACAATCATATTATTGTGAAAAAAATTATTCCAAAATTATTCCATGTTCTAGAGGTTATAGCATGTTCCCAGTTATCACTCTACTCAATTAACTTTAATCAATGTATTAGGCAAAAGTATGTATTAACTGCTGTTCCTTGTACAACACATTTCTTGGTAACACTTTATTTGAAGGAGTGTGCATAGATAAGGCTGTCATGACACTGTCATAAACATGACATAACACCCGTCATGAACATGAAGGAGTCTTTATGAATGTTTATGACCGTTGTCATTAAGTGTCATTCGGTAAATTATGACACTTTTAATGCAAAGTTGACATATTAAAATGTCTTTGTTATGACAACTTGACATTAACAAAGACAAAATGTCTGTCATGACAACTTGACATTAACCAAGACAAAAATGTCTTGATTATGACAACTTGACATTAACAAAGACAGAAATGTCTTTGTTATGACAACTTGACATTAACCAAGAAATCATAACTAGTCCAACGTGTTCCACTTTACTTGAGGTAAAGGGAAATATTAATGACGCTGTTGTTGAAGCATTTGACAGTTTAATGACCCTTAATGACATCTTTATAACTAGTACAATGTGTTCCACTTTACTTGAGGACAAGTAAAATATTCATGTCACAGTTATAATGGTGTCATGACAACCAAAGTTAAAACCAACCATAACATATGATAGGGTAATGTAATGTTAACATATTACAGGTTAACAGGTTATGATTTCTTGGTTATGTCAAGTTGTCATAACCAAGACATTTTAAACAATGAATGTCAACTTTGCATTAAAAGTGTCATAATTTACCGAATGACACTTAATGACAACAGTCATAAACATTCATAAAGACTTCACGTTCATGACAGGTGTTATGTCATGTTTATGACAGTGTCATGTCAGTCTTATGCACACCCCTTCAAATAAAGTATTACCCATTTCTTTCATTGATTAAAGATGTAGTGACCCTGATTCAATGATTTCTTTCAGTGTCTAATATCTGATTGAATAGGGTGACATATTATAGTTTTATTCAGAACTGTGATTTTACAGCAAAGTGCCAGCAGTGTTGTGGTATCAGATACAATTAAGGATTTTACAAGCAGTGTTCACAAAAAGTTTTCATCTATGGCTTTACTAAAACTAACATAGACATCAAGAATCAGCATATTAATCTCATAATGGTGACCATTAAATAACGATTCATGCTGCAATGCATGCTGGGTACTAGCATAATACAAAACATATCCATGGCTCCCAGCATGCATTGCGGCATAAATCACTTTGGTCACCATTGTTGAGATTCATATGCTGATTATTGATGTCTTTGTTAGTCTTAATGCAATTAATGAAAACTTTTGTTTTCAGCACAAACTGTTTGTAAAATCCTTTCTTTTACCTGATAGTCATATTTTTTTTAATAATCTAATATACATAACATATCTTATCTATATCTTATATGTATAATTTAAATAAATTGGCAAAGCTAATAATACATCACTTGTCAACATGTCATTAAGAAATGAATTTCATCATCAAAGCAGAACCATTGACACCTGATCATACTTTCTTTTGACTGTGCAATTACAAATGTGTTTTATAAACAAGAGTTACAGCAGCCAAACACAAACTAATTTGAAAGGGTCAAGAGTCCAACTAAAACAACCGCTAATCTCCAATGTGGTGACCTTGAACAAAAACTCTGTCTCTTCTTCTTGTGTCACTCCATCTATGTCTGACTCTGGTATGACAATAAAAGGCTAAACATTTGTATTTATTTTTTTCAGTGCATGTCTGTTTGAGGTAAAAGGACAGATCCTCATGAGGCTCTGCCCCTTGTGCTGGGAGCAGCAGCTCATTTGCATTTCAAGTTTTTCTTTCCTTCAGTGATTTTGCTTCTTAACAGCAGTGTTCATCACTAATGCTCAATCATCACTTAATTCATCACTTAAATAATTGCTTAAAGGGGGGGTTGACTGCTTTTTTTCTTTGCATGATTGTGTTTATGGGGTGCAATATAACATGTATCCATGGTTTTTCTTTTTTTTAAAGTCTTATTTTTCATAAATTTCACCTTTATTGTAAGCCGCGCTCTCCTCTGTCCCCTGAACGAGCGGTTCACTTCCTGAGTCTATGAAAACACTCCCTCAGAATCACGTAGTGAGCTCAGATTGGTTCGTTTGGGCCGGTGTGTTGTTATGGGCTAAACTGTCGCTCACGTTGTCGGAAGGTTAACGCCCATTACCTTTAGGGGTGAAACGGGCATGCCAAAGGTGGATACCATAGACGGTGGATACACGTAAATAATGATGTCGAGACTGCAGTATCAGTGAGGCAGAATCAGACCGAGAAAGTCGCGATGAATCGAGTCAAGCAGAACCTCACCACACACGGCTCTTAATAAAGGTTTCTGAATGATAATTTGCAAAATTTTTTAACCATATACACGTTTGTTTTACACAATAGCATCTGACTGGCAACGATAGCAACGGACTGGTTACTAATGTTAAACACAAACAGCGTTGGCAAGTTTACGTTCTTGATCAAATCGAAAATAAAGTCATAAAGCATATATACATGAAAAATACATTTAAAATTGAGTACTTATACAAAATTCAGGTCTATAATGTTTGTACGCGTTTGCGTTGACACAAAATAGCCTAACTAGTAGCCCATAAAGCCTACAAAGCCAGCGCTGGCATTTGAAAAAAAAAAAATAACACAACGCTACGCCGGGAATTAGCCTATACATGCAAATACATTTAAAATGAGGAAGTCTTAGCCTACTTACAGGTTGTGGCCCAACAACTGCTGACTCTGGTTTTAAAGTTGGAACTGATTCATGTTTTAGAAACAGTTTCTTGTTGAATCCGGTGTTGAATTCGTGGAGATTCTGGAAGCTGTCTTCCGTAAAATGTGCAGCACAGAGAGCTAGATTACGATAGTCACTTTCAGGAATATAATCAAACATAAATTGTATCCATTGTTGTCGAAGTATAGCGTCTGTGGGAAGCCCGAAACACAGAAGACCTGACAGCTGGGTGAACACAACTCACTCGACAGCATAAATATACACATGCCCTTTCCTGCATATTCCGGAGGGAGGGGTTGATGCAAATGTGTAGGTTAGTAACGTACCATAACCTAGCTGTAGTCCCAATGGAGTCGTTTTTGTAGGCAATTATACTTCCTGATTTTTAAAAGACAATAGCTGTGTCCCAATGTGAAGGCTGCGTCCTTCGAAGGCTGTAGACTTCGAAGGATGCAGCCTATTCAGCGTGCGAAGGACGCATCATGTAGCCTTCGTGGGATTTCCTAATTGCGCAACCAGGTGTTCCCTATTACTGCTCCTGGCCAAGCAACGGAGCGAGAGTACAGCTGCCACCCTGATCATTCATTTAATAAAACTGAGTAAAAACAGCTATGGAGATAGAATTGGCTATTGTCATTTTGTTGTTTTATATTTTACTGGAAATATTATGTTTTATATTTTCCTGTCTTTAAATGAGGGGCAATATATAGGCTATATATAAAAAAATATTTCGAGTCATGTATTTTCAGCTCAAAGAGTTGACCAGACCCGGTTGAGTAGCTAGAGGCTGCGACCTGAATAGCCAGATTACACTGTAAACTGTTCAAATATTGGGTGTTAACCTATGTAAATATTGTAATGAAATAGCCTAAAAATAATAATAATAATAATGATAAAGCATAGGCACATATATAGCATATTTTCAAATGTTAATCGTACCTTGATGCGAATTTTGTAGGGTTTTCTTTTTATTGTCTACAGGATTTTTATTGGACCATGGTGAATATATTTATACAGGCTCAATCCTATTTGAATATTTTAAAGGGGAAATGAAGCAGTGAATCAAGTTTACATGATTTGCAAGATGGATTTCCAATATAATCAACAATTATATAAGAAACATTACAAATGTAAACATTTAGAAGAAAAAAGAAAAAACTTTATATCTTTCGCCGCAGGGCACCGCCATTGTGCAGGTGACGTCACGGGGTTGGTTGGCTCAAGTTTAACAGGCTCTGGGCATTGAAATTCGCGACATCAAACTGTGTTTACACAAGTGTTTTGACCGCGAACGATTAATGTTAGGTACAGTTATTAGACAAAAAGACGACGTCTAATGTTATATATTGACAAACTGCACATAGAAACATTGTTCGCGATGTCTGCCGTCATATTCCCGTCTCGTCAACAACATGTAAGTCACGTTGCTCTGTAGAACAGCCGGTGGTGGTTTGGGGCGAAGAGCGGGTTTGCAGACGCTACCAGGTGTCAGTGTGGCTGTTGTATTGCGATGCCCGTCGTGTCAGAGTCCATCTGCTGTCAAGAGGTTGATCTTGAGCATGTATTGCGTGGTCAGTTCTGCATCACCGGCGCGCACGTTTAAGTTACTATGCTGTGCCGGGAATTAGACGTGTGGAAGCGGCGATGCTTTCCCTGAAGGATGTCACAGCGGAGAAACTTTTTCCTAGTATGTAGGCTGTACTAGCACTAGGCTACCAGTGCGATAATATGGACGTTTCATCCCTTTAACAAATACATGGTAACTTACATGTTGTTGACGAGACGGGAATATGACGGCAGACATCGCGAACAATGTTTCTATGTGCAGTTTGTCAACATATCACCATATTATCGCACTGGTAGTGCTAGTACAGCCTAAGTTACATATAACTTACTAGGAAAAAGTGTCTCCGCTGTGACATCCTTCAGGGAAAGGCATCGCCGCTTCCACACGTCTAACTCCGGGCACAGCATAAACGTGCGCGCCGGTGATGCAGAACTGACCACGCAATACATGCTCAAGATCAACCTCTTGACAGCAGATGGACTCTGACACGACGGGCATCGCAATACAACAGCCACACTGACACCTGGTGGCGTTGCAAATCCGCTCTTCGCCCCAAACCACCACCGGCTGTTCTACAGAGCAACGTAACTTACATGTTGTTGACGAGACGGGAATATGACGGCAGACATCGCGAACAATGTTTCTATGTGCAGTTTGTCAATATATAACATTAGACGTCGTCTTTTTGTCTAATAACTGTACCTAACATTAATCGTTCGCGGTCAAAACACTGGTGTAAACACAGTTTGATGTCGCGATTTTCAATGCCCACAGCCTGTTAAACTTGAGCCAACCAACCCCGTGACGTCACCTGCACAATGGCGGCGCCCTGGCGGCGAAAGATATAAAGTTTTTTCTTTTTTTCTTCTAAATGTTTACATTTATAATGTTTCTTATATAATTGTTGATTATATTGGAAATCCATCTTGTAAATCACGTAAACTTGATTCACTGCTTCATTTCCCCTTTAAACCAGCTGGATATAAAAAGTCCAGTGCAAACGTCGTTACTCCCGCTCGTCGTCGTCAGCTGTCAGTCACAGTTGCTAGGCGACAAGGACAATCCTCCGCAGGCTAGACTCGGTCCGAGGCGCTTCAGGTGCGCACTTTGATATGGGACGCAGTTGTAGTTAGCAACAATTTGTTAATATTGTGACAATGGACCAACATTTTGTTACTTTAATTTTTAAAATAACCAGTGGGAGAATGTAAGGAACTTCATACTGCGTTAGTATTCATGTACAAATGTGAAGTAGCCTACTTTTTCCCTCACAGGACAGCAACACTACACATTTTACATTAAACTACACAAAAGTATATTATAGTTTAAATGTATCAACCTTGCAAACACTCAGAGACCCTTACAAAAATAAACAAATATCCAGAGCCATGAATTCTCTTTTGTGTAACTTACACATTTAAAGTTGCAAAAAATAATGAATAATAAAGAAATACAATGTACAAGAAATACAATACAAGGCTATTAAGCCGTTTTCGCATTTCCACTTGACAAAAACATGCAATGCTGACGAATGAGTTGATGAATAAGAACAAAAAAACGGAAAAAAACGTTTGGCTGTTAACACTGGTTTCTCTGGCTATTTGAGTAAATGAAAACATAATACTTTTACATTTAAATGTAAATTTGCCGTCCACCACCGAACTCTCGGCCACCCTTTTTAAAAAATAAAAAAAATGCTGTCGTCACCCGCGCAATGATTTATGGGGTAGGATCGGGTAGGATAGTCCGCGTAAGTGTCCATTTATGTATCCTTCCTTTCAGCGGGGAAACAAAGGGTGCATTTGGCGTCGCTTTTGAATCAGGTAAGCATTCGTCGCGCTGCAATGACGCAACCGGCCTTCGAATACGGCCTTCGGAGGATGCATAACTGAATTGGAACAGCCTTCATCCCACCACGATGACGCAATCGGCCTTCAAATGCGGCCTTCGCGGATGCAGTCTTTGAATTGGGACGTCCTTCGTCGCGCGGCTGTGACGCAATCAGCCTTCAAATACGGCCAAGCGTCCTTCAAATATGGACTTTGGAGGATGCAGCCTTCACATTGGGACACAGCTCATATCTCTGCTTACACTAAACTTTCAGCGCTGCAACTTTGCAGATACTGTTCATGCACCAACAGCAACATTACACACTATTTAAAATGAAAAAAGTGAAAATCGCAGTCAACCGTCCTTTAACCCCTTAACTGTCACTTGCCCGTATACTGGCAACCTAAATTTACTTCACTATATTACTATTAAATCTTAATCTAGTCATGACAAACTATATATCGTTGGAAAGGTCTAAGACTCCTAAATAGATATTTTAGCGCTGTTTTTTTCTTACAAATTATGAATGAACAGTAATATATGAATTTATGACAAGAGTGCGCCTCAAAAATCACGTCATTACAGGATTCTGACCTTTGTCACAAAAGTCGACACACACATTTTAATAATTGAAACTTTGTTTTTTAGTGCTAAAAGTTCATAATAAAACATAATCTAGTATTTGTCAATAAAAAAAGATACAATTATCATTTTTAAAAGTAAGGTTAAGAAGTCCTCTAAAAAGTATAATATATTATAAATATAAAAATCATTTTTTATTATTATATCACATATTTTAGTAGTTATCATAAATTAGGTATCATTTGAAAGCTTACGAACTCAGAATTCATCCTGTGAAAACAGTTTTGAAATTAGACGTTGCGTTACCATAGAAACGGTATTTTTTTATTAGGCCCCTCCCCTTTTGGGCATCATCTTTCATCATTTATTATCAAAACCTTTTCTAATCTTGACAAAACACATATTGTCAGAAAGGTCTGAGTATCAAGGTTCCATATTTAGTGACAGAAGTGATATTTGGATAGAAATTTATTAATGTGTTATGGCAGAATGCATACAATTAAATGCAATGGAATTCAATGGCACCCGGTGGCTATTTTTGGTATAACGCCTAAACAAAATCTCATGGGAACTTCAATTTTTGTGATATCAACTTTAAATTTGGAACACAACTTGGTTAGATATATAGCTTTCATTTTATAGTAATTTTATGGTAAAAAATATTTTGTAAAATATTTATTTTATATTAAAAATATATATCTTAATAAAGTATATTTTATTTACTGTAAATTATAACTTCCATAACTTTTTTATACTTAAACTTTAAGTGCTTTCACTTCAGTAATAATCTGCTGATTGTTTTCTTTAAAACAAGACCAAACTTGTGTATATATTCCAAAGCATTTTTGAATTACAACCATTTAAGTTTGTATAGTGCATTTTAATGTCAATTATCAAAAAGGGGGGTGACAGATAAAGGGTTAAAGAAGTAGTTCACTTTTGAAAAAACTTTTGCTGATAATTTACTCACCCCCATGTCATCCAAGATGTCCATGTCATTCTTTCTTCAGATAGAAAAGAAATTAAGAGTTTTTGATGAAAACATTCCAGGATTTTTCTCCACATAATGGACTTCAATGGGGTCCAAACGGTTCAAGGTCCAAAAGACACTTAACTGCAAACTGTTCAAAAGGGCTTTAAACAATTCCAGATGATGAATAAGGGTCTTATAAGCGAAACGAATCGCTCATTTAAAAAAACAAACACAAAGTTTTAAGTTTTATAAGCTCAAATGGTCGCCTTGCTCTGTTCTGTGATGACGTTCGTGACTCTCCTGTTCAAACTCATTCATCAAAATGAACAAAATCTTTTTTCCTGTTATTTGGTTCATTCAACGACGAAACAAATGAATTGACTCAGAAAAAGATTTGTTCATTTTGACGAGTTCGAACAGGAGAGTCACGAACGTGCATCACAGAACAGAGCAAGGCGACCATTTGAGCTTATAAAACTTAAACTTTGTTATTTATTTATTAATGAGCGATCGTTTCACTTGATAAGACCCTTATTCAGTCGTCTGGAATCGTTTAAAGCCCTTTGAACAGTTTGCACTGAAACTGTCTTTTGGAACCGAACCATTTGGTTCCCATTGAAGTCCATTATATGGAGAAAAATCCTGGAATGTTTTCATCAAAAATCTTAATTGGGGACATGGGGGTGAATAAATTATCAGCAAAAGTTTTTTGAAAAGTGAACTAATCCTTTAACATAAATTATGTTATTTTGTTAAGTTGTTTGTTCAGAATCGTGATCTCTATTTTTATTCTCAAATTATCCAGAATTGTGTAGCTCTAATACATAGCGTGTGTATGTATCATTTAGTTCTATTTAAAGTAATGTATAGAAGGTAGGGCCAGAAAGTGACTCAAGCCCAGGGGCCCCCACCACCCTAAGTCCTGCCCTGGTAGGGATGTATTCACCTGTAGTGAGTCACAGTGGTCTCTAGGAAAGCACTACACCCTTTGGAACATGAAAAAATACTTTAGGTAAATTACAGTATTTTTGTTCATAAACATATTTGACTATTGTACGTGACAGTAAGTGAGGTATGGTCAAAATTTCACCTGTCAGTCAGTCACAGTGGTCATTAGGAAAGCACTACAGCCCTTTGGAACATGAAAAAATACTTTAGGTGAATTAAGCAATTGTCTGTTTGCACACAATAAAAACAAAATACAACGTTTTAGACGGTCCCTATCTTGGACATTCGCAAGTAAGTATGCCATTAAAACATACTTGCCCATTTTGTTGCGAATTGTGAAAGATGTTGTAGTTCACCATCTTTGTAGTCAAGATCATGTGCTAATTTAATTTGCTTCTAAATATGATGTATTGCCCGTATTATTAAGAACGTTCATAAGCAAAAAAGGCTAAATGTGTGAATATAAGACCACCTTTAGTGTTACCACGTCTAAACAAATTATCTTCACGAATGAATCAATGGCTGTTTGGTGTAAGCCGGCCATGAAGCCGGCACACACTGTCCTTTACCACTATTTAAAAAAAAAAAACCCAGCAAACACAAAACGTTTTTACAACTTTTCACAACGTTGTATTTTGGTTGTAATTAGGTAATGTTGTAGTACAACGTTTTAAAAACGTTTTTAAAACGTTTTTTATAAATGGATAAATAATGTAACCAAAATAAAACGTTTTAAAAACGTTGTGAAAATACCAAACTGGTATGTTTTTTTAAAGTAGTCAAAAAACGTACATATCACGTTTGTTTACTACTAAAAGGAAACTAGACCAAACTACAACTTTTGGAAGACGTTTTATTCAGGTGTTAAAATAACGTAATCTCTACGTTGGAATAAGACGTTTCAAAAACGTTGTTAAAATACCAAACTGGTACATTTTCTTTTAGTCAAAAAAATAAAAATAAAATAAAATATCACGTTTGTCTACAAAAACGAAACAAGACCGAACTAACCGAGGCAGCACCAGAAGTAATTTGGACGTTGTTTTTTCTTTTTTTCTTTTTTTTTTTTTTGCTAAATCAAGTTGGCTCGTCAATAAATTAAAAAGTTATAAGCACATATACGTTCGCAAACCACCTACAAGATTTGGCATGGCAGAAATCCAGCAAAAAGCGCTCCCTGGTGGTTTATATCTCGTTGAAAACTATTGTGCTGTAGGCTACAGGCTACACTACACCTATTTCTGAACGTTTGTTAACAATCACTACATTTAAATATGCCTATAATGCATACACCATACAACCCAATAAACAACCGCACTTAAATAGAATATTAATAACTGCATAGCCTACTATAAGCACTTTTTAATATATAAATAAATAAATAAATGTGTGTATCTAAGAAAATATGTTCATGCCTTAGACTATATCATAGTTTTACAATTGTATTTCTACACCACGTTTACCAGCCTATAAGCATATAATTCAAACAAATGTTTTACATTTCCAATGCTTTCATGCTCATTCCATTTACAGTTTACGATGGTAACTAATATCCATTAATAACGAATCAAGTTTCAGGATATGTTTTCTGATTATCAATCATAAATTATAATTCATTCCATTCTAATTAATGTATGTAAATGCTGCGTGACTTCTACATGTTTTAATGGGCGCGTGCGCGCTGAAATTCGAGCCGCATTTGAACTTGAGCGGAGTGCGTTACCATGGAAACGGGCCGACAGCTCAACTGACAAGCTGCTGAACTCCGTCTCTCACTGTTGTTTTAACTACTTTCAGGTAAGTGTAGTCCCTAAAATTACACAACTAGTACATACAAATGTTTCTGACACTTTCTTTCATGTAAATGACAGACTTTCGTTGAATATTTACTGTATAGAAATGGTTTAGTGTATTCAAAATAGTCCGTTAGCATCTTAACCAAATGCTATGCTAACGTTAGGCTAACGTTAACTGTTGGAGGAGGCAAGTTAGGTTAAGCTGTTTGTTTGGCGTTTAATCGCATTTTATGTGTAACGTTAGATGAGAGATTTTGATAGTTTTGTAACGTTAAATGTTTTAATGGCAAATGGTATATGGATGTGAATAGTAAGCTCATTTATTTAACCTAAAAGTATGCACTGTCTGTAAGTTAACTGTTTAATTAATGTTTTCACGTGACGTCACTCAGTCAAGCAAACATTTAGCCACAATTTATCTGACTGAAATCTTGTACGTGTAGAGGGATAAACTCCAGAGTATACTTCACATTTTGGACAACCATTGTTTTTTTACATTTACATTTGGTTATTTTCTTTCTCACTTTAGATGCTGGAGAAAAAACAACCAGTCTAAAGGATTCAAAGTGGAAACTTCTGTCGTGGCTGGTGGCTCAACAATCATTGCGAGCCATGACTAACTTTTCTGTTTAAAAGTAGACATTGATTTCAATATATATTTCTCAGTTTCAGCTCATTTTATGAGTTCAGGCACCGGCGCCTCATTGTCGTGATTATGCATTGTCTGCTTAACTTACTGTGGTGAGCAGGGGCCTATGCCATGAAGCCGGTTTAGGTGGCTAGCCCGATATGTTTCAGTTTAGTTTGTGCCAACCCTGGGTTTTAGGTACCATGAAAGTGGTTTGGCTTTTAGCAGTGTTCATCGCCATAGTAACTTACACTCCACGGCTAACCTGGTCCAGGGCAGGTTATGTTCCAGGTAAGAGGTTGCAAACCGAACTTGGACCAATCAGCTGTGAGCAAAGTGACACATGTATGATGGGATAAAGTCACTCCACAGCAAATTATTTTAAAAGACAAAATCATGGCTTTTAGTAAATAAATTTGTATGATTTAGAAATTATTTCTGTAATTATTATACCCTAAAACAATCTAATTTAAGTTCATCAGTTATTATTACGCAGATTTTAAATGAATGTGTATATAAAGGCAATATAAATATGCTTTAGAATCAATAAATTAAGCTATAAAATGACTACATGTGAGCTTAAATGTTAAATTCTCTCTATACCTTTATCAACATAAACTAACTTCACAACTTTTACTTGCACTGATCTACAGTAGCGAGACTTTCTTTTAGTTGCCCTCTTTCATAGACAGCTATTTTCTTCTTGCTGTGTAAATTTGTTTAAATTTTTAATATTTTAATACTTTTATTTAATACGTGAATCGCACTGCTTCTCTCATGAGAAATTAATTTCAATGTGTTTTGAATGTGTTTAATTTCAATGTGTTTAATTTCAATGTGCTTTCTCAGCATGTGATTGGCTGTTTGCTACTGATGTCACACCTAAACTCAAGATCAAAGCCTGAGTTGACAGAGAAAGTTGATGATCAGCATCATGGTACCAACAAAGCCTGGTTGGATTGGTTTGGTTTTGTCAACTCGAAACTAATCCTGCAACCCTGAGTTTGTTCAACTACCATCATGGTACAGGCCCCAGGACGGACGAGGCACGTGAGAGAACGTTGCGAGGCCGGTGGTGTGATTGCTAATGAGCAGCACCTGTGCAGCACACCGGTCTCTGATCTCTCACGGAGGAGCGGAAGCATAACGAGGGAGCAACGAAGTGGATGATCGAGCTTCTGCTTCTCCGTGAGAGATGCGAGACCGGTGTGCTGCACAGGTGCTGCTCATTAGCAATCGCACCACCGGCCTCGCAACGTTCTCTCCGCCGTCCTGCTCACCACACTTAAAGGGATAGTTCACTTTGACATTAATTTTTGATATGTTTTATCTTACCTCAAGGGCATCCAAGATGTAGGTGTCTTTGTTTCTACAGTATTTTCAATTTTGACATTTTTCAGTCAAACCGTTGTTGTCTGTCAGTCATACACTGGAGGCTAAGGGGTCCACGTGCAAAGCATGCACAGAGAAGTCAAAATTCAACCTGATTTAATGACTCGTAAATGTAAGTACACATTGATGGCCCAAGACACGAAGCGAGCGGTTTGTGTGAGAAAACGAACAGTATTTATATAGTTTTTATCTCGTGTAATCACAGTGATCTGAATCAGTTGTGCAGTGTCCAACTGAACCGAACTGAATCAGTTCAATGTTACGCCGGAAGTGATCGCTTGCGTGTGACGTCACTCAATATTTACACAGAGATTTCGGAAGTTTTACCTTTTACTAAACATATTTAGATATACCGAAATCATCTTCCATTGCGGTTTCCCGTATATCTAAATATGTTTAGTGAAAGGTAAAACTTCCGAAATCTCTGTATAAACAAAGAGTGACTTAGGCGCGCAAGCGATCACTTCCAGCGCATGCGCAGACCGAAGCGCCAGTGCCGACAGATCATTTTGTCATGGCTATGATTACAAGAGGTAAAAACGATATAAATACTGTTCGTTTTCTCACACAAACCGCTCGTTTCGTGTCTTAGGTCATCAATGTGGACTTACATTTATGAGTCATTAAATCAGGTTGAATTTTGACTTCTCTGTGCATGCTTTGACGTGGACCCCCTTAGCCTCCAGTGTATGACTGACAGACAACAACGGTTTGACTGAAAAATGTCAAAATTGAAAATACTGTAGAAACAAAGACACCTACATCTTGGATGCCCTTGAGGTAAGCTAAAACATATAAAAAAATTATTTCAAAGTGAACTATCCCTTTAACGTTACCTTTTATTTATTAAAACAAGGTAATTGGTCAATATTATTAAGCGTATCGTTACAGCCCTATTAATCAACATTGTCTATTTTTTTGTTGTTGTTCATATATCAATATTTTAGCATTATTACAGTTGTGTGTATCTGTATGTTCTTTGTAGTCTATAGTTGGTTTAGTCAACATTATTTTTTGTTATTGGCTGCAGTGCAAATTATGTATTTTCTTTATTGATTACATTGATTTTGCTAAAATGGTTATAACATTTAATATAATAAAAGTTCTTCTAATATATTTTATATTGTTTGTTATTTTATTTATTTATTTATTTGTATTAATACATTTATTTATTGAGATGCTGAGCTCTTTTCTTTTTTGAGGAAAACCTTTTGTCTTTTGGACACCTTTTGCTTGAAGGAAAAGTTGGGTAGTTAGGCTACATGATGTAGAATTAATAAATCAATCCATAACTTTTAATGTAATAAGTTAAATCAGTCCCTAAGAATTAACTGTCTGTAGGCTATTTATTTCCAGTGACGTTTTAATGTTTTTAACGGGTCGACTATGCTTCACAATGGAATCACAAAAGACCGATGTATAACATGCAGTGTGTGAGGAACACTTCAAGGTAATTTACATTCAAAGCAAAACCTGGAATCTTCGTGTTGGTGATTTCGGGTAAATGTGTTATAACCAACTGACGACGACCAGAAAGTAAGACGTGATATTTACGTGTTAAGAACGTTGCATTAACAACGTTAAAAAAACGACTTTTTTACGACTTTATGCAACGTTGTAAAAAACGTATTTATAACGTGAAAAAAACCCGACATCTGTCGTATTAAATACGTCGGATAAAAACGTTATCACAACCTTTTCACGACGTGAAAAAAACGTTTTTGAAACGTTTTTGTGTTTGCTGGGAAGTTCAAACAAACAGCACACACACACACTGGTGCAAACATTAACAAAAATAAAACAAAAGTCAGTTAAAAGATAAATTCGAGCAAGCGAGATAAATTCGTCCCACTTAAGATGACTTTTCTGAAAAGATAAGAAATTGTTAGTATTGTAAAGTCGCCGTTGATACACAAAACGGTTCAACAGTTTGCTCCACCGTTTGTTCAACCGTGTCTCGGCTGCCAAAGTTGTACGCCCTGATGAAATAAGACAAATCGTAATATAAATATCCTACCTTGGGATACGATTAAACACGTTTTCCACACAGCATAAAGCGCTGAATTGTTTTGATCGACTCGAACTCGGGCATACACAAACACCATAGCGTTCGTTCATTACTCATTACTCTTTCCCTTCCCCCTCAATCCATCCATTCTGCCGGAATCCTGTTTCTCCTGCGTGACTACAAGGGGGATTTACTAAATAACGACTTAAACAGGGAACAAAACATATCCGATAATCAGGGGAGCGAAATGCCTGAGACAAAAACGTTCTTTAAATTTGTTAAATCTGATCCGCATGAAATTACTGACCATCTTTCAGTATCCACTTACCCATCCGGTTGTTTACTGTGCCACACCTCCAGTGCTCCCTATTTCCTCATTTCCAGCGTGTAGCTAGACTTTTGTTTTTGTTTTTTGGTTTTTTTGACTTTTGGTATTTTTTAATGATTTTTTTTTATTTATCTTTAAAAAATAAGAACTTGTATCCGGACTAAACAATATGTGTTCAGTGAATTTTGAGCTATGACAGTGATAACCAGCCCTAGTTTTGTTCTGTTAACTTCAGCTGTTGTTCGCTAATCCACTCTTTTAATATGTAGGTCTGGGACTCAAGCTCAGCTGTGACCTCTAGAGCTGTCTCATCAAATAACAGATTATTTGTGAATAAATGTAGGTCTACGTAGATTTGCTGTATTTCTATTATGGGGTCACGTGTCCCATGATTTTTTGAGAATGTGGTGGCTAGGGTCTGGATTGTATGAAACGTCTGTAGACCTACATTTCTTTATAGATTTATTTGTAATTACATTTGTGTATAGGTCTATTTTTGTTAAACTATAGACCTGGAAACTGGATCTCATTTTTATCCTGGCTGGTAGTCAGGATTAAGATAAAGTCAGAGTGCGGTTCTAAAGTTCCAGAGGCTTTCACCAGAAATTTTAGGTTGAGTAAACATCACACTCAAACACATATTGTGTTTTACGCATTGGTGTGTAGGCTAATGCATGTCTGTAGAGTCGTACAAGAGCCTTTTTAATGTTGTTGTTCTGGAGCAGTTTAAATACTGCCAAAGCACACATCTGCAAGATATCTGTTAAAGATAACTTAATCTGGGAACCATCTGCTGTTTACAATATTTGATAGACATCTTTAAGATGTCAGTTTTACATACATTCTAAATCATAAACATCTAAAAGACTTTTTCTAGAGAGGAAACATCCTATAGACGTATTCCAGATGAGCAAATAACACTCTGAAAAAAATATGTCTTCAAGATGTAAACACGCACATCAAATAGGTGTCTCCGTGATGTATGTGTGCTATCACGGATATTGCTGAATGTAACTTCACTGTGACTGAAGCTGATGAATATGGGTGATGAAATGAGGCAATACAATATTTCGATGAAGGTCATTTTTATATCAATTTCAATCATAAAGGTACGTTTTGTTAAACCATCATTTATTTCATTAGGTATTGGATCGGATTGTTCAGAAAAATGGTGAGTATCGACCAGATACCGATCCGATACCAGCACAGTTTAAGAAAAAAAAAATCAAGTAGAATTTCTATAACTGTGTGTGTTGAACTGATATTCACTTGTTTGTGTGTTAAACACAATCTACTTAATACAGACAACTTCATTATAAAGAAAGACAACAAATCAAATATATATGATCATAACCTATGACAAAAATTATTTTAAAAACTAGATTAGTGGGTAACTCAGCAGTAAAATTGAGTCTAGAAAAATACAGTATATATTTCTAGACATATTTACGTCCAAAGGCACAGCAAAGTTGTGCTTTTTGCCGTACTTGTTAAAGAATACAGGATCGAAGTGCGCATGTGCAACATGGGTTTTTCGCTTGTTTTTGTCTTGTTTTTGTCTTGTCATGGGTTTTTCGCTTCCTTGAATGGAACGTAAAAGCACTGCTTATTCTACCATTTGTTTTTTATTTGATTATGCGTAACTGCTACATTTGTCATCTTAACTCTAAACATTTGGAATAACACACATGTTGCATATATAAATCACAAAAATAAACAGTACAAATACAAATACAAGTTTATCATTTAATAAACATTTTTATTTTTGAATTTTGGCAGGGTAGGCAGTGCCTAGTTTGCCTACCCAGACCGCTTGTCACTGGCATGTGTGTGTTTGTGTTTTGTTTAAAGGAAATTCAACAGGTGCCAAATCTACCAGCATAGGACGTTATAAAATATACTGCGCCGGAATACACTTTAGCCCATAGGAAAACCAACCCGGAAAACACTTTTCAGACTGGATGGAGATATTCAGCTTTATGAATGAATGATTGAATGAGGCATTTATATAGCGCTTTCATATGTCTACTAGGCCTACACAAAGCGCTTTACAAAAATCATATCAGATAATCTCTTCTCAACCACCATTAGTGGTTATTAAATCTGAGGAAAATCACAGGATTAAAGTAAAAAGCTACTATTTTGTGTTGATCCATCATGGCAGTTCGACAAAATGCATTTCTTTACACACGCACGCGCTCTGAGCCAGTGTACACGCACTGTTATGAATACACACACTTCTATGGAAGACTGTATTATCGTAATGTTTTGAACATTAAGAAACTAAGGGCTTAAATACACATGGCAAACAAAAGGAGCTAAATGAAACGCAAGTAAAACTCATTGTTAACTAAATGGAAACAAACTGGCACACACTAGGAAACTAGGTAAACTCACAATGATAGTGAACAGGAACAGAACAGAAACAAACCAAAACACAATAAAATTAAACCTATGTGACAACAGCGGGATGGAACAAGAGATTGAGACAAAAAGAGGGACAGAGACTAGCAGAGGACAGTCAGGATTAAAGAACAGACCATCTGTCCATCCCTCTTTTCTCAAAATAAAATACCAGACAGTCACATAAGCGATACATTCATATACTCTTCCACTTCACATGCATGTATGTGCATTATTGATTCGATGCATGAGTGAGCAGTATCAGTCCAGTATAGGTGGTATTATGATATATGCTCATGGTGTGTCTTAGATTTGCATTAGTATGTGTGTGTGTGTGTGTGTGTGTGTATGTGTGTGTGTGTGTGTGTGTGTGTGTGTGTGTGTGTGTGTGTGTGTGTGTGTGTGTGTGTGTGTGTGTGGCATAATCACTAGTAAACCGTTTATCGTGACTGTCACGCTTGTGTCACAAGATTGCCGTCATTTGATTTCCCTGCTGCTCTGCATGCCTGTAATTTGGAGCAAACAAGCTGTAATTTTTTTCAACATCATTGTGCACTTTCTCACACACACAACTTTTTAAACTATACTATAGTAGCGCCACCTAATTAAAACAATTATTAAAATATATGATTTGCCTGCCTTCAAAAGACTGTGTTTTCTGTGTTTTCCAGGGCTTTTCAGTTCACTTCTTAAGTGTTCACATCACCATTAAATCAAATTATACCTCCAGGGTGGAGTGCAGCAAACCAAAAGATTTCAGGAGTTTTATAATGGCATTTAGATTACTTGCTGACTCCATCACCAATGTTGTATGCCAGGAATTAGGAAAGGCAAACTGCTGATATTTTGAGCTGGAAGAGTAGGAAAGATTCACTCTGCTGACTTCAGTAGCCAAAGCTGAGCAGAGGGAGACGCACCATCATGATGAAACTTAAAGGATCCTTCTTCATTACCGTCAGCTGTCTGCCTTTAGCCGGTAAGGTGCATGTAAAAATGAAGATTTATCATCCATTCAAACAAAGAAGATAAAGATACTGAAATTTTCTTTCACCCATATTGAAGATGTGCTGATGTGCTGAGTTGGTGTATTGTTGAAGTTGAATATAGATCTTAACCTGCATAGGTAAGATCTTGGCAGTCTACATATCCCTGAAACAAAGATAAATCCTTTCAGATATTTTTGCATGTTTAATATAAAAATTATAACCAATGCAATGTATTTAAACCTAAAGACAAACATTTCAGAGAAAATAAAAAAACTGCATTCATGATGTTCCAAGAACGCAAATGTGCACACTTCTGAACTAATACTTAGCTGAAGCACCTTTTGATTTTATTACCCAGTCTGTTTAGATAGGAACATCAGCTTGGAACATTTTGACTTGGTAATATTTGGTAATATTTGGTAATATTTCGAGGTTTTTCTTATTTTATCTGAAATGTTCTCTTTCTAACATTCGTTCAGTATCTCACTATGGGAACGTTTGGTATCTCACTATGGGAATTGCACCACGTCTGCCTACTATGGCTGACCAATCGCTGCAGCGATTCAGGGAGTCCCGGCTCCCTGTATATAAACGCAGCTACCTGTGGTTTCGTCATTCTCGCTCTCTTCCCCGTGGAAGATTTTGGAAGCTGTCCTCAGCAGACTTTGGGAACTATTTGCTTCAAAGCCCAGAACACACCAAGCCGACGGTCGGCGGTCTGGCAGATTTTGTGTGTTGGCCAACTAAGTTTTCTCAGTGTGATACGCACGGTTACGTGCCGTTGGCTGAAAATAGTCCTCGTCGGCTTTGTTTCGCGCGATTCCGACATGTTGAATACGGTGTTGGGCCGTTGGGGAAAAAGAGAACTCTGATTGGCTGTTCAGCTTAGTGAAAGAGTCAGTGCACGAGAATAAACCCAAAACAGAAAGCAAAGAAATCAAAACGGTAAAGATAGAAGGCTGTTCTTATGTTACGTCTTCTTACCTGAGTGTTCCTTGGCGAATATTTCAATATTAACATGAGTTACTTACTTACTTGCGCCTACTACCCCTCCTGGGGCATAGGCCGCCGACAAGGGATCTCCAGGCATCTCTGTCCTGGGCCATTCTTTCCAGCTGGCTCCAGGTCTTTCCCATGCTCTTTGTGTCTGCCTCCAAGTCTCGGCGCCAGGTATTTCTCGGTCGACCTCTGTTTCGCTTTCCTTGCGGATTCCATTTTAGGGCTTGTCTGGTGGTGTTAGTCGCTGGCTTACGTAAGGTGTGTCCAATCCATCCCCAACGTCGCTTCTTGATTTCCTCTTCTGCAGGTAACTGGTTTGTTTTCTGCCAGAGTTCGCTGTTGCTGATGGTCTCTGGCCAGTGGATGCGGAGTATCGTTCGCAGGCAGCTATTGATGAACACCGGTACTTTCTTGGTGATGGTTACCGTGGTCCTCCATGTTTCTGCTCCATAGAGGAAAACTGCCTTGACATTTGAATTAAAAATTCTTATTTTGGTCTTGACGGACAGTTCCTTGGAGCTCCAGATGTTCCGGAGTTGTATGAATGCTGCACGCGCCTTGCCGATACGAGCCTTAACATCCACGTCTGTGCCCCCCTGCTTGTCGATGACACTGCCTAGGTAAGTAAAGGCCTCGACCTCTTCCAGGGCTTCTCCGTCAAGTGTAACTGGGGTGTTGCTGTTCGCATTTGTCTTTAGGATCTTGCTCTTTCCCTTGTGTATGTTGAGGCCTACTCTCGCTGAGGCAGCTGCTACGTTGTTCGTCTTCTCCTGCATCTGCTGTTGGGTGTGTGACAATAGGGCCAAGTCGTCGGCAAAGTCCAGGTCATCCAGTTGATTCCAGAGCGTCCACTGGATCCCGTGCTTTCTGTGGGCTGTTGAGGTCTTCATGATCCAGTCGATTGCTAGAAGGAAGAGAAACGGCGACAGCAAACAGCCTTGCCTGACGCCGGTCCGCACTTGGAATGCTTCTGTGAGCTGTCCTCCATGGATGACCTTGCAGGTCAGTCCCTCGTATGAGTTTCTGATGATGCTGACGATCTTGGCAGGCACACCATAATGCCGGAGGAGCTTCCAGAGGGTTTTACGGTCCACACTGTCGAAGGCTTTTTCGTAATCAACAAAGTTGATGTCCAGGGATGAGTTCCATTCTATCGACTGCTCAACTATAATACGCAGCGTCGCGATCTGGTCAATGCAGGATCTATCCTTGCGAAAGCCGGCCTGCTGGTCACGGAGTTGGGCGTCGACGGGGTCCTTCATCCTGTTCAGCAGGACTCTGTTGAAGACTTTGCCTGGTACTGATAACAGTGTGATTCCTCTGTAGTTCGTGCAGTTGCTAAGGTCACCTTTCTTTGGAAGCTTTACGAGGTATCCCTCTTTCCATTCTGCAGGCACTTGTTCTTCCTCCCAAATTTTCTCAAAAAGTGGGTAGAGCATCTCAACCATTGTTTCTATGTCTGCTTTCAGCGCCTCTGCTGGGATGTTGTCTGGACCCGCTGCTTTTCCATTTCTAAGCTGTTTGATGGCCTTCCTTATTTCTTCTTTAGTTGGTACTTCACAGTCTATCGGCAGGTCTGCGTTCGCTGGTTCTATGTCAGGTGGGTTTTGTGGTGTTGGCCTGTTCAAAAGTTCCGCGAAGTGCTCTACCCATCTGTTCCTTTGCTGCTCATCTCCCATAATTGGCCTTCTGTTCTTATCCTTCACTGGTCTTTCCGGTCTGCTGTACTTCCCTGCTAACTTCTTGGTGGTGTCATACAGTTCTTTCATGTTATTTTCTCTTGCTGCTTCCTCTGCTGATGTTGCCAGGTCATCAATGTACTTCCTCTTGTCTGCTCTAATGCTTTTCTTCGTCTGCTTGTTTGCTTCTGTGTACTCTGCTTGTGCCTTGGCCTTCTCTGCTCACGTGCGACTGTTGTTTACGGCCATCTTCTTTTCTTTCCTCTCCTTGATCTTGTTCAGACTGTCTGCAAAGATCCACTCTTTATGCTGGTGTTTCTTTGTGCCAAGCACTTCCTGGCATGTCCCTGTCACTGCTTCTTTTAACGTGTCCCACCTCTTTTCAAGACTACTGTCATCTTCTTCCAACATGTCTTGCAGAGCTTGGAATTTGTTGCTGAGGGTCACTTTAAACTCGTGCTGCTTACTTGCATCTCCCAGGAGAGCTGTGTTGAACTTGTGTCTTGATGATTTCGCCGCCATCCAGTTTTTCTTTAACTTTAGCTTCAGCCTGGCCACCACCAGGTGGTGGTCCGAAGCCACGTCCGCTCTCTTCACTCGCACATCCTGCAAGGACCTTCTAAACTTCTTGTTTATGCAGATGTGGTCAATCTGATTCTCCGTTGTGTGGTCTGGCGACATCCAGGTGTCTTTGTGAATGTTCTTATGGGGGAATACGCTGCCACCAATGACTAAGTTGTTTAATGCACACAGGTCTGCTAATCTCTCACCGTTTTCATTCATGTCCCCAAGTCCCTGGCACCCCATGATGTCTTCGTACCCCGTGTTGTCCCTTCCAATCTTGGCGTTTAGGTCCCCCATCAGTATTGTGACGTCTCTCTCTGGGTACTTCTCCACTATAGACTGTAGTCTGTTGTAGAACTGGTCCTTGTCATCTTCATCGCTGTCATTTGTGGGAGCGTAGCATTGTATTACGTTTATCTTTATCTTCTTTTTCTTGGTTCGGAAGGATGCTGTGATAATTCTTGGTCCATGGGCTTCCCATCCTATCAGTGCTCTCTGTGCTTCCTTTGACAGCATCAGTGCTACTCCTTGGGTGTGGGGGGCATTTTCCTCTTCATGTCCGGAGTACAGCATCATCTCTCCTGACAATAGTCGCTTCTGTCCTGACTGTGTCCATCTAGTCTCGCTGACTCCAAGCAGGGTGAGCTTGAAGTTCTTCATTTCTGCTGCTACCTCAAATGTCTTCCCTGTCTCATACATAGTTTGTACGTTCCATGTTCCGATGTTTGTTGTCCTGGTAATAAGAAGGGTCGTCGGCCGTGCAGCTTCCAGAGACTTCCGGCTTTCACTACATGGCGTCATACTTCTTCTTGACGAAGTCCCATCTCCTCCCAGGGCTGAAGTGTCCTGATCTCCTGTTGGCGTTTCTGTAGCTAGCGTTTTTTTTTTACAGGGTGGGGTAGCTAGCCCCACGCCCAACCCTCCTCCTTTTCAGCCGGGCTTGGGACCGTCCTTGGCGGAGAGTTAACATGAGTGGAGTGGTATAAAGAAAGTGTTTAGCAGGATTGATATTCAAAACGGTAAGCACGCACTGCTTTGTTTACGTTATGTGTATCTGCAGCCGGCAGCGTCGGTTTTCCTTTTTGAATGACGATATAGACTAATATATCTGCAGAAATAGACAATTGGCTCATTAAACGCAGGTGCAGAACGCACATTCTAGCTGACAGTCGGCTGCAGTTCTCTCGGTGTGTTCAAGTGCAGCTTTTTACCTCGACGAGAGGGGACGAGAGGCGACAACACAGTTGGCTTTCATCAGCGCTAGTTCGTTGGCGTCGGCTTGGTGTGTTCCGGGCTTAACATGTTTCAGACGGAGCTGACAGGTAAAGTCCCAAACGCCAATATTTTCCTTAGGTCGTTGAGTGACCTCGTCACTTAAGAGTATGATAACTAATGTGTCATGATGAGTTTTCTTGCTCTTAAGTTTCTCTAATCATTTTCCACGCTTTCCTGGGCGCTTACCACGCACCAAAAGGACAAGGAAAACGATAGCTTTCTAATCACAGCACAGCTCCGAACCAGTTGTCACGTTGGGTGAGAACTCACCGTACGAAGAGAGTGCAAGCTCCATCATGGACACCGCGATAGAACCGGAGAGCCCCAGAGGAAAAGGTCGTCCTCCACTTCCGTGTGCTTGTGGATTTCTGCTAAGGATGCACACAGCCTTTGCATCTCCTGTCTGGGCGCTGAAACACGTGCAGGCAGCGCTGTCCAACCCCGAGGGATGCCCACACTGCATTACGTTCTCGAACTAAGACCCGAGAAAGAAGGCTCCGTGTGGCAGTAGGTGGAAAATTGGACCCATGGCTCTCTGCTCAACCCAGAGAGGAACCCATGGATTGTCCCCCGGACCACCACCTCATGGGCAGAGATGATGGAGAAGGTGTCACCCGTCCTTCCCCCTCTGTTTGGTGATCCGTTGGTGGGTGAGGAAGATGACGATGATGAGGTGTTGTCGAACATGCCATTCTTCCCCCGAACCAGTCCAGGCCGCCGAGTGCACAGGATGAGAGTTCACCCTCCCCTGTAAAGATGGATTCAGATCTAATCGAGGTCTATCACAGGGCCGGAGCTAGATTGTTGATCGATTGGCCATCCTAACAGGTAGGTCCTGAAAGAGGTGCTGAAAGAGACCTGTATGATGGAAAGAGACTTACGTCACATATCCCGCTAGCAAGGCAGTTCATTCCGGCTGTCCCTGCCTGTGTGACGGAGATGAAAAAGTTTTGGGACAAGCCTTTTTCACATCAAGTGCCCATCAAAGGCTTCTCAAGGCTTGATGTTCAGGGAATGGATGATCTAGGGATGGCGGATCCTTCCCGGAGGAAACATTGGTTGCAAATCACTTGCACCTGGGCCGCAGGCGCGAGGTCTCCATCCCATTCTGGATTTGCGGGTCCTCATGACATTTCGGAGACATTTCGTGCATTTTCTAAAAGATCATCACGTATTGGTCAGGACAGATAATACAACAGTGATAGCCTACATAAATCGACAGGGAGGAGTGTGATGTACGTGTGGTATCTGGGAAAGTATATGATCAAGCGGATACAGTAAGAGCAGTGGAATTGCTAGCTTTTCATCCACCTCCTTTTCTTCTCCAGAAGAGGAAAGGTTACACTGATTATGTCCGGTTCGCAAGCTGTACAATTATGTACAGAGAACCCACACAGTGCGTAAGAGCAACCAGCTTTTTGTCTTATGGTCTGACTCTTACAAGGGAAAACCTATCTCCTGTCAACGCCTTTACCATTGGGTGGTAGAGGCTATCGTGTTATGTTACAAGAGCATGAATATGGAGCCCCCAGTAGGACTATGAGCGCATTCTACAATGGGAATATCTACGGGAAATTGTGCGCGGCAGCTGGCCCTCTCCGGATACATTTATCTGTTTTTATAGACTGGATTTCACAGAGCCCTCTCTGGCCCACTCAGTTCTGGGAATGAGTAGTCAGGGGGTATGAGAGGTTTTGATAAAGGGGGCGCTTTTCCCCATATTATCCATTTTCATCGTCTGGGACAATGATTCAGTATATTTATATCCCCTCTTCTTCAGTCTGCTTCGTCAGCATATCGGCAATACGGGATGGAAGTTGCGACTTCAGATTCTCAAGCCCCACTCGCGGCATTATTTAGAAGAAGCAGCTGCGTGAGTTACAGCTGTTTCACACACACTCCGTGTGTAGAGCGTATGCGGTGCGTGTTGCAGTTTGTATGCAGGAGCAGCGCGCATTATTGCTTTCACATGTGCTGCATTTGAAGTGCGCAGCTGATCTACAACTTTTATTCTCTATTTTTTATTTCAAATCAGTATTTTAGCCTACATCCATTGTGTCGCGTTGTAGAGGTAGCCTATTGTGTAGATCTCTGCTCTGCTGTTATGCACGCACCGCTCCTAGAGCGCGCAGTATAAGCACTAATCTATAAAACTGCAACATGGGTGCGGGAAAATACGCACTGCAAACGGAGTATGTGTGAAACAGGCGTTAGCATAAACGACAACAAACAAAGTTAAGTCTGACACAGAGAAAGGGATTCGTCTTTGGGAGAAAAAGAAGAAATGACATTTGGAAAAACTTTCATTTCATCTTGTGTGTAGGCTACTTCTAACATGTTTGGTTGCTAAAATAAATATGTCGTAAATTCAATTCAGAGCGTCTTCCGTATCTGGAATGGATGTATTGTTGAGTCTATAAGGTAACAATAATATAAGAAGATAATAAGAAGATAAGATTGTTTGAAATGGGTTTGGCTAAAAGAAAAATTTGGTTTCGTCTATAGGCTAGCCTACTACTAGGTAGGCTACTTATATATTGACTGGGTTAAATAGAATTGCCTACTAAAAAGAGACTAAAATACAATTTTCATTGACTAAAACTAGACTATGTCTTTCGTTGACTAAAACTAGACTAAAATGTCATCGGTTTTCGTCGACTAAAACTAGACTAAAATGTCATCGGTTTTCGTTGACTAAAACTAGACTAAAATGTCATCAGATTTCGTCGACTAAAACTAGACTAGACTAAAAAGAGTATGAACGTGACTAAAACTAACAAAAACTAAAATGTCAGCTTGACACAAAGACTAGACTAAAACTAAAATTAAAACAGGCCGCCAAAAACAACACCGTCTCCTTTCCTTTTATCAGGGAACTATGGTTACAGTTTTAACCGGATACATTCCCTTTCCAGGGAACTCGCGATGCGTCAATGATGCTTTGGGAACAAGAATACCCAAATCGCCAGACTTTCAAATGCTGGAGTGTCGGCCTGTTGTCACACCACACTAAGCACCTGAGACCCTGGGGCAGCCTCCAGGTCCAGGCTATAAAATCTGACGAATGTGAGAGGAGAGGACCAACCTGCTGCATGTAAACGTCTTGCAGAGAAACTCTAGATAATAAAGCTTTAGAAGCCGCCATACTCCTAGTAAAGTGAGCCCTGACCGCCAAAGGGCAAGGCAGGCAAGAGGACTCATAAGCTAGAGAAATAGCCCCGACTATCCACTCCACCACTGACTGTCTGCTTGGAAGCACGAAGACCCTTCTTGGGTGATCCAAAAGCAGACCAACAACTGATCGGATCTCCTGAACATAGAAGTCAGATGAACATAAGTGTCCAATGCTCGCACTGGGCACAAGAGGTTCAACCTTTCCTGGTCTGGAGAAGTAAATGGAGGAGGACAAAAGGCATCTAGCACAATAGGCCTCGGGATAATGGTAGGCACCTTAGGAACATAGCCTTGTTTAGGATACAAGAACGCCTTGACCTTCCCCGTTGCGAATTCGATGCAGGTGGGGGAAACCGAAAGGGCCTGAAGGTCACAACTCTCTTAAGGGATGAGATAGCTAGTAGAAAAACCGTTTTCAACCCCAGACAAGCCTTCAAGAACTGTCACCAGATCCCAAGCCGGGACCCTAGTGCGAGTTGCAGGCCTCAGCTTCAGTGTGCCACGGGAGAAACGTGTGACTCAGGGGGTTCTCAACCCAGAGATGTACCACCCACCAGGGCATGGGAAGCCGCAATGGCCGCCAAGTAAACCTTGAGCGTGGAAGGACATAGACCTGGCGAGAAACACTCTTGTAGAAACTCAAATACTGTGTTAACCAGAACAATTAACCGGGTCCCACTGGCATTGGTGAAACCAAGAAGTAAAAACTTTCCATTTTAAGTGAATAAAGTTACCTCGTAGCAGGAACTCTGGAGCTTAGAATGGTCTCAGCTACTTCAGCTGAGAGGCCACTCCTTATAAGTCGGGCCCCCTCAGAGGCCACACCCACAGTTTTCAAATGTCTGGCACGAGGTGAAATATAGAGACAGAAGATCTCTCCTGATGGGGAATCTCCAATGGAGGACAACCACAATTTGACTTGGCCAGCGTCTGTGCTACCATAGACTGTAAAAAATATGGACAAAGCATCTGTGACGTCACCCATAGACTTTTTTAAGAACAGTTTTGAGGCTGTTTATGCGGGGTATGGGCGGCGCCATATTAGAAAATCTTGAGAAATACAAAACACAAATGTTCAGAAAGGATACAGAGGTGGTATGATGTGTTGTCAGATCATGGCCGAGACGTCAAATTCCACTCGGCGCAGCCCGTTATCAGCTGTCAATCAAAGTTAACCTCCCTAATTTGTCATACATTTTATATCTAAATACGATCTAAACTAACGAGTTAGAAAAAAATTCACCCCTCACAGTTGTCAGGCACTCGGAACCTATCCGAAAATACAATAAAAGTACAATAAAACTGTAAAAGCATGAATTTATGCATTTATACATTTGGCATCTATGGATATTTGCTCCCTTTTGGGACCTCCCTCTAGCGGATTTTAGATGTATTGCAGTTTTCACACTTCCGGGTAGGCTTCATTCAGATTAGAATGTTGCCGCTTGGGTGCTACTAGCAATAGACTTATTCCATCCTGGTGGATTCTCTCCAGAACTCCTGGGAGCAGAGCTACAGGGGAAATGCTTACAGACGTAGCCACGTCTGAACCATAGCATCCAGCCCCAGCCTGGTCATAAACCTTCCAAATCTGCTTCACCGCCTCGGGGTGGAGTCTCCTATCCCCTGGCCTCAGCCCATGCATTGACAGGGTGTCTGCTCTTACATTCTGATCCCCTGGAATATATACCGCCCTCAGGGAGAGCACTTTCCCTAGGGACCACAGGAGGATCTGGTGCACCAGTTTGCATAGTGGACGTGAATGCACACCCTTCTGACGATTTAAATAAGAGACCACGATGTGTTGTCTGTCCGGACAAGCACATGATGGCCCCTCAGATCTGGGAGGAAATATCTCAATGCCTTGAAGACAGCCATCATCTCCAGGCAATTTATGTGCCAAGAGAGATGATGACTCCTCCACAGACTCTGAGCTGGCTTTCCATTACCGCTCCCCAGCCGGTGAGGGTAGCATCTGTCGAGATAGCAACTCGATGGCAAAGAGCTCCCAACACCGGACCCTGGGACAGGAACCAGTGTTCCATATAATCAAGGTGCGGAGAACCCTCTGGTCCCGAGTAGGGTTGGGTACCGAAACTCGGTTCTAACAGGGAACCGGTTCTGACGTAAACGGTAGTAACCAGACCGAATCAGAATGAAAATTTCGGTGCCTGATTTCGATGCCTGAGTCTGTGGCATGCGGTGGCATGAGGCGCACACACGCAGTCTCTCGCTGTCTCCCTCTCCCTCTCCGACGTGTCGCGCACTATACGGTTATTGAAGCACTGTCTGATCTGTCTCGCACACGCGCTTGCTCGCTCGCACTAGATTCCGGGAGATTTGAACTAATTTGCGATCATCCGGGAGCCGTTATCAATATGCGGGAGACTCCCGGAACGTCAGCTGATACGTTCTGATACGCAGGGATTAAACACACGGGAAATGTTTGGCTGCATTTCACGTGTAAAATTACGCGTCAGAATAACGATTGTCTATGGATATAGAATCACCAGTCGCGCCGCCTTGACGCGCACGTCGTCATATTATATTAGCGCGTGCATCATCTGCTCCTCATAGTTCTCTGCCGAAAAGCAGCGCGAGATATTTGGCAGCGAACGCAGTGTCCCGTTCCCTATTCAGAGAACATGGGTTACACAGAGACGTTCTCTTTCATATGTTTACTCAAAGCTGCGCATAAGACGCAGTGGGAACGAAATATCAAACTGGCTAAGAGCTTAACTAGTAAATGACAAAATAACATGACTAGTTAAAGCAGACAAAACATGGGAACCTGTAGCCATGTCGATATTATATTACCCTGGTAGTAATCTCTATTAATCTCCAGTATAATTACATTGTTTGATATAATATTGTTTTATTTGATATTATGTAAATATGAACTTTTATTTTATATTGGTTTTATTTATTATTACCATATGTTACTTGTATTTATATTGTAAGTTAATATTGTGTCCAGTTTGGCCCTGTAAATAAAAGGGTATTATTATAATTTTTTTGACAAAGTGTGTGCGGTTTCGTTTTCTTAAGTACCGTTTCAAGAACCGTTCAGGCACCAGAACCGTTTAAAAATATAGAGTAGGTACTGGTATCGAATAAAACCCAACCAGATACCCAACCCTAGTCCCGAGCCACCACTGCAAAGGTCTCATGTACAACAGGCCAAAAGGTATCAGGTTGGACGCTGCTGCCAAGAGGCCTAACAGTCTCTCAGACTGTTTCACACTGCGTGACTGGCCTAGCTTTAGTGGCAGAAAGGATAGCAGCTACATGAGCGGGCAACAGAGTGGCTTGCATCGTGATTAAATACCACACCAAGAAAATTGGTTCTCTGTACTGGAGAAAGCACACTCTTCTGTGTCTGAGCCTCAACCCCAATCTCTGCATATGTGCGAGAACGACACATCGGTGCCTCAACCGCTAACTGTTCTGACTCCGCTAGAATCAGCCAGTTGTCTATGTAGTTCAGAATGCGTATGCCCTGCAGCCTGAAGCCCCGTTCACACTACATGCGACCAAGCGACATGATACCATTCATTTCAATGGTGAGCGGGCGACTTCCGGCGACACGCGCGACAGCGACTGTTGGCGACTAGATGGGGCGTGTCAGGGCGACGCGACAAAGTTGAGAATTTTTTAACTTTATGCAAATGGAGAGCGATTTTTGCGAGCGACAACCAATAGGAGTGGAGCGCACGTGATCCTTCTCCTCAGCCCCTGGCCCTGCAGTGCACGCACGTTAAAGATGGATGAAAAATTGATCCTTGCGGTTTGCAATTTTCAAGTTTTATTTGATATGTCTCTGCCCACGTACAGGGACATAAATAAAATGGTGGGGGGCCTGGTTTAAAAAGAAACCAATCAAAATGACAATAACTTTTAGGTCATTCTTCAAATAAAAATACATTTGTTCCAGAATGTGCAATGTTTCTTAAAAAAAATATATATATTTTAAGGGTAAATTTCTTCAGCACCTCACAAATAATATTTAGAAGAATTTTGTCCATGTAGTAAGTCAGTTGGATCTGTAAAAAAGGGCCACGAAATCGGTCCAATGGCGGATTTCGATTCGTGGTGAAGGTTTCAAGCGTGTTCCGTCTTTTCCATGGCAAAGTGAATTTTAGTTAAATGCATCACATTTAATCTTATGTATTAACTCGTTTCATCTGACTCCATAAAATGAAAAGGTTTTATCAATGATTTCTGTGCATCATTTAATAAGTTAATGCTTGACTATTCCTTTTAACTCTAATGAAAATAAAGTCAAAGTCTGTTAGAATAGCCAAATATAACAATTTATTATGTCAGGTAAATGTATTATTACAATTCCACAAGATAATCAGTGCAAACCATCGAATGTTTTAGAACAAAGAAGAACCATTTTACCTGACAAGACTACGAGATGGAGAAAAACTCCCAGCCTCACGGGCTGATCTGAAAACAGAATAGGCAGCCTCGAACTCTAGTTACATCTCCCTTTATAATCAGACCTCATTTCATATGCAAGTTTCAGTGGAAAATTTACTGAATCCCCCAACATGTTTATTGGGGCCAGACGTGTGAAGTCAAAAGGCACACCCTTCTGTGTGCAAAACATTTCTATATTCTTAAAAACCTTATTATCTTTCTTTTATTGCTTTGGGAATGAGACATTATTACCAGTCACCCTGAGACCATCAAAATGACTCCAAACACTTCTTAAAGATTATCACATTCACATGAAAAACATATATATTCGTGTGTGAGCTTCCTCTGCAAGAGTGTTATCAACTGAGAGAGAGAGAGAGAGAGAGAGAGAGAGGAGAAGGGGGTAGGGTGTCAATTGTTAATTTACAAGCAATGCCATTGTCTTTAGAGGCCACTGGTTAGATATTTTCTTGGTCAGATATTTTCTCTTTAAATAGTTTTCCAGTCTCTACAGATCCAATACTGATTTCATGAAATTATTAAGTATATATATATATATATATATTTAAGTTTGTAGCCTTTCATAGTGTGATTACCATAGTGCAGTCACTTATTATTCATATGTTTTGCTGTTATGTATATTGGAAAGAAATGTTTATTGAGCATATCTTATATAGTATAGCCGTGCAGGATATAATTTAGTATTGAGAAGAGATGATGGAAACACATGGAAACATTGCTCTTTTATTATAATGTGGGTGGCTCTTAAAAGAGCCTTTGGTTTAGTGCAGAAAAGATCAGGTCCCAGGTGTTCTGCTCCTGGTAGCAGCGTGTCCCCTGGTAGGCCAAGGGTTCCACTTCGAAGACCGTTTCCAAAGGGACAATCTGCAGCAGTTCCATCATCACTGGACTTCCCATAACTGCCAACATCTATGATGCGGAAACAGTACCTGGCATCTACAACTGCCAAGAGGACAATAGAGAATGTCCCCTTGTAGTTATAGAAAAATGATCCAGAGTTGTTGGGAGCCTGGATCACCACATGTTTCCCATCAATAGAACCAAGACAGTTTGGGAAGTTCCAGCGATGGTAGAAATCTGCTGCAATGTCCCTCCAATCTTCGGGGGAAGGAACCGGCATGTAGTCCTCAACCATGGAGTCCCAAATGGCCTTTGACACCTCTGCCACCAGATACCAGCTACAGTGCTGTGCCCAACCCGGTAGCTGAAGGCAATAGTGCGGTATGAATCCAAGGAATTGTTGCAAGGAATCTGTGGAAATATGTATTAAGAATTAAATTATAAATTTTTATGAAAAGAAAGTATATTATTCTACAATATTGCAGTTAAATAAATACATTATATATTTATATTTATTTTATAATAATTTAAATGACACATTAAATAAGATTCAACATGTAATATATGTCACAACATGTTATATATGATTCTTCTTTGATACACACGCTAAAATATATACACACACTTTATAAGTATAAACATAAACACACACACACAGGCATATATATATATATATATATATATATATATATATATATATATATATATATATATATATATATATACACATGACATATATCCTATATATATATATATATATATATATATATATATATATATATACACACATGATATACACTCACCGGCCACTTTATTAGGTACACCTGTCCAACTGCTCGTTAACACTTAATTTCTAAGCAGCCAATCACATGGCGGCAACTCAGTGCATTTAGGCATGTAGACATAGTCAAGACAATCTCCTGCAGTTCAAACTCGAGCATCAGTATGGGGAAGAAAGGTGATTTGAGTGACTTTGAACGTGGCATGATTGTTGGTGCCAGAAGGGCTGGTCTGAGTATTTCAGAAACTGCTAATCTACTGGGATTTTCACGCACAACCATCTCTAGGGTTTACAGAGAATGGTCCGAAAGAAAAAACATCCAGTGAGCGGCAGTTCTGTGGGCGGAAATGCCTTGTTGATGCCAGAGGTCAGAGGAGAATGGCCAGACTGGTTCGAGCTGATAGAACAGCTGACTCAAATAACCACCCGTTTACAACCAAGGTGGGCAGAAGAGCATCTCTGAACCACAGTACGTCGAACTTTGAGGCAGATGGGCTACAGCAGCAGAAGACCACACCGGGTGCCACTCCTTTCAGCTAAGAACAGGAAACTGAGGCTACAATTTGCACAAGCTCATCGAAATTGGACAATAGAAGATTGGAAAAACGTTGCCTGGTCTGATGAGTCTCGATTTCTGCTGCGACATTCGGATGGTGGGGTCAGAATTTGGCGTCTATAGCATGAAAGCATGGATCCATCCTGCCTTGTATCAACGATTCAGGCTGGTGGTGGTGGTGTCATGGTGTGGGGAATATTTTCTTGGCACTCTCTGGGCCCCTTGGTACCAATTGAGCATCGTTGCAACGCCAAAGCCTACCTGAGTATTGTTGCTGACCATGTCCATCCCTTTATGACCACAATGTACCCAACTTCTGATGGCTACTTTCAGCAGGATAATGCGCCATGTCATAAAGCTGGAATCATCTCAGACTGGTTTCTTGAACATGACAATGAATTCACTGTACTCAAATGGCCTCCACAGTCACCAGATCTCAATCCAATAGAGCATCTTTGGGATGTGGTGGAACGGGAGATTTGCATCATGGATGTGCAGCCAGAATCTGCGGCAACTGTGTGATGCCATCATGTCAATATGGACCAAACTCCCTGAGGAATGCTTCCAGCACCTTGTTGAATCTATGCCACGAAGAATCGAGGCAGTTCTGAAGGCAAAAGGGGGTCCAACCCGCTACTAGCATGGGGTACCTAGATAAAGTGGCCGGTGAGTGTATATCCTATATATGTATATATATATATATATATATATATATATATATATATATATATATATATATATATATATATATATATATATATATATATATATATATATATATATATAATATCCTCTAGGCCTATCACAGATAGCAAGGTGTCATTGATTAAATATTGAAACATATGTGTGTATTTATTTACTGATTAAATTCAACGTGGTACATCTCTAGTTTATATAAAAACATCTAGATCAATTAGAATATTTTAATCAACATGGTTCGGTACGCATTTAAATAGGCTTACTTACCGTAAACAAATTGCCAGCCGTTCACCGGGGGAAATGGCTCAGCAGAACCGTGTATTGTCCTTGCAAATCAGGGGACCAACCCTCCGCAGCAGCACATCAAACTGGGTCCTGTCCAGCCTGTAAGTACTGCTGGAACCGGACTTCATCCAGCCGCAGTTCCTGCATCAGCCGGTGGTACTCGCCGTGCTGTACTCCGAGCCCGAATGGTCTGGTGAACCCAGATAGACCGGCGTTTGCGCTTTATTATGCCGTAGATAAACGGCCGCAACGAGAGAAATCGACTTATGTGTCCTCGTTCATCTTCATGCTTCACTACAGACGTTTTTATGTACGGAGTATATTTATATTTAGTATTTTCCCTCCAGAAATTGTGTTTTTTAGCAGCAGCAAGAAAGCTGATTTGCTGTCTTTTGGATGTACATAGTCAACCAGCGACTAGTGATGGAACGCCCACTAGCGACCTCATCGCCAGCGACTGGCGACTTGCAGCGACAAAGTCGCGTGTAGTGTGAACGGGGCTTGAGCGGGGCCAGAGCTGCATCTACGCACTTCTCGTGAACATGGGGGGTGATAAAGCTAGACTGAATGGAAGTACCCGAGACCCGGGATTTTTTGCATCCGAAAGAAAACCTTAGGAACCTCCTGTGCTGAGGGAGGATGGAGGGATGGAAGTATGCGTCCTCTCAGATCAACCCCGCAACCCTCCATCCTTTTTCGGAACAATGAAATAACGGCTGTAAAAAACTGATTCCCTGTGGAGTGGATACACCTGCTCTATAGCTTCTTTCGTAAACAGAGATTTCTACTTCTTGCCATCACCAGAGCCTGCTAGGGATTCACCAACGTGGGCAACACCCCGTTGAAACGTGGAGGATAAGAACCGAACTGAATTCTTTATCCTCTCTCTCTGTTATCTGCACGAATCCATTGAGAAATATTTGGCAGATTCTTTCCACTCTGTCAGAAATTCTACAAAGGGAACCAGCCTCTTGAGGCCTCTTTAATTGAAACGGCGACCTGAAGCATACTGGCAGGAACTGCCCGGACTGACTGTTTTTGAACCCCCCTCAGAAGGTTCACACGTCTGATGCAATGTCGAGTTGACATCGGCAGACAGTCGCTGGAGACCACTGCGCCCGAAGCACCAAGGGTGGCGAGGTTGGCAGAATGGCCCACTGAGGACCTCAAAATGGAACGGGCACCATATTCTGAGGTGTACACCGGTTCACTTCGGATTGGTCTGTCCTCAGAGGACTGACACCAGTGGCGTTTCTTTTCTTTTGCACCGAAGCCTTCTTAGCCTGAAGAACTTAGATCCGGCTTCGACTTCAAAGGCTTCGGCTGAGATTGTTGCATCTGCATTCCATGTTTTTGAGGAGGTGCACGAGCGCAACACTCTCTTTCTGCTGCGCACGATATGAGGAGCTAGATGGCTGAGGCTGCTCACACCCAGCAGCCCCAGGGGGTTGGACACGCAAGGGAGAAATTTTTTTAATGCCTTTATTGCACCTCTTTTCTCAGATGGCCAATCAATATGTAATTTATCCACAGCTCTAGTAATCAATTCCACCAGCTCCTCATAATAGGAGAAATAGTTGGCGAATCTCTTTCCCTGTGTGTGTGCTTTCACTTTCGACGCTCAGCACATCTAGCTCCTCGGAAGCTAGAGCACTGAAGCATCGGGCTCTCTCCCGGGCAGAAAGAACCACGGGTCTGGGCTTCCGGACACCTGGATCTCCCAGAAAGGAAGGCGATAAGGTCACGGGACCCGTCTCTGAAAGTATCCTTCTGCGAGTCCCCAGGAATGCATTCTCTGTGCTGCCTCGGCAGACACGGGTCCTGTACCCTGAGGATCACGAGCCTGGACACTTGCGCCGAAAGCGCCAGGCGGGAGCGGAGCATGCGAAGCGAAAGCATATCACAATGCTGGCAATCAGCCCCCTCAAAGGCTGACACTGCATGCTCCACTCCCAAACAAACTACACAAATCTTGTCTGTGTCCCCACCAGTTAAATAACGCGGGCAGGGAGAAGCACAGAGTTTGAACAGTTGTTTCGCCATATTTTCCAAATATATATATATATATATATATATATCTATATATATATATATATATATATATATATATATATATATATATATATTTAATATATATATATATATATATATATATATATATATATATATATACAGAGAACAGTAAATATAACAGACAGAGACACAGATCGCCTGCTGAGGCAACAGAAGCTAATGCCGGTTTGCACCGGATGCTCTTTTATCATTTCCTGGTCATGACGTCACCTGCCCGTGATGATCATTTTTCCTAGTGGCATAGTTGACATAGATGCTTAAGACGCAATCACGCTGGGAGCTTGACCCAAAGCGTCGTTGCACGCATCGCGAGTTCCCCCGAAAGGGAACCGGGGTTACGTCAGTAACGTTTTCACTGGCATTGTAATTTTTACATTAAATGTGCAAAAAGTCATTTATTTTATTTTTTACAACACAGAAAAAAAACAGCTGTTTTAAAAGGGGTGTGTACACTTTTTACACACCCACTTTTTAATCCACTGTGTATAAAGCATCACTTTGAGTTTTTGTCGTTCAGGGTCTAATGAATAAAATACAGCCTACAGATGTTTTCCTAACTACATTAGTATTTTGCGATGTTCCTGATTTGCCTGAAGAGAAATTGTAGGATGTTGAGAAGGGCGTCTGCTGAGTGCTGAATCACGCACAACTCTATCCCATGACCACTGCTAAAGATTTCAGTTACTTACATACGTTTTACAATCTAAAATTATTTAGATTAAATCTACTGTGCTCTTAGAAATATTTTTTTTTATTTAAAAAAAACTACATGTGAACTTATGTCTCCTCTTCTTTGCAGGGACGTGCACAGGATTTTTGAGGGGCAGTTGCTCTGACCTGAAAAAAGGGCACCCCCCTTTCAGTTCTGATGGTAGGCTACAGGCAACTACGCATGACTATGATTGCGAAAGGGAACATTAATTACAGTAGGGAACAGAATCTACTGCTAAACCCAGTGCCGATCCTGACCTCCCCGTGGGGCCCTGAAGCAACATTCTGCTAAGGGGGCCTTCTACCTGATCTGAGATGCCATGAGCTATGTAAACCATTTGCCATTGCCACACAGTCACACCTGACACTTCAGCGCTCCCAATACAATCCTCCCTCCTTTAAACACAACAGTCAAAGAATAAGTACAACAATATATAACAGAATGAGGTTCAAACAAACAATATTTATTGAATAGAGTATTTTTTATAGAATGTTAAGATAACAAGTGAATATTAACGTAAACATAAATAAGAAGAAAATAATAAAGTATAACCCGGAGCTTTGGCTTTTGGGATTAACTTTGGTTCTCCCTACAGCGTGATTATTTTTTGCATCAGTATGATTTTTTTTTATTATTATGCATATTGAAGCAATTCTTGATTTATGGTTATTTACTGAGGGATGTGCATCCATATTGACCAGTATGCCCAGTTAATCAACATTTAAAATTCAATATAGCATATAAATCAATAGTCAATGTCAAATTGGCAATACATTGCTTTCTATCTTGCATAATTAGAGCAGTTGTTTGGAGTTTTTAACTACACTGAGACTAGATAATCAGTGTCTTTATAATGTGTACTTTGATTGGGACTGCCTTTATTCACGTGCATGTATTGTACAGTATGTCTGGTCTCCACATATTTCTGCTTGAAAAATGCGAGTTTCATTTCGTGCACGCGCATATGAACGCACCACAACACACGCGACGCGGTTATGTTTTCCGAGCTGCAGTAAACAAACACCGTTGCACATTGTCATATTTATCAAAAACAAACGTAATAAATCTTGTAACTCTCACATTTGTCAGGCACAAAGAGATGCACTGCCTGCCCAGCTAGGTTAGCAAGACCGAAAAACATCAAACTTTGCTGTCACTTAGAGAGCAGAGAACACAAGTTTACCTGATTGTTGTTGTTCCCGCAATTCACTCTCATGGTTTTTTCTTCTTTCTTTTTCGTGACCAGAAGGATAGTTTCGCTTCATTTTGTCATGGATGTTGTATACACATTAATGGAACGCGACACGAGATGGAGGCGGTAATTTGCGGGGCCTTATGCACCGGTCGCGTGCAGTCTGTGGTCGCGTGCATGTTTACAGTTTGCCCTTCCCTCACTGACTTTCACTCTCGGTGCCCGAATGGTATGGAAGTAATTGAGTCTTTGCGATTTTTTTTTAATTTTTTATCTAGGCCTCCGTGAAATTCTGCATCCATTGTACGATTTTTTTTTTTCCTCGGAAGGGCAACCTGAGTCGAGAGGGCATATGGGCAGTTGCCCGGGCAACCTGAGCAACCCCCCTGTGCACGTCCCTGCTTCTTTGGCTCTAAACTCTGTGTCAGAAGAAACCATGACCATTGATTTTAGCTTGTAGACACAAAAGAAAGTGTGAGAGAATGTGAATTATCAGGACACCCTGGTCAACAGCTTTTTCATGTCCTGACTCGGCACACAGCTTTAACAACAGATGCTGACTCCAAAACATTCACCCAACTACACTCTGTCAGGGTTCTGGCACATCGGTCTAGTGTGTTTCTTGGTTTTGTGACAGAGCCCTGACACTCCCGTATTTCTCCTGACTTTGTCTGTGTGTCTTGTTGTATTCTGTTCTGCATGTGGTGCTTGTTTCCACAGCCACATGCAGAACAGAACATAACAAGACACACAGACAAAGTCAGGAGAAATATGGGAGTGTCTTTTCTTTTGTGTTTCTGCAAAACACAAGACAAACAGACAAAGACAGGAGAATACAGGAGTGTCTTTTCTTTTGTGTTTCTGCTGCGTCGCACGCATGCATTGTTTCTTCATTGTTCATTGTTTTCACTGGCTGCGTGAGTTCATGATATCTTGTTATATGAGAACACGCAGCTTATGAGTGTGCCTCATTAACTGCGTGTTCGTGTCTCGTTCTGTGTAAGCTCATGACTAGCGATTGGTTATTGCTGGTCATGTGCTTTGTGTGTAATTTCAGGCTTGTTCAACTTCATACACCGCTTCACAGACCAATCGGTGGCTGACTTGAAACAGTGCATGCAGGTTAGAAATTAGAAACAGTGCTGACGCCACGAGACTGTGACGTATGCCATCAAAGTACCGCGAAAGCGATTTGATAGCAGCCACAGGACTCTCTCTTCTTAAGAGCTGCTGCATTAGCTTTAATGGCGACACAACTGTTTCATGATTGGCAGGATTCACCGCATGACAACAATCACGTGTGTTTCGTGTTTATTCTCACACCCTCAGTTCCACTAATGCTCACAAATCAGTTTTGTATAACAGTAAAATCTCTTTTCCTGTAGTCTCAATGTTATATTGTGTCATGTTTATCAAAATAAAATGGATAAAAAAAAACCTAGACCCCACTACATTGATAGTATAGGCTTATGTAGAACTGTTGAATAATGTCATCTTACAACATACCCGATTCCATTACCAGAGAACCGGGCTCCCCGTGGGTTGTTATCCCAGGAAAGCGACACAGACGCTGGCATGAGTGAAAACAGAAGCGGAGCTATAGAGGGAGTATCAGTGCCAGACTACGCACAGTCCCACACAGACCACTGATCCCCAGCCTATGTCAATAACCTAATCTAAACACTATCAAAACAGAAGAACTCATAATAGACTTTAACAGAGATTTTCTCAAAATGCCACTGGTAACGCCACACACAATACGGTCACAGATTAGCTCGTCTGTTAGGTCTCCAAAATGGCAACATTTAGCCTTAATCCTTAAATCACTTATGAAGGATTCGATGCTCTCACCTTGTTTCTGACCTCTGGTATGCAATTTGTGTCTTTCCATGGTTCTATTGTTTTGAGGATTGCAGATTTAACAAAACTTTTTTTTCAAACATTCGGGTCTTCTTGAGATTCAGTAGGGGTAATGATCCTTCCTTCATCTCCTGGCGCGCACACTTCGGCAGCGTAAAACAAAATAACACTCTCGTTCAATGGGCCAGGCGGCCAGCAATGTTGAGAAGGATGTAAGCTTGGGTCTTTGCTGACTTTTCTGAATGCGCGGCAGCAATAAAAATATCATACTCCCGCTCAAAATACGTCAATTCTCGGCAATGTTTCCATCAAAAATGAGAGGGTCTGGCCAGCGCAAATCCATCCGCCATCACGTTAGGTAAAGGAAAACAACGTTGCCAACATTGGGTGATGGCGCCAATGGCGATAGCTATGCTAGCACGGTCCGATGCAACAACAGGTAACTTAGTTCAGTGGCGACGGAGAAAAAAATACACTCACTGGCGAGAAGTCCGTACTCGCTTCTGACACCATGTAGAATGTTCGTGTATGTTGGTACGAGTCAATGATCACACCGTATGTAACGTTACACGTCAGAGTTCGGTCCGAGTCCACCTTAGTCTGAGTCCGAGTTGAGTCCAAGTCCTTAACAATCTAGTTCGAGTCCAAGTCCGAGTTCCAAAGAGGGCTCGAGTCGGACTTAAGTCCGAGTCCTTAACATCCGAGTCCGAGTCTAAGTCCGGCCGAGTCCACAAAGATTTAAATGATTTGAAATTGACTTTTTACAAAGACCCGTCCCTCTTAGTTACTGTTGCTACGTCCCACAAGCCATTCCGCTCTCACTCCACATGTTCTCACACAGTGAAAAATATATTGAGGAGCAAAGAGAAAAAGGTATTTGCAAGATAATGTTCAAGAATGCAACACGACGCATTAAGAGCCAGGGGTATATTTTTGAGCAAGATGATGGTGATGTTTACATTTTATTATTTTGTTTTACATGCTAAAATCTTTTTTAGCCTCTAAAGGGCAGGACTAAATTAATTAATTATTTTTTTAACAATTTACACCAATTTACATCCCTAAACTAAATGTAAAAAATATATATAAATATAAATAAATCACTAAATATTTGCAGGGTTTGTAATGTTTGTGTATGAGTCCCTCACTTGACACCAGTGCGAAAAGATGGATCTCACTGTCACTGCTAGTAAGGAGTCAAATATGCAGAAGATGCTGGAAAAGCAAAGAATGTGCAGGAGCTGGAGGATTTTTCCTCATGAACAACCATTACAAAAAAACAACAACAAAAAAAAAAAACGGTTGTGGATCATTCAGGTAATGACACACAATATTAAAATCAAGTAATTTGTCTTGTATTTTGTCTTGTGGACTAGGCCATTAAACATCTGTTATGTGAAAAAGCTTTTTCAGTGCAGTACTGAATAGAAACAATGTTTTTATGATCCTTCCTAATAAAAAAAATACATTTTGGAGATTCTGAAAGGGGAATGTTAACTTATGACTAAATGTAAATGTAACAAAAATCATACAATTATTAGCCGCCAAAATGTTGCTATGTTTATCACGTTCTCATGTTGCTATGGTTACTGTCAATCACCGCAATTTCATGACTCACAGGACTAGACTTTAGCGGATTCACTCCCACATTTAAATGCATTTATGACTGTTTTTGATTTACATTGTGAACGTAACCTCTGGTGCTCTATAAGCACGTAAAAACAAAATTATTATTTAGATTGTCAATTGCGCTCCCTTTAAGCCATCACTTACCGCGTTCTGCACTCTCCCTAAAACTCGTCATAATCACTGAAGTTATCCGCACTGCACAGTGAATCTCTCATTTATATATCGCGTCTAGACTTTGTTTGAGGGGATTTGCAAAAGGATAAAGCTTGTGCTGATTCTGAACATACATTTTGAGCGAATTCTCTGCATGTTGACTCTAAAATGCCTCTGATTTGCTCACTGCGTTCATGCGCTTAATATACCCAGATAGCAAGGCTGTCTGATCTCCTATTTACATCTGGAAGACGTATTTTAAAGAGTGTTTGCTCATCTGCAAGACGTCTATAGGACGTTTCCTGCAGATGTCAAATAGACGTTTATAAGATGTCAGTTTAACGTGCATTCTAAATCGTTACATCTTAGAGACATCTTATAAACGTCTATTTGACATCTGCAGGAAATATAGGCTACATGTCTGTGATTGGATACAATGCTCAACGCGGACACAACACAAGTAGTTTCTTTTCGTTTTTTGAATAATGTGTCCTCTTAGTGCCCGGACTTGACTGGACTCTGACATTTTTTCCGAGTCTAAAATGTCCGAGTCCGTGCCAAGTCCGAGTACAAATTCATCCGAGTGCGTGACAAGTCCGAGTTCATTCAAAATTGGATCTCGAGTCTGCGAACTCGAGTTCAAATACTCAACAACTCTAGTTACACGAGCCTGTGTTTAATCCGAACATTGAATGTTCGGATTTAAACACAGGCTCGTATAACTAGAGTTGTTGGGGAACACCATCTCTGGTTATTTAAAACATCGATACTTAAACTTGTAAAATATATTTTTTTTTAATAAAGAATGGTCAAGCTCAGGCTTGTCATGTATCTGGCTTTTTATTAGTGTACAAGAATGGCGAAGACCCCCATACTGAGATATTTAAGTTTGCTTATTGTGGAAAAAGCATTTTTCTGTTATATACCAGATTTTAGCAATAGCATAGATAACTGATGGATCCTTTATGATAATACATACAACTGGGCATACAGTGCAATGCAAATAGTAATTATAACATAAAGTGAGAAGTAGCCTAATAGTTTAGTCAATAAAATAAACAAATAGTATACAGCAAATAAAATGGTAAAGAATAATAGTATAATTATATAAAAATATTGATAATAGTATAGTTTATTAATAATAATAATAGCAATACGACATTTCAATTACAGAATATATACAATATAAAGTAGTGAATTGACATTTAATATTTAGCTCTTTTTGTTAAATTTCAGTTTTATTGATCAGTAGTTGGCTAGCCATTATAACCAATTATAACAGAAGTAACATTAGCAAACAAACAGGATACAACGTTAAAATAGCCTAATTATAAAGTTATGAAACTTCACTTTGCCCTCAGCCAAAACGATTTACCAGGGAACCATTTATAGATTAATGAGACCAAAGATCGCCTGTTAGTTAAACACAAGACGAATTATATCTCGTGTTTAACCTCTAGACTAGAGACATCCGAGCCAGCGGCAACCGTCAGAAGCATTGGCCGAGCTACGGCTGTTCCAGGCTGGGCAGACGAGCGCTGAGCGCAGCTTACAGACTCCGAAAACTTCAGATCAAATTTTTACATAGGCGTTATAAACAAACCACAAATTTGTGCTTTGAACAACTACATTGTCGACAGAAAAACTATTAAAACTACATTTCGTGACACAATAACAGTAGTATTTTAAATTTAACATCTGAACGTTACTATTACTAATTAAATCATGACCAAATACAACCAAAAACAAACGTTCATTCTTGCTTGTGGGTCAGGGGATTCTCTGGATAATCCGTAATTCGTTTGTAATTATAAAACGAAAATTCTGTTTTTCTGTTTTTTGTTTCAAATAGAAAAACCAAATAACCGTTTTTGGTGTCAGAATCAAAAAACGAAAACCAATTAAAAACTGCCCGTTTTTCGTTTTTGGAATTCATTTTATCGTTATTCCTTTTTGAACAAAGAATGAAGTGAGTCTTTGAACTTCTGTCAATTCGTTTTCGCTTATAGACGCTTTCAACAGTGACAACATAAACAAACGGTTCTGCGCATGTGCATAAAACTGGCCCAAATTTAACTTCCGGCAAACTTGCGCAGACAATCCATAACAAGTAAATAACCATAGTAGCTGGTATTTCTTGCCAGTCAAAGAAAATAAATGTTACACTGGCCAAACTGAAATGTGACACTACCAGACCCGTTGAACAAAAATAGGAGACAAGATGTTTTCTGCCGACGTGTTTCATTTACCGCAGTGTTAAAAACTGTGGCGAGCGCGGCGACGAGGCTCTATTAGGTGAACATATCTCTCCTTATTAGCTTCTTACATGCTTGCTAACCTTTTTTAAAGGCGGGTCTCCACATGACATGTTGGATGGATCTGTGCAGCGTTGTTGCTCCGCTGTCAAAAGTGTTTGTGAGAGAGAGAGAGAAGAGAGGGAGAGAGGGAGCGTGCGAATATGCGCTGCACGCAACTCTGCAGTCAAATACAACTTTTCCTATCTTAAATTGTAAAAAAACACGGAAATCAATATGTGGCGGTCAGCGCTGATAATGTGGTGGGCTGCCACTAATAAATGCATGGGACACACTGTCCCGGATATCTCGGATAAACCTAGCTAATTTAATACCGCCTGTAGGTTCCACTGTTCCACTGAATGTAGCCTTAGTTTGACGCTTTATCCACTCTCGTTGTCCTCTTCCATTTCAATGAATCCACATGACAACTCTTGATTTATATCTTCGTTTATTTAGTAATCCACAAACATCAGTACAGTAACATGTTAGAGTTAAAGCTAAAGTTAAAGTAAAGTTAAAGTAAAGTTAAAGTTAAAGGTCAAAAAACTGTGTGGCTTCACTCTCCGTGTGTGACTGTCCGTTCACGCAGCCAACTGCCCCAAATGAATGACACGAGGACAGCGTCACTACCTCTCGTCACACACACCGAAGCAGCTCCGCGTCACACACACACACGTCATTTTAAATAATGACGTCAACTTGCTTGCTTTAGATAATTACCCAATTAACTCTATAAATATCTGCAAGCACTGTAAACATTTTTCCCAAAACAAATCACACAAAACACATCATTCATCAAACAACTGCATTTAGGCTCCTACATTACCGGCCCCTAATTGTTATCAATGTCCTTGAAACAATTATAAAAAACTTAAATCAAAGGAGCCTGAATAATAACTAATAAACTATTTAAGAAATATTCTTGGTCTTTGCCCTATCCGAAATAGGGTCTCGCCTTCGGAACAGCTTATGCGTCGTCCTCCGATCCTTGAAGTAGACATAGCTTTGTTATCGGGCGACAAAGCTCGTTGCTCTTAGTCTTGACTTTCACCTGACGAACGAAGCCTTTCTTGTCAGGAAAAATCTCCACAACTCTTCCAAGTGGCCATGAATTTCTGGGCGATGAATCATCCACGACCAGCACTACATCACCAACACTGAAGTTTCTTCCAGGTGTGAACCATCGTTGACGTTCTTGGAGCTGCATTAGATATTCTTTACACCAGCGTTTCCAGAATATATCAGCGAGGTACTGAACTTGTCTCCACCTGCGATTAGCATACTGGTCGTCCTTGCTAAACACTCCTGGGGGTAACTCAGGCTTGACCTTGAGTAACAACAGGTGGTTGGGCGTTAAGGCCTCTAAATCATTAAGGTCTGAAGAAGCCTGGGTGATCGGCCTGCTGTTTATGATGGCCTCAGCTTCACACAGCATGGTATGGAGACCTTCGTCGTCCAAAAGTTGTTCCTTCACTGTGATGTTCAGAATTTTCCTCACCGAACGAATTAGTCGCTCCCAGCATCCTCCATGATGAGAACCTGCAGGCGGATTAAAGTGCCACTGGATTCCCTTCTCTTGCAAATTCTTTGCTATCTTGCTGGTGTTCCATTCTTTTATGGATCTTTTCAACTCACTGTCGGCCGACCTGAAATTGGTTCCGTTATCAGAGTACATCTCTTTGACTTGTCCTCTTCTAGCAAGAAATCTTCTTATTGCATTAAGGCATGCGTCGGTGTCAAGTGAAGATGCGACTTCTAGATGCACAGCTCGTATGGCAAGACATGTAAAGATGACACCATATCTCTTTACTTGCACTCTTCCTCTTTTCACCAGAAATGGACCAAAGTAGTCAACGCCGACTCTTGTGAATGGGGGACTGTTGGGCAGGACCCTGCATTCTGGTAGATCAGCCATGAGTTGCTTACCAGCAGTTCCATGTAATTTCTTACAGCTGATGCACCTGGACAAGAACTTTCTAATAGCACCGTTTGCTCCAGGGACCCAGAATCTTTGACGCAGTTGTGCTAACATATGATTTCTCCCGGCATGAGCTGTAATATCGTGAATGTGCCTCAGCACAAGCATCGTGATGTGTGAATCCTTTGGCAAGATGACTTGCTGTTTGGAATCTTCTGGCATCGCTGCGCGGCTTATTCTTCCGCCAACTCTGATGACTCCGTTTTGGAGTACCGGGTTCAGCTTATAGAGCGAACTACTTTTCTTTACCCTTTGATGTTCCTTTAGCATAATCAAGTCTTCTTTGAAACTTTGTGTTTGACAGTATTTCACTATTTCTCCTTCTGCTTCGGTCAAATCATCACGGGTTAGGTGAGTTCCTTTGAAACATTTCTTGGGCTTATTAATTTTGTTTTCTCCTTGTGAGTTCAGTTTCTTTCCCTTTGATTTCAGTTCCTTAAGCAAGTTTTTAAACTTCAGGAACCATGCCACCGCACGTTTCAGTTTTGTCCAAGATGAGTAGTAGTTCATCAACTGTTCCATAGCATTTTTGGGCTCTTGGATCTGAACAACATGTGCTTGAACTACCCTCTTAACTTCTGAGTCGTCACTGTCCAGCCTTCCGGGATCTGGATTTTGGGCCACTGGTCTTGTGCACAAAGCAGAAAACTTGGTCCTACAAGCCAGCTTTCGTTGTTCAAGAACGCTTCAACCGTTTGTCCCCTCGAGACATGATCAGCAACATTCAATGGTGACCCGCTTGAGTATAAATCCTTTATCAGATCTATTGAACATGGAATTGAGGGCCGCACTGGTGACAGTCGTGATCGTCTACAGTTTTTGTTGCAGTACACAAGTGGACAACCACATGAGTTGGTAAAAAGTTGCATTCACATGGAATCCTCAGCAGGTTATGCCAAAGCAAAAGAAATGCTGAAGGAGTTTTTTGGTGATGATTACAAGATAGCAGAAACTTACATAAAGGAGGCGTTGGATTGGCAGACAATTAGGTCAGAAGATGGCGTTGCACTGCAGTCCTTTGCATTGTTTCTTACAGGCTGCTGCAACACAATGACTGATATAAGCTACATGGAAGACTTGGACAACACAGCTAACATAAAGGCTTTGGTTAACAAGCTCCCATACAAACTCAAGGAAGCTTGGAGAAGGTCTGCATGCGACCTACAAGAAAAAACAAAGAAAAGGGCGAAGTTCAAGGATTTTGTCGAATTCGTCAACAAGCAAGTCAGATATATACTAAACCCACTCTACGGAAACATTCAAGAAACCACCACCAGACCGAAACAGCCGGTACAACAGAAACCCAGACTACAGTACCCAGAGACGTTCAGACCAAAGAAAGTATTCACGGCGGCCATTGTCTCCTCCCAAACTGAAAACGAATTCAGGACCGAAAGTGACAAACAACCAACACCAAGAACACCGAATGCCTCTGTAGACGCATACAACAAGCCCTGTGTTTATTGCAAGGGAGAGCAACACAGTCTGGCAGTCTGCAGAAAACTCAAGTGCAAGCCGCACAAAGAAAAAATTGACTTCCTGCGGAGCAAAGGTCTTTGTTTTGCATGCTTGAAGTATGGCCACATGAGCAGTAGTTGTAAAGAGAAAGCTCAATGTCAAGAATGCTCCCGACTGCATCCCACATTGCTGCACATGGATACTAAAGGCTTACGTGAAGAAACAACTACAAGCGAGCGTTGTGGACCGCAATCCGTTTCAAGCGCTCTTGTACACACGAAGGAAACTTTTGCAGTCACCGGGGCCGGTAAGGAAAACTGTGCTCTTTCAATCATTCCAGTGCGTGTCAAGGCACAAAAGGGAACCGATGCAGTGACAACATACGCATTCTTGGATCCAGGTAGCTCAGCCACTTTTGCTACGGAGTCATTAATAAAACAACTGAGTATGAGCGGACGCAATACAAGCATCTTGTTACAAACAATGGGGAATGAATCTATTGTTAACACCTGCATCGTGAATGGACTGGAAATCAGTGGCTTGGATGGCAACCACTTTATTGAACTTCCCGAGGTGTTTTCACAGAAACATATCCCTGTAACCAAAGACAATATTCCCTGTCAAGAGGATATTGACAGTTGGTCTCATTTAAAGGAGGTGAAACTCCCCACTATCCAAGCAGAGGTCGGATTACTCATAGGAGCAAATGTTCCCAAGGCGATGGAGCCACTGCAGGTGGTTAGCAGCGTGGACGACGGCCCGTACGCCGTGAGAACGATATTAGGATGGACGGTAAACGGACCACTCAGAGGCGAAAACGATACGAGGGAGACAAACACATTGACTGGAGTCACCACCAATCGTATCTCAGTAGCCAAACTAGAAGAGCTCTGGCAGCTGCAGTTCAAGCTGGACTTTCCCGATGCTGGACAAAGTGAAGACATCGAAATGTCCAAAGATGATCATCAGTTTATTGACATGGCGTCTCAGTCTTCAAAACTTGTGAACGGCCATTACAGTGTTTGCCTGCCAGTGAAGAACAAGTCATTGTATATGCCAAACAACAGATCAGTCGCAGAGCAACGTGCACTGAACCTACGGAAAAGATTCTCCAGAGATGCCAAGTTTCATGCAGAATACGTTGCGTTTATGGATGATACGCTCAAGAAAGGCTACGCTGTGAAGCTGGATAGCGTTGAATGTCAGCCAAATGAGGGACGAACATGGTATCTGCCTCATCACGGAGTTAGACATCCAGTTAAACAAAAACTACGTGTTGTCTTTGATTGTGGAGCGAGCTTTCAAGGAACATCACTGAACCAACGGCTCTTGCAGGGACCGGATCTAACCAGCTCGCTGGTGGGGGTTCTCTTAAGGTTCCGGCAGGAGACCGTGGCGGTCATGGCCGACGTGGAAGCTATGTTCTACCAGATCAGGGTCAGAAGTGAAGACACGGATCTCTTAAGATTCCTTTGGTGGCCTGATGGGAATTACGAGCAGGCACTCGTCGAGTACAAGATGCTGGTCCACATCTTCGGCGCGACTTCTTCGCCAAGCGTAGCAACCTTTGCAATGCAAAAATGTGCTTCAGACTTTGAGGATGAGTTTGGTTCAGAAGCTGCCAAAACTGTGAAGAAAAACTTTTACGTAGACGATTGTCTTAAGTCAGTCACAAGTGAAGAAGCAGCAATTACTCTTTGCGCTGACTTGAGGAATATGTTGGCAAAAGGTGGATTTCGACTTACAAAATGGTCAAGTAACAGTCGAAGGGTGCTCAACTCCATTCCTGAAGAGGAAAGGACCCAGGGTTTTCAGGATTTGAACTTGAATGAGAATTACTTGCCAATGGAGAGAGCATTGGGAATACAGTGGTGCGCCGAAACGGATCAGTTCAAGTTCAAAATCAACCTCAAAGTTCGACCATACACTAGAAGAGGCCTACTTTCCCTCGTCTGTTCCATTTACGATCCGTTGGGTTTTCTCGCTCCAGTGATACTGCCTGCCAGAAGAATCTTGCAAGACTTGTGTCGACAGAAGTATAGTTGGGATGAAGATCTGCCTGATAATGTCATTGAGAGCTGGAAAAAATGGATGTCTGGATTGCAACAGCTTGAAACCTTTGGAGTTGACAGATGCGTTAAGTCAAAACAGTTTGGTGCGCCAGTCTTTTCACAGTTACATCATTTCGCCGATGCTAGTGAAGACGCATACGGAACAACCAGCTACCTACTGCTACGCACTGCAAGCGGTGAAGTTCAATCCACCCTAATTATGGCAAAGGCAAGGGTTGCGCCTTTAAAGTCTCCCACCATACCAAGAATGGAATTGACTGCAGCCACAGTTGCCGTCAAGATGGACAAGCTTCTGAAGAAAGAGCTTGAATTGGAACTTAGCGAATCAGTTTTTTGGACAGACAGCACAGCTGTGCTGAAGTACTTGAATAGCGAAGGCACAAGATTCAAGACTTTCGTTGCCAATCAGGATCACAACAATCCTGGAGCATTCTCAGTCTTCACAATGGAGATACATCAACACCAGTTTGAATCCCGCTGATCATGTCTCGAGGGGACAAACGGTTGAAGCGTTCTTGAACAACGAAAGCTGGCTTGTAGGACCAAGTTTTCTGCTTTGTGCACAAGACCAGTGGCCCAAAAATCCAGATCCCGGAAGGCTGGACAGTGACGACTCAGAAGTTAAGAGGGTAGTTCAAGCACATGTTATTCAGATCCAAGAGCCCAAAAATGCTATGGAACAGTTGATGAACTACTACTCATCTTGGACAAAACTGAAACGTGCGGTGGCATGGTTCCTGAAGTTTAAAAACTTGCTTAAGGAACTGAAATCAAAGGGAAAGAAACTGAACTCACAAGGAGAAAACAAAATTAATAAGCCCAAGAAATGTTTCAAGGGAACTCACCTAACCCGTGATGATTTGACCGAAGCAGAAGGAGAAATAGTGAAATACTGTCAAACACAAAGTTTCAAAGAAGACTTGATTATGCTAAAGGAACATCAAAGGGTAAAGAAAAGTAGTTCGCTCTATAAGCTGAACCCGGTACTCCAAAACGGAGTCATCAGAGTTGGCGGAAGAATAAGCCGCGCAGCGATGCCAGAAGATTCCAAACAGCAAGTCATCTTGCCAAAGGATTCACACATCACGATGCTTGTGCTGAGGCACATTCACGATATTACAGCTCATGCCGGGAGAAATCATATGTTAGCACAACTGCGTCAAAGATTCTGGGTCCCTGGAGCAAACGGTGCTATTAGAAAGTTCTTGTCCAGGTGCATCAGCTGTAAGAAATTACATGGAACTGCTGGTAAGCAACTCATGGCTGATCTACCAGAATGCAGGGTCCTGCCCAACAGTCCCCCATTCACAAGAGTCGGCGTTGACTACTTTGGTCCATTTCTGGTGAAAAGAGGAAGAGTGCAAGTAAAGAGATATGGTGTCATCTTTACATGTCTTGCCATACGAGCTGTACATCTAGAAGTCGCATCTTCACTTGACACCGACGCATGCCTTAATGCAATAAGAAGATTTCTTGCTAGAAGAGGACAAGTCAAAGAGATGTACTCTGATAACGGAACCAATTTTAGGTCGGCCGACAGTGAGTTGAAAAGATCCATAAAAGAATGGAACACCAGCAAGATAGCAAAGAATTTGCAAGAGAAGGGAATCCAGTGGCACTTTAATCCGCCTGCAGGTTCTCATCATGGAGGATGCTGGGAGCGACTGAATTCGTTCGGTGAGGAAAATTCTGAACATCACAGTGAAGGAACAACTTTTGGACGACGAAGGTCTCCATACCATGCTGTGTGAAGCTGAGGCCATCATAAACAGCAGGCCGATCACCCAGGCTTCTTCAGACCTTAATGATTTAGAGGCCTTAACGCCCAACCACCTGTTGTTACTCAAGGTCAAGCCTGAGTTACCCCCAGGAGTGTTTAGCAAGGACGACCAGTATGCTAATCGCAGGTGGAGACAAGTTCAGTACCTCGCTGATATATTCTGGATGTATAGTCTCCCTCTTTGTTAGGAAACCGTAACATTTTTTTTAATTGCGTTTGCTCCCAAGGTCAGGTTGCATCCCACAGCTCAACAACCTGTTCATTACATTAACTTTCACTGCATTTGCAGTCAATGCCGTATTATCCAATAAACAGTTTAAATTAACAGAACGGAAGTTAACTTTGGGCCAGCTCATCACCATGGCAACGCGTCTGATGAAAGCGTCTATAAACCAAAAACGGAAGTCACGTGGTCCATTCCTTTTTGGAAGCGAATGTAACCGGAAACACATTCACAATAAAAGTAACTACAGTTAGCGAGATGATTGTAGACTAAAACTGAACTAATATAACTTTTTTTAGTACAACTAAAGTAGCACTGGGTTTAAAAAGACACTTTTAGTTAACTGAAATAAAAATTAAAACGAATAAAATAATGACTCTGGCTCTTAGGGAGAATTAAACATTTTTAAGACCATACAGTGAAGCAGGGCTCTGCATTGCAACTCTTTCACTAGCATATATGCCCTAAAATTATTTACAAGCATAGTGGGTGAGTGAAGACTAAAACAAACTGTAAATGTTATAAGGTTATATTATACTTTTATACATGTATATAGTTCCTCCTCCAGGTTGTGGTATTATTATAGCCTCTGCAGTGGACAGATGTAGATTTAGCCAGAGCCAGGATGTCATTGTGCAAAAACAGCCTCCTCCTGAGAGCAGCACATTCCCCTTGTAGTGTTTTACATCTGCTTTACTGAAGTTAAAGATAATAAATAATGCTCTCCAATCTTTTTTACATAAAGTGTGGTGTTGGTTGTGTGTGCAAGAGAAAGAGTTGCAATGCAGAGCCATGCTTCACTGTACCGTTGAACATTATGATGTACATTTGTAATTAAAGTCATAAGCTGACATCATCCAATTCCACAAAAGTAGTGCCACAAAATCCACAAAGATGTGGCTTAACATAAACCATACATATCTGAAACAAAGTGACAACAAGGCCCTTTTATGGTGCCAGAGGAAGGAGTGGTGTTCTGCTTTGTCCTGCCTGTCCTGCATTTATTTGAAGAGAGAGTGAGATGGGGCCAGTCCTGCTACTATCATCATCAGTCCTTAAACCATGCACACAGTGCACAGGCTCACATCCTCCAGGTATTGGGGAAAATCTGGGAGGCCCTGACACGAGTACCAGGGAGAAAAACTAAATGCTAAAAAATTAAAAGTAAAAAACTAAACACTTTTATTTTTCTTTACATATACCATAAGTACAGAGAACTACCTTTACCCAGTGGTTCATCAAACAGAATTAAACCCCCAAAAAGCTCTAAAAGATCTGAAAGTCCCAGCTCATTTTTGACCGAGTAATGCTGGGTTTCACACACTAGTAATGAGAACTACAAGCTGCATTAACCCTTGTGAATCCTTATGGGCATTTTTGTCCTTTTCAGTTTTTTTTTAATAACTTTACCTGTGTTAATGCAAATTTGGCACAGGTGTGTATTTTTATGGAATTTTACTATTTCACTTTACTATTTTCATTTTCTTAAAAAAAAATTAATAATAATTTTGCATTAGGTACACAAAATACTCCTTCTCAGCGCCTTTTGGACAAAAATGTCCCCATTGAAACCGCAATTTTTAATCCCAGGGCCATTTAACTATAAAATGATGCAATCTTTGTTAAGAGGTTTTTATTCTGTTGGCAAGTTTTTTTTTTTTACCAGATTGTGCCAGTTGTCCAGGTTTGGCCTATAAAACAAATATTGCTTTATTCCTGTTTTCTGCTTATTAACGATAATTGTGTGAGTGGATGTCAGAGTGTGGTTTGTATGTGTGTAATACATTTTTTTGTGTGTGTATATGAAGAGTTCAGATGCAAAAAGTGCCATTTGAAATTTTCTTCTAAAATGATCATTTTTATCAAGCTTGTATATTTAAGTTCAGTAGTTTCACTTAAATGGCAATGAAGATTACCTATTAGTTGTCATTTAAGTGAAATTACTGAACTTAAATATACAAGCTTGATAAAAATGGTCATTTTAGAAGAAAATTTCAAATGGCATTTAGAGGCTTTTGCATCTGAACTCTTCATATGTGTTTGTGTGCTTGTAATATTTGAGAGAGAAAAACTCATTTGCAAATCTAAAAGCCAATCACTGTGTGCACCAGTGGAGTTTTGCTGGCACCCAATGGGGAAAATCTGTTACTGCGCCCAAACAAACTCTTACCGAAAGCTCATTTTTTTGAGATAGGCCTAACTCAAATTTGGAACACAACCTATTCAGATGCATGGCTTTGATTTTCTTGCAGTTTTAGAGTTCAACCTGATTTATAAAATATATATTTTATTAATCATATTTTTTATACATAATTTTTATTAACTTATACCTATATAACTTTTTTTGGATTTACTTATTATTTTAGTTAAGCTTTAGTTTACTTCAGCAATAATCTGCCATGGGTCATCTTTAAAATGATACCAACTTAAGTCTGTGCTCCAAGCTTCAAATTTTTATGACAGTTTTTTGACACGGACATTTTTGTCATCTATATAATTGATACACAAGGGTTAAAAATATTTCATCTACTTAACTAACATAATAATATTACACTGGAGAAAAATAAAAAAAGTTTTAAAACTTTCTAGATTTGTTTTGGAAGAGTTTTGTTTTGACACAGAAGGGGTAACAGTAGATGGTGGAAGCTGAGAGTTTTTAGCAGCTATAGTTCTATAGTATAGCTATAGAAAGGGGAGCAGGAAGGCAGGTGAAGTTCAGTTCTTTATTTAAAAAAAAATATGATTAAGGGGAATGTGCTGCTCTCAGGAGGAGGCTGTATTTGCACAATGACATCCTGGCTCTGGCTAAATCTACATCTGTCCACTGCAGAGGCTATAATAATACCACAACCTGGAGGAGGAACTATATACATGTATAAAAGTATAATATAACCTTATAACATCACTGACATTATATATGCTCGTAAAACACTTTAGGCCATATATGCTAGTGAAAGAGTTGCAATGCAGAGCCCTGCTCATAGCATACATAGCTGTAGGCCCTATTCACCAATGGTACAAATGTTTAATTCTCCCTAACAGCCAGAGTTATTATTTTATTAGTTTTAATTTTTATTTCAGTTAACTAAAGTGTTATTCACACCCAGTGCTACTTTAGTTGTACTAAAAAAGGTTATATTAGTTCAGTTTTAGTCTACAATCATCTCGCTAACTGTAGTTACTTTTATTTTGAAAGTGTTTCCGGTTACATTCGCTTCCAAAAAAGGAATGGACCACGTGACTTCCGTTTTTGGTTTATAAACGAAAAACGAATTGACAGAAGTTCAAAGACTCACTTCATTCTTTGTTCAAAAAGGAATAACGATAAAATGAATTCCAAAAACGAAAAACGGGCAGTTTTTAATTGGTTTTTCGTTTTTTGATTCTGACACCAAAAACGGTTATTTGGTTTTTCTATTTGAAACAAAAAACAGAAAAACGGAATTTTCGTTTTATAATTACAAACGAATTACGGATTATCCAGAGATCCCCTGACCCTTGTGAAAGGTACTTCCTCGAAAGCTGTTTTCAGTTGTGTGGCGATTTGTACAGCTCCAAGCAGAGCACAAAACAAGCCTTTTTCTCAATTCTCGGTATGAGGGGAATGGGAAAGTTGATCTCCCCAATATGGCGGCGCCGTTGACGTGCGCTCCAACGGCCAATAGGGCGTAATTATTATGTCTATGGGTGGAACTACCCAGTACGGTGGCTCATAATAAACAAACTGCATAATCATTTACCAAACGACCTACAGTATTGAAAGTAGAAAAATGAGAAAACAGTTCCTTTTTCGTATTTTCATTTTTTCCACAAAACGAAAAACAAGAATTCAGCTTGAGTTTTCGTTTTTCGTTCTGAGGTAGAAAAGTGATTAAAAAGCTTGAAAATTCGATTTCTACACATGGGCGGGAATGAAACGCCCATTTCCTCTGATTTGTCAGTCGAAGATCAAACTGATCAAACAGTTCTTCCTCTGTTCCGCACAGCAGAATAAGAGTCCTCCGCTGCGGCAGTTGTGTGGATTCTTATCTCGTTTATTGCAACTAAATTTGATCTTTTTCTCATCAAACAACCCGACTAACGAATGACTCGACACAACCCGCAACAAAATCAGACAGGGCTTTCTTCTGTGTAGACCATAGACGGTGTAAACCAACATTTCTTGCAAGGTGGTCTGTTGAAATAATTAGCTATTTTCCTATTTCCGGACGTCATGTTTTTTTTTTTTTTGTTATCATGAAGTACGCTGTGATTTATTCCTATGTGACTTAGGCCAACATAATGCATTTTACTATAAATAATTTAAATGTTGACTTTCAAAAGCAGGCGTGCCAAGAAGGCTATTCGCTGTATTTTGGTTCATTTTTGATGTGCGCCAGAAAGAAGGAGACGGAGACGCGCTAAAGCAGCGCATCATGTTGTTGTCTTTATTTTTCAAAGGCATGACATTTTGTAGTCATCACTGAATGTAGGCCTAAAGAAATAAAAATATACATTTTAATGTTTTCGAATTACGGAGTATTAAAGACAGAGTATTAAGTTATTTCCCCAGCCGAGGAAAAAATCCAAGTTATGGCGCTGGCATATGGTGCTTACACAACACATTATCAGTTCACTTCTGGCATTGCTAACTTGACATCGCAGCCTATTCATTATTAATATAAAACAGTCAACCAAACATATAAAAAGTTATTCTGCTTAATTTAATTAGTCTTTCGTACAATATAAAGGCTGTGCCAATCAGTCCTTGCTGTTATTCCAAACTCATTTCCCTTTAAGATGCGGATTTAGCCTTTGATTATGACTTGACTGAAGTACGAAGCCTTCTTTACATTAAGTTGGCATCCAAATGTTACATTGCAAATATGGAAACGGTGGACCGAAATAAGAAATGTGCAACGTTAGTACAGTTTCAGTTTCGATTCAAATAAAGTTTAGGCTTGGCATTTAAAATAGCAAAATGTTGTGGTAACACTTAACAGTAAGGTTCGTTAGTTAACATTAGTTAACTACATTAGGTAATATGAACTAATAATGAATAGCACATATACAGCATTTGTTAATCTTTGTTAATGTTATTTTCAACAGTTACTAATACTTGATTAAAATCTTGTTAACATTAGTTAATGCACCGTGAACTAACATGAACAAACAATGAACAGCTGCCCAGATAGCACAAGGCTGTTTGATGTCCTATTTACATCTGGAAGACGTATTTTAAATAGTGTTTGCTCATCTGCAAGACGTCTATAGGACGTTTCCTGCAGATGTCAAATAGACGTTTAGAAGATGTCTCTAAGAGGGGGCGCAAGATGGCGGTTGAGAAGTAGCAGCAGTTTTAAGTCGCTCCTGTCACTTTTTTTGTTTTCTTTTCATACTCGTCAAATGAGGTACGCAAGCTCCGATTTTCGACTATAAATCTTTTGTAGTATGTCGCTAGAGACTTTCTGGCCACAATCTTTGCCGAAAATGCCAAGACCTCCTAAGAAAATGTAGAAAAAAGATTCGAACCGCTGAGGGATCGGCCGACGAGCCAGAACACAGTCAATCAGATGCGGGTCAGCGAGGCTGAACTTAGCCCGGCGCTTGCAAGAGCATTTAACCGTTCCGAATCGCTTTACTTAATTCAGATTTAAAACTGTTATCTAAAATTTTATCACTAAGATTGGAAAAGGTTCTGCCATCTATTATTCATGAAGATCAGACAGGGTTTATCAAAGGTAGAAGTTCCACCCATAATGTTAGGAGGCTTTTAAAACATTATCGAGCTTTCCCACAACCTTAGTACACTGATAAAAACAACTTGTAGGATTTACTTGATAAAATCATTGTAACAATTTGCACTCAGTTTTTCTAAGTAAATTTTACTGCTGCGATATCAAGTACAACTTACTTGCCAGTATCAAGTAAAATTTACCTAACTCTAAATGCAACATTTGTGAAGACATTAAGTAAATGTTACTTAATTATATTTAACTTAGCTGGTTGTATTTATTGAAAGTAATTAAGTAAATTTAATTTTAAAAGGAACATCACTGTTGTGAAAATATCAAGTAAATTTTATAAATCTGCAATATTGACTGTTATGAATTAAGTAGATTTTATAATGTCTGTTCATTTCACATCTTGAATTACTTAATAATAGTGAGTAATATATATTCATTAAACTATGTAAATTTTGCTTTTTTACATGTTACCAAAAAAGTAATAATTTTCTCTGCATTAAATACTTTTATTACAAATCACAATTAAATACAATAAAGTTGAACAGTTTATTATATCAACATTCACATTTAACCATTAAATCAGTAATCTTCACATCAACTGATTCAGTAAGCTCTCTGATAATTTACAATAACTAAAACACAATAAAATGACACGATAGAATACACAATAACAATGTCACAATGAAATACACAAAAATGACACAACTTGCCCTGACTGTTCAGTTTGTGTATGATACCTCTTTCGCTTTACGCCCGGTGCAGGGAGCCGGAGAAAGCCGAAAATCTCTTAAATTATATATTACTATCACACGAGCAAATGGCAATTAAATGCACAGATGAAAAGTCAGATTAATGAATGAAATACAACTGTTTGCGAACGGAAGATTGTCTTGGACTCATGCTGCATACGCAATGAGAATTATATCTTCTGTAAATAGTTTTAAAATTATGATAAGAGTTGTCTGCATACAATACCGTGTGAACATTCACACATTTGCCCTGTGATAGGCTACAATTGATCTTTTCATTAATCTTACTTTTCATCCGTGTATTTAATTGCCATTTGCTCATGTGATAGTAATATATATCTTAGTAATAATTTAAGTGATATAATTGATTCTATAAACAACTATAAGAGATTTTCGGCTTTATCCGACTCCCCGCAGCGGGTGAAAGGTGAAACCGGTAATGTCTAACCACACACTCGCTAATCAAAAATCCAACATGGCGGCCACATACTGTACAACTAGCACTGTATTGGTTCCTCCTGAGAACAAGGTCACCCTGTAAAAGAACAGACACAGTTTGTGAAAATAATACTCTAAAAGTTAATGCCAAATGTATTGACAATTCATATTACATTTACACACTAAAAAACAGGGAAAAATAAGAGCAGCAATATTATGGTATTGTTACAATGATTTCTACTTGCCTGTATGAAACTAATGTTGCCATCAGACCAGTCATTGTTCTGTTACCTGTTGAGAGAAACAAATTGTTGCATTGAGTTTTCATTTACATTGTGTTTTAATGCCTTTTAATACAGCATTGAATTTTTTGTGACGAGTTTGAGCCTGACAATTGGCATTGCAATGAGGTGGAGGGGCTTGCCTTTAGTTTTTAAAACCTTTAAAGTTGGGTTTTAAAAACATTATATTTTATGTTCATAAAAAAATGTGACCGGACCTCATACCGTTAGCACACTTAAATAAAATGGCTGACATCATAAGGCACTTGCTGCTACACATCAATATTTAATTGGTATCCAAGTTCACCTGCTCATAACGTCAATATTAACCAAATTGTCCTTCTTTGGTGCAGACTAGATTTGATAAATTACGTGTTGCGAAATTTTCAGCGGATATAAAAACGACTAACGCAGACGCTTTTAAATGAGGCTAACGGCTTACATTATTATGTAAGTTAGAACACACACACACAGCCAGTACGGTACATCGATTTCCTTACAGAACGTAACATGACAGTTTGAACTATCTCGGCCAGCTAACATTAGTTCAATTACTCTGAAGTTAACCAGACTGGGTGACTTTTTCTCCAAAAACACTTCTAACTACACGTCTCAACTTTATAGGGAATGCGGAGGTACGGTCACGCCGTGTTGCATTATGGGATGTGGGCGCCATCTTTACAGGCACAATCTTTGTTTACCTTCGGGATAATAGTGGGTGTTTGGCTAAAACGAGGCAAATTTGAAGAAGAACGGAAGAAATGGAGATGTTTAAAGAAAGAGAGAAGGGACCCTACCAGGACTAGGACTCCTTACTATTGTACATAAAGTTCAAGCTATTTTACCTGAAAAGTAGCTCTCATAGTTAATGTTAACTTGCTATTTTCAGTCTATATGTTGAGTTTTCATAGGTTGTGCAAGAAAAACAATGTACATTACTTTATAATGCCACAAGATGTGGTAACTTGTTAAATACAACTGTGCCTTATTGTCATCATTTAATGTTGATGACACGTGTAAAAATGAGGGTATTTGGTAGTTTATTTTAAAATAGTTTGATGTATCTTTGCCCATTTATGTGTACTTAAAGGGTCTTTGTGGATGCAATCAGTACAGAAACAGAGAAGTCACTTAATGTATTTATTAAGCAGTTATATAAAAATATGATTCACAAACGTTTTAAAGAAAGGCATGTAAAGAGATGTACAGAATATCAAAGCAAATTGTTAATTGAAAACAAAATAAATATAATTTGATTCATGCAATGTGTCCTAGCTTTATCATCTGCTAACATGAACTTGAACCACAAAGTCAACTATCCTCCTAACTGTTAGTCATCGATGAATATACAATACACAACCTCTGGCTTTTTACAACTTTTAACAAACATAGTATGCTGTGGAGGACATTAAGTAAAGTTTTTCCTCATTATTGCGTTTTTCCTCATTACTTCCTCATCCCCTACGCGATCCGGCTTCTTCTCGTCAGCTCCTCGACCTGCTTCCCTTATTGTTTTTTCCAAGAAAGAAAGGTGAAAAAACGTATTCCGTTGTTCGGTTTCCTCACTGAACGATCGTGTGACATGCTATGGCAGTTCAACTGAACAACCATATCAACGTTTATTACAATCTCGACAGAAAATCCAAACACAGCCTCCAAAACATGCATTTAAATACAGCGGTATTGGGCGCGAATCCTGTAAATATAGCGGCGGACCCATAATGCAACATGGCGTGACGTCAACTCTCGCATTCCCTATAGATAGGACTGCAGCTGGATAATGGCGGCGCTTACTCACGTTCAGTTCATTTTGAACCGTAAAAGTATATGCAATAATCAAACCATCAAATTGAAAACATAGTTGTTATCATAAAATATAGATTAGAAAAGTCAAAACTTACCGAAAATAAGTCAGCCATGTAAAAGCGACACCCCAAACGACCGTCTCACTGTCTCTGCCACAACTGCAGAAACCGGATCTTGTAGTAAAAAAAAAAAAAAACGTGCGCAGATTCAAACGCACTTTGCTTTTCAGATTAAAATGTACTTAGTATTTTTAGGTGAATGTGGTGTGACTATAAAACATTAAATAGTATTTGTAAATATTTGATCAAATTTACTCGTTCTTCTCAGTTAAGTTATTAAATTAATATCTTAATTAAAATTTACACAATTTATTCTAGTTCCAACTTAATCTTGATTTTACAATGTATAAATTACATGAATTAATGTAATAGATTTTACCATACCACAAAGTCATTATTTTCAGTGTACTAGTTCTTGTATCCTGTCCTTAGATGCGGAGAAAGCTTTTGATTCTGTGGAATGGCCGTATCTGTTTTTTACGCTGGAAAGATTTGGCCTTGGGGAATACTTCATTAAGTGGGTGCGGACACTTTAGAAAGATCCCCTATCCGCAGTTATCACCAATGGTCATAGATCTGATCATTCTCGTCTGTCCCGGGGCACTGAGGCAGGGATGTCCCCTCTCTCCATTGCTCTTTGCGATAGCAATGGAGCCATTTGCTCAGAGGATTGTGTCAGGAGAGAGTGAGAGAGTGATGCTGTGTCAGGGGTATCTCTGGGAGATAGGCAACACAAAATCTCATTATATGCAGACGATGTGTTGCTTTTTCTTACAGACCCCGATAACTCTGTGCCAGCGGTTGTTGACCTCATTCAGGAATTTGGGCAATCTTTCCGGCTACAAGATCAACTTCTCTGAAATCAGTCGCCTATCGATAGGGATTAAGAAATCCACAAACCAACCCTCCTCCTTTCCCTTTAAGTTTTCTGACGAAGGGTTTACTTATTTAGGTATCAAAATAACCCCTACTTTTAGGAAATTATACAATGCCAATTTTACACCAGTGCTCAATAAAATTTGAGAACTGATTCTGATCAGGTGGATGACTCTCCCCCTGTCTTGGCTGGGACGGGTTGCTTTGATAAAGATGAATGTCCTACCTCGATTATTGTACCCAATGCAGATGATTCCTATTTTAATGTCCAATAAGGTTATAAAAGAGCTGAATGGTTGGTTAAGTTCATTCATCTGGAGCAAAAGAAAACCTAGGTTGAAATTTATCCAAGCTTCAGCTCCCTGGTGCAAGGCGTGGTTTGGATCTCCCAAATTTTAAACTGTATCAGCTGGCTTGCCAGCTTAGATTCATTGTTGAGTGGCTTAACGAAGACCCTAAATCAGTTTGGCTCGATCTTGAATCTGCACAATCCAAATGCCCTTTGCAAAACTTACTGTTTGTTCGTCGATTCCAAACTGAAAAGAGCTATGTGTGACAATCCTTTGGTACGAATACTCTCAAGGCATGGCGCACAAATTCAAAGATTAGAAGACAGGATCGACATAACCTCTCCCCTTTTGCCAATTTTGAAACAACCCAGAGTTTCTGCCAAGTACCATGGACTCTGGTTTCAATCTTTGGCTGGCTAATGGCATTTGTAGGATATGTGACTTATTTGAGGAGGGATCACTATTGCCCTTTGATAGTATATCCTCAAAATATAACTTACCTCGACAACATTTTTTTAGATTCTTGCAAATTAGAGATTATACAGCTATGGAAAAAATTAAGAGACCACTGCCAAATCAGCAGTTGCTCTGGATTTATTATTTATATTATTTTATTTTTTTATTTTTTCCATAGCTGTATATTTAGAGGCACTACACTTGCTTCCAAATATTCAGTCTCAGTAATTGAAAAGATACTTTTAAACCCTCCTACACAAAAGTTGATATCCTCCTTCTACAAAGCCCTAAGCTCCTACTGTACAGGTGATACCTCGCACCTCAGATTAACTTGGGAAAGAGAGCTTGGGGTGGATATCTCTGAGAATGAATGGGAGACGGTTTGGTCTCTAGCCAATAGACTTTCAGTTTGTAATAGAGCAAGAGCCATTCAGCTTAGGTTCCTCCACAGATTACATATTACACCTTTCTAAGACATAAATACAATCCAGCCCACTCACCACTTTGCCCCAAATGTAAATCTGACAGAGGAGATTATATTCACTGTGTACTGGGACTGTCACGTGATTTCAGACCTACTGGTCCAGAATTGTGGCTCAACTGAACAACATCCTAGGTCTGGCCTTGGATCCTGACCCTTTGTCTCTCCTCCTGGGTTTCCCATGTAAGCTTATTTCTAATAAGCATAAAAGACGTCTCTTTAGCTTATTAACTTTTGCTGCCAGGAAGAACTTGCTAATGTCATGCATAGCATGGAGGGGTCTATCGCTGATCCATGGATCAGCGATAAACCCCCCTCTATGAAGGGATGGCATTCAATCATCAGAGAGACTATCTCCCTGGAACTTTTAACATGTTTTATTCAATCTACAACTGACTCTTTCATTCGCACTTGGCACGCCATACTTGGACAGCATCAATGCTTCTATTTGTGATATTCTAAGGTTTGGTATGGTATAATGCCTTGGGTAACACTTTAGAATACTGTATCTTACTTACTGCAGAATTAATAAGGAATTATTGACAAACTAATAGGTAATTCTTCATTAACTACTTCTTCACTACTGATAACTACTAAGGAAGATGTGTTAACTAATCAGTATGTAATACAATTTTATGATTGTGTTAAGTATCAGTTAGTTAATCAATAACTAATGAATTCTGCCATACCTCCTGAAGAACTACTACTAATTATCTACTAATTAAGGTTCAAGAAAAATAACTAAGAAGTAACTACTGAACAGTCATACAAAACTAACCTCAGATTATTTGTATATTTTATATACAGTACTGTGTGTGTCTGTTTTCCTCAGCATAGAATGCCACTGAGTAAATTCATGTATTTGAGGCAACGAACTTGAGGGAAACTGAAAATATAGGGAACTTATTAGTAAATAATAAATAAGTATCAAATAATTCTGCAGGAATTACTTAGAAGCTGGAACAGTATTCTAAAGTGAAAATATAGGGAACCTTTTAGTAATTAATAAAGAATTATCAAATAATTATCCAGGAATTAGGCTACTTATAATCTGAGCAGTCTTCTAAAGTGAAAATATAAGGAACTTATTAGTAATTAATACATAACTTTTAAATAGTTCTTCAGGAATTACTTAGAACCTCGAACAGTATTCTAAAGTGAAAATACAGGGAACTCATTAGTAATTAATAAATAATTATAAAATAATTATCTAGGAATTAGGCTACTTATAACCTGAAACAGTCTTCTAAAGTGAAAATATAAGGAATTTATTAGTAATTAATACATAACTTTTAAATAGTTCTTCAGGAATCACTTAGAACCTGGAACAGTATTCTAAAGTGACAATACAGGGAACCCATTAGTAATTAATAAATAATTATCAAATAATTATCTAGGAATTAGGCTACTTATAACCTGAAACAGTATTCTAAAGTAAAAATATAAGGAACTTATTAGTAATTAATAAATAACTTTTAAATAGTTCTTCAGGAATTACTTAGAACCTGGAACAGTATTCTAAAGTGACAATACAGGGAACCCATTAGTAATTAATAAATAATTATCTAGGAATTAGGCTACTTATAACCTGAAACAGTCTTCTAAAGTAAAAAAATATAAGGAACTTATTAGTAATTAATAAACAACTTTTAAATAGTTCTTCAGGAATTACTTAGAACCTGGAACAGTATTCTAAAGTGACAATATAGGGAACCCATTAGTAATAAATAAATAATTATCAAATAATTATCTAGGAATTAGGCTACTTATTACCTGAAACATTATTCTAAAGTGACAATATAGGGAACCCATTAGTAATTAATAAAGAATTAACACATACTGCTGACTCAAATAAAACATACTTTAATATATATTTTTTTTATATATATTATATATATATATATATATATATATATATATATATATATATATATATATATATATATATATATATATATATATATATATATATATATATATATACAGCTATGGAAAAAATTAAGAGACCACTGCCAAATCAGCAGTTGCTCTGGATTTATTATTTATATTATAAATAATAAATCCAGAGCAACTGCTGATTTGGCAGTGGTCTCTTAATTTTTTCCATCTAAACCTTTGTAAAATACACAACAATTACTTGTTTACATGATATCTTCCTTTATTTCATTTCATTTAATGAAATGAAAATGTAATAAAAAATTTTTTTTATTTCGTTTTAACACGTATAATACTGCCTACATTTAAACTCATTTAACAAGCATTTTAGAAAAAATAAATAAAAAAAATACTTGACTCCATAACCTGCCCATAACAGTGCACAGCTCTGAGAACAGATTTTAACATCTGATGTAAATAGATTTAGCTAGCTATAGGGTAAATGACATTGTGTCCTTGTATGTTGCCTTGCATAAAACAAAATGATTTACAGCACAGTCATGATTTTATGGATTAAATAAAACGTACACAAATCTGTATTTTGCTAAAGAAATGCACCAAATCGGCGACGCTGAGAACTCTCCAGAGGAGGATGCAAATGCTTGCGCTCTTGCGTCACCAAATCACTGTCAAGTCACCTTTATTTATATAGCGCTTTTTACAATACAAATTGTTTCAAAGCAGCTTCACATAGATAACAGGAAAACAATGTTTTAATAGTATTGTTAAATTCAAAATTAAATGTTAAATGTCCCCAACTAAGCAAGCCAAAAGCCAATGGCGACAAAGGCGAAGAGAGGCGAAAAAGGCAACAGTGGCAAGGAACCAAAACTCCATCAGGTGACAGAATGGAGAAAAAAACCTTGGGAGAACCCAGGCTCAGTCTATGTGGCTACCGCGATATTGCCGGAACTTGAATGGTGCGAAAGAAGTTTAAAATGTATAAGAACTAAGTAAAATAATAAGGTAATATATAAATGATATGTTTTTCTTATGAAATTAAAATTTTGATTAATTGCAGATCATAGCCTATAGGTAAATGTCTGCACTTATCTTTCTTATTAGTGCTGAAGACTGACAAACTGACTACCACTGTGCATACTGTGTATGACTGTTAATTAGTAGTTACTTCTTAGTTATTTTTCTTGAACCTTAATTAATAGATAATTAATAGTAGTTCTTCAGGAGTTATGACAGAACGTTAACGTTATGATAGTTCATTAACTATTGATTAACTAACTGATATTTAACACAATCATAAAATTATATTACATACTGATTAGTTAACACATCTTCCTTAGTAGTTAACAGTAGTGACTTAAGTGTTAATAAAGAATTACCTATTAGTTCTTCATTGATTCCTTATTAGTTATGCAGTAAGTAAGATACAGAATTCTAAAGTGTTACCATGCCTTGTTATTGTATGTACACTTACTTGTTTATGTGTTGGGCTTCTTGTGTTGTTTTGTTTTGTGTTTGTTAATTAAAAAGCAATAAAAAAAAAAAAGATGTCTCTAAGATGATGATTTAGAATGCACGTTAAACTGTCATCTTATAAACGTCTATTTGACATCTGACAGGAAACGTCCTATAGACGTCTTGCAGATGAGCAAACACTCTTTAAAATACGTCTTCCAGATGTAAATAGGACATTAAGTACCCTTGTGCTATCTGAGTGTATTTTCATGAACTAACATTAACAAAGATGAACAAATGCAGTAACAAATGTATTGCTCATGGTTAGTTCATGTTAGTAAATACATTAACTAATGTTAACTACTGAACCTTATTGTAAAGTGTTACCAATGTTGTTTGTAATAAAGGGCACAATAGCCTATTTTTTATAGGCTACTATGTATATTTTTATTATACGTGGCTGCTTAATTTGATTCTTGTTGTTTTCTGAATACCATTAGGAGGATTTGACATAGAGGGAAGTAAAATAAATAGACCTACACATACCCTATAAGTTATTAATTGTGTTTATAATGTTCATTTGTATTTCATTTACCGGTCTTTTACACTATTTCTGAAAAGTATACTGTAATGTGGCAACCCGATAATAAATTCAAATAATCAACCAATGATTGTTAAAATAAAAGTTAGTAAGTTCAGGTGCCAGACAGTTGTAGCCTAACACTACTGTCAATATTTTCAGAACAATAACCCAAATAGCTTAGATGTCACCCGTTACATCCACAAAATAAAAAAAAAATAAAAAATCACTTTTTTCCACAAGGCATTTTTTTCCTTTGTAGGTATTTTAATATCTCTGTTGTCCTCTGTAGCAACTCCGGTTGTTAGATAGTCAGTCTGAATGACAGTTCATGTGTGAACGTTATAGGCCTATGCATTATTTGTTCTTTTTTGTATTAGTGTTTAAAATATTTAATTTACAATTAATTACATTATTTTTTTAAACTTACTGGGTGAGGGAGACCCATAGACTGCAAAAAATAGGGAGACTGTGCTAACAGCCGTCATTTACCCTGCCATAGCAAGGTGATGGAAAGCGTAGGTGAATTTACATCTACACAGAAGAAAGCCCAGTCTAGGCTCTTCCCGGTACGGGTTGTGTAAGCCATTCGTTAGTCGGGTTGTTTGATGAGAAAAAGATAAGTGTAGTTGCAATAAACGAGATAAGAATCCACACTAGCAGCGGAGGACTCTTATTCTGCTGTGTGGAACAGAGGAAGAACTGATGACGACACAGTTTGATCTTCGGCTGACAAATCAGAGGAAAGGGGCGTTTCATTCCCCGCCCACGTTTAGAAATCGAAAATTCAAGCTGTTTAATCATTTTTCTACCTCAGAACGAAAAACAAAAAATCAAGCTGAATTCTTGTTTTTCGTTTCGTGAAAAGAAGAATGAAAAAGAACTCATTTCCTAATTTTTCTACCTTCAATAATAAATCAGAAAACGACTGAACGAATGATACACGGATAACGGACCCTACCCACATTACCTGCCTTATTTGCTCTCCTATTTATTCCCCTTGTGTTTGTTGTCCTGGGCCAGATCGTTGCCGCACATCGTAGCCTGATATTCCAACGCGTTCTCATCCTTTAGCGTCATATAGAACGTTATATGACAAAACGGCGTTATACTACGCGCATGGTACCCTTTATCGTTTATATAACACGCGCTGTGATGGTTAGGTTTAGGTGTGGGGTAGGGTCAGGTAGTTTCATATTACGCTAAAGGATTTATGACGCCTTGAGTTCGCGTGTTATATAAACGATAAAGGGTACCATGTGCGTAGTATAGCGCCGTTTTGTCATAAAGCGCTTTATGTGACGCTAAAGGATGAGAACGGGCTCGATATTTTGTTGTCCTGGGCCAGATCGTTGCCGCACATCGTAGCCTGCTATTGTTACCCTGCCTGTCTGATGATTCCTGTCGTGTATGTTTCCTGCCTAGTCAGTCATGTCATAAGTCTGCCTTCCCTGTCAAGTCAAGCCTGTAGTGCTTTCCCCACGAGTTAGTTTTGGTTTCTGTTTGTTTTGCTTTTATATTAATGAAGCCCAGATTATTCCTCTGCATCATTAAGTCCTCACTTTAATCAGTACCTCAAACCATGACACTCTCCCTCTCTCTTTCAGTGATTTCCCTGACATGCTACACGTGTGTGTTTCCAGCAATCTCTCCAGTGGATTGTCTGATGTTCCCCCAGGAATGTTCCATGGGCCAGCGATGTCTTGCAAGCACAGCTGTAGGAGTCAAAGGTCAGCTGAACCAACTACTGATTAGAAAGTCACTGTACTATATGATTTATTAACAAATGTAACAAAAGAATGAATCAGATGAATATTTATCAGCATAGTCTGTGTGAATGTGCTGTGAGACTGATTGGATGTATATATCTTGTGTGTGGTGTAGGAAAATAGTTTGTGAAGGTTTTCTCAGAGTATGATTTGAGGACTTTACTGTTTTTAATAAGTGTTCTAATAAGCTGTCTCGAGTCTGATTTTGAGTTTAGTTTAGTTATATATTCCCTATATTCAAGCCAGACATTTGACTATCAATATGACTATCAAATGAAACACAACTTTTCAAGATTCAATAGCATGAAGCTCACAAATTCGTCATATATATATATATGCACAGTGCTCAAAGTGGCACTGTACATATAGATTTTATTGTGTAGTGTTACCTCACTTTTTCTTGAATACCGGTTTCATAACTTTATATATTTATTGAACTTAGATCCTTAAATCCTAGAGCATTGCTTTTATACTTTCAACTGAAATGTTGCTTGTGTTTATTTATTATTGTACAAACTTATTGTTAATTTAAATATTATTATACAATATAATAAATAATATTTTATTTTATCTAAATAAAATAAAAATAAATCAATAAAATGATGGGGTAGGGTATTTCTGGCATCTTGGCCAAATTTTCCCAATTCCTAATATTCCATATATGTATTGGCTGTATCTCCTCTCCACCAATAAGCTGATGTGTGGGGGCCGTTCTGGGGCAATGCCTTTAGTTAGTTTCAATAAAGGCTGTTGTTACCCTAATCCTTGTCTAGTGCCTTCAACGACCACAACAGCGTTACAGAAGAACCGACCTCTCGGAAACGGAGAGAGAAAAAGATGGACTCACCAGCACTGCGACACCTTCTCCTGTCAGAAAACAGGTAAGTGGCTTGGGTACCTGGCTTGGGGGCTCCGGAGCGGAACCATCACCCTCACAGCCAGCGAGCCCGAGGCACCCACTGCGAACATCAAGGCCCCGGGGTTGACGCAGGCAGGCAGTTCAGTCCACCTCAGAGACAGGAGCGGACCTGGACCTAATGAGACCTTTGGTCCGCGGATCCTATTCCCTCCCAAATCCCCACCCTCGAGTCTTCATCCTCCTCGCCAGTCCCGTCTGGAAACCTGCAGCCTGTATCCCTGCCTGACCTCCTAGTCCCTTCTCCGTCGCTGGTCATGGCCAGTCCCCTGGATCCGTCGGCACCACTGGTGTGATCCAGGTCCTCGACTCTGCCTCCGCCATTCACTCCGTGTGGCTCATCTCTCTGAACCTCGGACTTCCCCTCCACCAGCTTGGCGTGAGGCTGAGCCCCCGGCTGCACCTCGGGCCTCCAGGCCCATATCTCCACCTCTGCCTGTCAGCCCACCATCATCGCCTCGACCTCACCGCTCCCTCATCGCCTCCAGCGGCCAGTTTGCCCGGAAGCTCTGCTGGGCTCCCTCGTCTCTCCAGGTCAGCCTCCGGAGGTTGACGCCTAGCTTCTGCATTGGACTTCCAGGGTTCCAGTTGTGCTCACACCCTGCACCCCCACAGCTTCATTCGGACTCCTCCCTTCCTCTGATCTCCCCATCATTCTCACTTGCTCGAGCATCACCCCCGGTCATCCAAGTCCTTGTCACCACTTCAGTCCTCTCTCTGCTCCACCGGTTCCTCCGCCACTTACCATGGTTCTGCCTCTGCCCATCGGTCCAGGGTTCCGTCCGCCCCCTCTGTCAAGACTCCTCCCTGGTTCCTCCCACCATCAGCTCCACCATATTTGACAATTCCAACGACTCCTCCTCATCACCATCCACCACCAGATCCACAGAAGCCTCCGCCCTTTTTTTCTGTTTTTTGGAACTTTTGTTGTCATCACAGCGCGAGGATGCGCTTCAACCTGTGTCTCAGTTAGTTTCCCGATTTCACCCTGTGTATTTATACTCCCTTTTCTGTTCAGTCCCTTGTCGGTTCTCGTTTATGTTGAACGTGGTTGTGTCTGTCCTGCCTGAGTTAGTTTCAATAAAGACTGTTGTCGCATGTGGAGCATCACGGAAAAAGGACTGTGAAGATAGAGAGAGAGAGAGAGAGAGAGAGAGAGAGAGAGAGATGAGTGCGGGAGTGTGGGAGTGCAATACATTGTTCGAGAGAGAGACACCTGGGAGACTTGTGGGTGAGCGTGCGTGTGGAGCAGCACAGAGAAAGGACTGTGAAGAGAGAGAGAGAGAGAGAGAGAGAGACGAGTGCGGGAGTGTGGTAGTGTGGGAGTGTGGGAGCGCGAGACGGCTTGAAGGAAATTAACCCTTTATGGACTGAGTTGTTGCAGTGTTGTGTGCATACCCTTTCTTTGTACTTTTAGTTTGTTTTGGAATAAAACCCACAGTCTCCCAAGCCGACCCTGTCCTCTTCCTTCCCTACACATTGAACCTTACTGCACTAGTGTCTGAGTCTCATTACAAAATCAAAATTATTTTTAAACAAATAGGTGGCACCCAGCACAGTGGCACCAGCACACCGACACCCTTGCAAGAAACCCACTTTTTAAGTGTGTTTGTAGGAGTGGTGAAGTAGTCGGCGAGCCCAGCATGACCGCCGCACTATGGCTGTTTGGGCATTATATTTATACGTCCTGTGATGTGTAAGGCACAGACATTGTCGCCTCTTTCCTTGCATTCAGTCATAGTGTTCAGGTCCGGTAGCTCAGTGTTACTGTGAGATAAGCCATAGCGCCAGCGCTGCCACCACTTCACTCTCATGTAGCTCAGTACTGCTGTGACACAAGCAATAGCGCCACCACGACTGCCTCGTTGCTCTCACTCTGCTGCTGCTGCAGAGCAAGTACTTGCTACTGCCAATACCTTCACAGACATTGCTGTGAGCATGTAATACATGCTGCAACTGCTGCATTTGTAACATACATAAATTAACACCCATAGTAGATATATACAGGTGGACCTGGGGAAGGTGGAGGGTTTCTGAAAGCGCACTGCAGATTGCTCACAGCTCACATTGCTCACTGTTGAGCTGCAGCTCATTGGCCGCTGATGAAGCAGCAACCAATCCGCTGCGTTATGACGATGATGTGATCACTACCAAATGAGTTAAGGACCTATCAGCCTGCGCCATCTATCAGAACAAGGTATTTCTGTCATGTCAACTCTCTGGATGATTGGCATTGTAATAGAAATTGGCATGGAAATGGATATGGCAGTGTTAATGTATGTATATGTTCTTGGCGAAATAGATCTGCTACGCTACTGCTGCTACAGATTAAGTACCGATACTTGCTACAGCCAAATACTTTCAAACACATTGCTGTGAGCATGCAAGACATGCTGCTGCACATGTAACACACATGAAATAACCCCCAAACAAAGCAAGAGACAATGCATGAGAAAATGCAGAGATTTAGTGCAGCTTTTTGCAGCCACTCTAGATTTGTAGTATGGAGCACAGTTGTGTAACTGCTGAAAAGAAGACTATTGGTATACATTTGTAAAACAACTATTTGATCCTGCACAGTTGCACAGGGTACTGGGAGAAATAGACAATGCAAGCCAATAAGCATGCTGCTGAGTTTATATTGCTAATGTTGCTTCAATTACTGCTCTTCATCGGGCTGGTATAACCCTCCTTCTATATGTTCATGCTAGCACCGGCATCACCGCTGCATAAGACATCAATACAATAATGGTGCCAGCACGACCACAACATGGGCAAGCTTGCCACTTGTTAAAACATTATTCGATAGTGCCGGCGTTGCTGCCGTTTGCATTATTCGGCACCAGCACACTGTGAGATCACATAATACTCTGGAATAAAGGTTGCTAGGCGATAGTGCAGTTACCCACATTGTTCATTCACCAAGTGTCTGTGGTTCCGGAAGCCTGCTGTTAATGCAGCATCTGGGAACAAGTGCTGGCATTAATGCTGGCAGTGACTGGTTAATCACGGACGCAAGAGTGTCTGCCATCCTTTACTCTGTGATGTGTTTGCTGTAGTATAATCCTTGTGCGACTTACTCTTTTAACCATTATGTCGCTGAGCTTATGAGTTCTTCCGTTGCATGAAGTGCTTTTAGCTGAGGTCAATGGCTTTGCTTGCAGTTTGAGCTGGACCTTCACTATTAACACAGTGGAATTTTATGAGATCCCCATAGTGTCAACTCTGACGCAATGACGAGTGAACCGAACTTGAAAGGACAGACGTCGAATGAGACATTGTGTAAAGCTCCTGTGTTACATCGCTTAGAGGCTTTAGCAGCTGCGCTCTGCTTCAGTTGAAAAATCCTGAGGCAATGGCGCCCCGCACTGCCTTATAGAGCAGGGAGCCTGCCTCTAGTTTGCACACTTGAACCATTGGCGAGTGAATTCTTGACCTGTGAGATTTCATAAGGCTTCAGTAAATTCGAGAAAGGAGGGGAAACCCCATAGCATGACACAATGTATCGTTCCCTTCTTTCAGGGAACCAAGGTTACTAATCAAAGATGTTTCCTTTATTTGCTTGCTTACCTCATGTCTTAGCTCCACCCCTTAGGATGCCAAGGAAAGTAGGGATTCATAAATTTTTGGGGCATCCCGCCCGGGGGCAGGGTTACGTCCTGCGTCACATCTATCATGCGGGTTCTCGTCGACCAGGGTCAGCGCGCACAGGCAGGCACAGAACTAGCTCAGCGAACCTAGGTCTTAAAACTAATTAGTTACAACACGTTTTTTTGATGGAAAAGTGATGTTTAATTAAGTATTTGTTTAGTGAATAAAAGTCTTTGTTTAGTGAACGAAAGCAAAATCAGGAATTGCGGTCTTTCAGTTTGCTTATCGTTACCTAGCTACCATGGGTTTAAGTTGTACAAGATGTGCTGTAGCCTTAATTACAATGGCCAAGTCACGTTTCATATTAACAGATGAATAGGCTTCGCTCAGTTTATTAAATACATCCAACCTGAACTTGTCTCTTACAAACTATGAAGGGACAATGAATCAATCTACACTAACATGGCAAGACAGATAGCCTACTTTGTTTGCACAGCCCTACCATGATTTTGTCACTCTTCTCTCCACTCCTAGACCTACGTTCGTCTGGTGACAGCGGGGAAACTTTTACCTCGATAAAGTTAGGCCTACTTATTGTATTGCAGAAAAGTAAACTTCTTTAAGTAAACTCCAGTTAACCAGTTCATGTTTCTTCTTTAGGTGATTCAAGCAGTAACGACTAATTAGATTCAATACTGCTATTACAGGTGGAATTATGAAATAGAAACAGGCCTTAATGCAAGATTTTAATCATGTCAATACACAATAACATTTTTTTAATGTAATACAATGTTATCAACAGGAAAATATATACATCTTTTGTCAAATTTTCCCTTAACCCCCCACCCCCTTACCAACAACACATGGATCAGCATTAGTCAGCAGAGTACAAATACATGGGTGAAGTAATCATACAAAATAAACACACACAAAAAAGGAAAAAACAAAAAACAAAAAAAGAAACACCTCTTTACAAAGCAACTCTTGTGTGTATTGCCATGGGTGAAGCCCTAGTCCAATAGAGTTGTCAGATCCTCCTCCGACTTTACAATTATAGAAATGTATCATCCATCTCTCTTGACAACTTTGGAATGTGGAGGCATCCAAGGCAGATCTATAAATGATTTATATTTCATTAACACAGACCACGGGTGCAAACCAAATGATGCTTCTGTAAGACTACAGATGAAGAGTAAAAAAAAGTTTAAAAAAAAGTTTTACAAAAGTAACTATTTTCACCAAAAGAGGACAGGTTTGCACCACGTGATTTGAAGTTGGTCAAGATTACTCTATCTAGCTAATCTATCTAACTCTATCTAACAGTCGAAATCTTAACTAAACAGAAAAACAATCTAACATGATTAAAAACTTACCCTCCATCGTGCAAAAAGATGTACACAGGCCGGTAACGTTAACTTCCCACTCAACAGACGAGTCCAGAGACGGTTGGAAAAACTATAGAATCTTTGACGGGTCCCCGTCATAGACAGTATAAGAAGTGGAAAGAGCCATCTCATTGGAACTCCACTGAGACAAGTGAAGCCCGTTTTTGGCGATTTTTTAGCACTTCCGTTTCTGACGGATAATGGAGCATTTTATACACTGTGTAGTGTTTCTTTAGGAATAAATAAACAGTGGTGGAAAGAGTACTGACAAATTGTACTTAAGTAAAAGTATTGCTACTTAAGTAATAATTTACTTGAGTACAAGTAGAAGTACTGAAATATAATATGACTCAAGTAAGAGTAAATAAGTAGTTAGCTTAAAACTACTCAAGTAACTACGTTACAAAGTACTTTAGTATTTTTCCATTTTACCCAAAATGGAGAGATGATAGCGAAATGGAGCGCTAAAAACTCTCATGTCATCTGTTTCATTCATACTGAAGGCCCAGTACTGATGCATAGAAGTATTAAACTTACACATTTCAGAATATACCTTATATGGATATAATAACGTGCAAATAGTGATGTTTTGACTGATGAAACATGAAGACAAACACATTATAGCTAAAGTTATAATATATCTGTGTTCATCAAACTATCAGGCATTTTCAAAAGAATGATGTATGTCTTGAAAGGGATAGTTCACCCAAAAATGAAAATTAGCCCACGATTTCACGCTCCCTCAAGTCATCTTAGAAGATATGACTTTCTGCTTTCAGTCGAATACAATCAGAGTTATATTAAAAAATGGCCTGGCTCTTCCAAACTTTATAATGGCAGTGAATGACTGGAGAAAATTTACTAGCTTTCTCTGTTGTCAAGAGCAATTTGTTATTACTAATTTTGAAAAGTAAGTCCAGGAAAGATCATTTGAATGTTTTGATTTGAAACAGTAATTGAAAGCAAAGAAGGTTAATGGAGAGGTCTGATAAAAAAAGGTATGAAAAACAATAAAACAGTATGAATAAAACATTTCCAGTAAAAAAAAATAAATAAATAAAAAAATATGTGGGGTACGGTTAACATGTTAAATTAAATGATCTTTTTTTTCGTTGTAGCCAACCAAAAATGTGCTGGGAGCCCACTGTTGCTATAGGAACGAACGAACGAACTACACTTGCATATCTGATTGACAGCTAAATCATGCAATCTTATTTTACCGTTTTTTCAGCTTTGTACAGTTTGCTTCATATATTTAGTTTGACTGTATTGTTAAACAGGGTGAGCTTTACCATTAATTGAACTGTGTGCATGTATTTTAGACACTTACATTGATTGTTCTTGCTCCGTCCATGCAAACCACGTCCATGTTATGAGCTGAGCTTTTTTATTTACTGCAACTGCTCAGTGCTCTGGTATTATCAATGATATGACCCATTTCAGTAGTTGCCATAATTAAATATGAGCAGAATACTCACTTACATTCACTGAAATATTGAAACGTTAGCGCTAATGATTCAAAAACACGAGCGTCAGTGATTGAATGTCAAAGCGCGGTTTGAACGCCCCGCCCCCAGCCGAACTGGAGATTTTGATTGGTTTTGCACCCGAGTCAGATCTGTCCGTTATTGGCTGAAGTGCTTCAGATATCTCTGTTATTGGCTGAAGGGCTTCAGATATGTCTGTTATTGGCTGAAGCGCAGTGCTCCACCGCAGTAGTTTGAAAATTGTCTGTCAAATGTCAGCTTGCCCTGTTGCTCCGTCGGCACCTTTGTCAAAGTACTTTGTACTTTTTATGAAATATAAATGTAAATAAGTTGAATATTTTATTTTTATTTTACTCAAGTAAGAGTAAAAGTACCATAATTTAATTATACTCAAGAAAGTAGAAAAAATGAAAAAATCTACTCAAGTACTGTAACGAAAGTATTTGTAATTAGTTACTTTCCACCACTGTAAATAAAGGACAAATGGGTTCTTCAAACGCCTCAGATGTAAAGTTATTCGCTGTCAAAGTGACGCCAAAATGAATTGGAGTCAATGAAAATGCTAACACAAGTGAAGTTCTGCTACAAGATGGCAGCTCCCACGAGGTTTCAACTTCCGGTCGATGGATTACCCCCTTGGTCCCGGCTGGTGTGCACTGACCCTGGTCGACGAGAACCCGCATGAGAGATGTGACGCAGGACGTAACCCCGCCCCCAGGCAAGATGCCCCAAAATGTTTGAATCCCGAGGGAAGTATACACCTGTGTATCCTCGCTCATAAATTCACGTGTGATGGAATTGTGAACCATGTTTGCTCAAATATGTTTGCATGACCGTTTGCCTTTTTTGCATTATTGACAGTGCATTGCCTGGCTATTCTTCATTCTCTATGCTCTTTCCTTTACTCTCAGTTAATGTGCACAATAGGACTCATTACATTTTCTTTGATGCAAATTCTCAAATCAGACTTCCACCATCACTTATTTTAAATACAGGTGAAACTATACAGTAATGAATACCATGCATTTTAAAATGAACTAATTGAAGTATATAAAAAAATATCTGCATCAGCAATGAGATGTCATGTTTGTGTGCATCCAGGGTCAGTGTGCATTGTTCTGTATGAGAGGAGCTGTGCCCTGCCATCACAGTGTGACCTGAGTGGAGAGAAACATGCAGCAGGACTTGACTTCAATTACACTAATAAATGCTGTGACACGGATCTCTGCAACATTGCAACCATTAGCTCCCCCCGCTGGACAGGAGCAGCACTGAGCCTCTGCAGTCTGGCCCTCTTTCTCCAGCTGGGATGAGTGAGGTCTAATCTTACAGGAGGTGCTGACAACATTATCAACAAAGCCTTATATTAACAAACACAACTGTATACCAAGACTTAATCTGCATAGAACCAATACATCTGTAAAGCTTAAATTTGAAATGCACTCACAACTGAAACTATAAGTCCAAATATGCGTCTTTATGCAGCATGCTTGAACGGCCTGCAACCACACACACACACACGCTGTGTAAACTTTTTGCATTTCATGAACAGGGTAAATTGTCATTATTTTGTCTTCTGGGAAACTTGGAATTATTAGCTTCCGAAGGGCAGTCCTAAATGAAAAAAAAAATATATTATCTTTCAACAAAATATTAAACAAAATTTACACATCATCATCCTGTTCAAAGTTTACACCCCCTGCTCTTAATACAGTTTTCTTCTTGAGCATCAGTAAATGTTTTCAACTTTTGTAATAGTTGTTTATGACTGAGTCACGGGTTCGACCGTATCGCCGGCGATATAAGCACACTTTTTTCCTTATCAGTGCAAAAAAGACTCAAATTACTCTGTTGATTTTGATCTTACATATAAGTGTTATACATCATTCGATCCAGTGAAGTGTGTATTTTTTTTGTGGAATCTCACAATAAAAACAAAGTGTTGTGTTTTTCGCCAAATAAACAATAAAAAAAAAAAAAAGTGTTCTCTTCTTTTAAATGAAGTAATTTATTAAAAAAATAAATATTTCCAGTTTATGTAATCCGTTTGAAACCAAGGAGAGGCACAGTTTTTTCGTTCTCAGTTCATTATCTTTAATTAGCTGAGACCGCCACGCCCCCAGCGCTTTTCACATGGTAAAATGGGGGATCTAATGTTATGCAAAGCATACGCCCACCGATCAGTGGCATAGAAACACAAGTTTCTTCATCAGATTCACTGATAGTTCATCGCGTTTTGAGGATGGCACGCTACTCCGCCGAAAAGGTCCTTCAGATGATTCTGGACAGCGAGGAAGAATTCACCTTTTCCTCTGAGGAAGATTCCTGCAACTCGGGACGACGACGGCTGCATTTTGAAGAACGCGTTGACCCCGCCGAGGATTTCATTTCGGAGTAAGTTGTTTAGTGTTGTTCATTTTCTGATCATATAGAGCTCATATGAATTTTCCGACTATATTTTGAAAAGATTGCCTCACATCATTCGGGCATAGTACCTAGCCTACGCTCGTGTATATGTTTTGAATGTGATATAGCCTGTTACTCTCTAAACAAATTTGTATATTAGGCTATTATATTATCAAATACTATGCGTTATGTATTTTGTTAACAACTACATGTTTAGGTTATATAGCTATAGCGTACTGATTACGTGAAATATGTTTCAGCCTCCGGTAAAATTTGTGATCTCTAGCCTACTAAACGAATCGGTTACCTAACGTAACCTCGGTTCTCTCTCAGATGAGGGAACGAGTATTGCGTAAGCTAGCTTACGCTACGGGAAAGATTCTTCTTTGCCGAACAATTGAAGCCAAAAATTTGTTTAATTTGTAATCATTGTCAACGCACTTCTCAGGTGCAGGACCTAGAGCGGGCTAACTAGCAGGCTCATTGGTTCGTTCCTGGGAAGTGCTCAAACCAATCGGAGAGCGGCGCTGAACCCGCGCCCAATGAGCGGACGACGCTCGCTTATTACGTCAAAGCCCGCCGAAAGGGGCGTGGCTTGAGTGTATATAAGCGCTCTCCGTGGGTTGGAACAACGATTTATAGTGATGAAGCGAATCGCTGTTAGAGCGGGCACGGCCGGGAACGCAATACTCGTTCCCTCATCTGAGAGAACCGAGGTTACGTTAGGTAACCGATTCGTTCTCTTACGAGAGGTTCTCTCGTATTGCGTAAGCTAGCTTACGCTACGGGAACCCCTGGTCAACGCCGTGCCCGGTCAGTCACCACAAGCATCCCCGGGAGGGTGGAGGGAGCAATAGTGGAGAAATAATAATAAAGGGCAGAAGCCGTTTATATGAGAATGTGAGGCCTAAGAGGCGGCCGGCATAGCGGGCCATAGTATAGGAAGTTTCCATAGAATGGAGGGGGAAGATCAAGGGGCTAGCCGGTTGAAGGATTCCCCATAAAGCGTGGCTAGACGCTGCGGCGGGTTAGACCGCTAGTAATTTAGCCTGTAAGGCCGGTACTTCCAAGTTATAAAATCTGATAAAGGTGGACGGGGAAGCCCAGCCCGCGGCCACACAGATATCATGAATAGAAATACCACAGGACCAAGCCCACGAGGAGGCCATGCCTCGAGTGGAGTGAGCCCTGACGCCGAGCGGGCAAGGCAGATTTTTAGCCGCATAGGCGGAGGCGATAGCGTCTACTATCCATCTGGATAGTGTTTGTTTAGAAGCGGCCAAGCCTTTTGTGCGTCCCCCAAACGCCACAAACAGCTGCTCAGAACGTCTGAACGTGGCAGCGCGTGTAATGTACGCTCTCAGCGCCCGGACCGGGCAGAGGAGGTTGGCATTGGGCTCGCTATCAGAGGTGGGCAGAGCCGATAAGGATATCACCTGTGCTCTAAATGGGGTGCCAATCGCCTTAGGCACATATCCGTGTCTGGGTTTGAGAATGACTACGGAGTCGTTAGGGCCAAACTCGAGACACGACGCGTTCGAAGAGAGCGCGTGAATGTCGCCCACTCGTTTAACTGAGGCAAGAGCGATCAGAAAAACGGCTTTTAGGGAGAGATATTTGAGGTCAATAGACTCGAGCGGTTCGAAAGGGGGGGCTTTCAAGGCCTCGAGGACTATTGAAAGGTCCCAAACCGGCACCGAGGGGGTGCGAGGGGGGTTCATCCTCCTGGCTCCCCTGAGGAAGCGGATAACCAGCTCGTCTTTGCCAATAGACTGGGCGCGTCGGGGACCAACGAAGGCCGCGACGGCTGCCACATAAACCTTCAGGGTGGATGGGGTTCTGCCCTTGTCCAGCATATCTTGAAGGAAGGAAAGCAAAGAAGAGACCTCACACTTAAGGGGGTCCAAATTCTTTTCGGTGCACCATTTTGAAAACACAGACCATTTAGCCGCATAGAGCTTTCTGGTAGATGCCGCTCTAGCGTGTTTGATCGTGTTCAAGACTCCCTCTGGCAAATCAACGTGTAATCGTTGGTCACCCATGCATGAAGCGCCCAGCGCTGCGGGTGGGGATGCCAGATTGTGCCGCGGGCTTGAGAGAGGAGATCTGCTCTGACCGGGATGGGCCACGGGGCTGTCTGAGACAGCTGTGTGAGCTCCGGGTACCAAATCTGATTCTCCCAACGCGGGGCTATGAGGAGCACCGGGTGGCGAAATTCCCTGATTCTCTGAATGACCTGCGGTAGCAGGGAGATGGGAGGGAAGGCATAGAGCGGGCGGTATGGCCATTCTAGCGCTAACGCGTCCCTCGTTCTTCGAGAAGAATATCGGACAGTGCGAGTTCTCTTCTGTCGCGAAGAGATCTATCTCCGCTCTGCCAAAGAGGCGCCACAGTGACTGGACTGTAAGAGGGTTCAGGGACCATTCTCCTGGAGAGAGAAGGTTCCTGGATAGAATGTCTGGACCGTCGTTTAGGTGTCCCGGGACATGCGTCGCTCTGAGCGAGAGCAGATGACTCTGGGACCAAACTAGAATGCGGCGTGTCAGCAGGAAGAGATTCCTGGATCTGACCCCGCCCTGACGGTTGATGTAGGATACCACTGTCATGTTGTCTGAACGAATCAGGACGTGGTGACCCTGGATGCGCGGAGGAACTGCAACAGTGCATACTCGACCGCGAGCATCTCGAGACAGTTTATGTGAAATGGGGTCTCCCGATCCGACCATCGGCCAGAGGCCGGTGAGCCCTCGCAGACCGCACCCCAGCCTGTGTTGGATGCGTCTGTCGAGATTACCTTCCGGTGAGAGAAGGACCCCATCGTGACGCCCCGTTGAAACCAATCGGTCACCGTCCAAGGCTGTAGTGCAGAAATGCATGCCTGAGTGACTCTGATTAGCTGGCGGCCCGTGGTCCACTCGCGGCGGGGTACACGGGTCTTTAGCCAGAATTGGAGGGGGCGCATATGTAAAAGACCTAGCTGTAGTGCAGCTGCAGCTGAGGCCATGTGACCCAGCATTCTCTGAAAGGTTTTCACCGGAACACGGGTATTCGTCTGGAACGAAGCGGCTAAACGCTGCAAGCGGCGTGTGCGCTGAGCGGATAAGCGTGCTTTCATAGTGGTAGAGTCCAGGTCTATCCCCAGAAAAGAGATAGTTTGACTGGGCTGGAGAACGCTCTTTGTCCAGTTGACAGAGAGGCCCAGCGCTTCCAGATGAGCGAGAAGAGCTGTACGGTGCGACAGAAGCTCTGTTTTGGAACGTGCTAGTATCAGCCAATCGTCCAAATAATTCAAAATGCGCATCCCCTGGGTTCGAAGGGCGAGCGCCGCGTCCATACATTTCGTGAACGTGCGTGGCGCTAGGGAAAGGCCGAACGGGAGAACGGCGTATTGATAAACCTGGCCCTCGAAGGCGAAGCGTAAAAACTGCCTGTGACGAGGGTGTATTTGAATCTGAAAATAAGCGTCTTTCAGATCTAGGGAGATGAACCAATCCCCCTGGCGCACATGTGCGAGGAGTTTCCTGACCGTCAGCATTCTGAATGATCTCGTCATGAGAGCTTTGTTCAGAAATCTGAGGTCTAGAATCGGCCTGAGGCCGCCGTCTTTCTTGGGGACCAGAAAATAACGGCCGTAAAACCCCGGCTCGGTTATGGGTGGAGGGACTCTCTCTATCGCGCCTTTTGTTAACAGTTTCGATATTTCTGTGCGGAGCGTGCTCGCGGCAGCTGGGCTGACCACAGAAAGGGGCCGGGCGCGGGAACGCGCGGGCGGCGGCGAAACTGTAACTGGTAGCCGTCTTTTATAATGCTTAGTACCCACGGGGATATGCCGGGAATGGCTTCCCACGCTTTGAAGCATATTGCTAGAGGCTGAATGGCCGTGCTGTCCCGGTTGCTGCATGTAACGGGCTGGACACTGTGTGTGTGCTCGTGTAAACTGTGTGTGGCAACGGGATTTGCACTCAGAGAGGAGCTTATGGGCCGTGATACAGAGCGAGCAGAGGGGGGACACGCGCTGCTTGAGGGCGTGCTTATGCTTTCTGCTACTCGAGCGGACGGAGGCCGCTGAGTGGGAGTGAACTCTGTGGGGGGCACGGGAGAAAGTGTGAGTGAACACGTGCTTGTGGTCACATTTTTTACACTTGAGGCTTTTATGCTCTTTATGTGAACTCTCTGGGTAGCCGTGAAAACGACTGTTTGTCGCTCGCAAGCGGGTCGTGTCACCGGCTTGTTCTCGGCGAGATTCGCTGCTGCAGTCGGCGAAGGTTCGGGGACTAACAGAGGGTGAAACTTTGACGGCGGTCCGGCCGCGGCGGAAAGAAGCCGTCTTTTCCCCAGAAGTGCTAGGCGGACTTCTGCTGATCAGGCTTCAGCATGACCTTGGGGCGGGGCGCTTGGGGAGCCTGTCTGCGTCGGCTGTCGGAGCGAGAGCGAGGGCGAGGGCGGCCGCTCTGCCTGTGCTGGGGATGGGCCTGAGCTTGCTGCGGGCGGCGCGTGTTGAGGCGTTCTGGCAGGGGGCTCACGAGAGCGGCCTGCAGAAGTGTTACCGCGGCGAGGCAGGAACAAATTCATGGCCTGGGTGGCTTTCTGGACCTCAGAAAAGCGTTCTACGATGCCCGTGACGGCAGATCCGAAGAGGCCAGAGGGTGAGAGCGGGCGCGTTGAGGAAGACAGCGCGCTCAGCTTCGCTCATGTCCGTGAGCGTGAGCCACAAGTGTCTCTCGGCGACACAGAGGATGGCCATGCATCTTCCCAGCGCTTGAGCGGCAGCTTTGGTGGCGCGAAGGGAGAGGTCCGTAGCGCATCTTAAGTCGTTGAGCGCACGGCCGTTGATTTCTCTCTCGTTCTGCGCTATGTCACTCAACAGGTCGGATTGCAGCAACTGGAGAACCGACATGGAGTGCAGCGCTGCAGCGGCCTGGCCAGCGGCTGCATAGGCGCGGGTGTGGAAGGTAGAGGACGCTCTGCAAGCTTTAGAAGGAAGCTTAGGGGAGGATCGCCATCCAGCGGAGGGCGAGCACAAGTGAGCGGCGACCAGATCTTCGACGGGCGGCATCGCTGTATAGCCCTTCTCGGTGGCTCCGTCCACCGAGCGCAGCGAGGCGGAGACATCAGAGCGGGTCCGAGCCGAGAGAGGAGCTTTCCATGATTTAGTGAGCTCGGCGTGGAGCTCAGGCAGGAAAGGAGCGGACCGGGTGCCAGCGGGGGCGGGGCGCCGGTGCAGGTACTTTCCATCCATCCGGTTCGGTGGTAACTCGGGTGGTGGTGACCAGTCGAGGCCCAGACGCTCGACGGCAAGAGTCAGGAGGCGCATTAGGTCCTCTTCGATGCCGGAGCGGGTCCCCGCGGAGCATGACGCCGAAGAGCCCAGTGAAGACCATTCGTCGCTGTTAGAAGCGTGCAACGAAGGCGACTCTTTCTCTTCCTCAGAGTCGAGGGACGCTGCAGAGCGGCCACTCGGCGGCAATGGGGGGTCCAGCTCGGGTGGAGAGAGAGAGTGGTCGGGGGCGGCGGCTGCGGCCCACACACGGCCATCGCAGGTTCCGGCGGCCTCTGAGAGCGGCGCTTCTTCTTCGCGGAGAAGTCAGAGGCGGCGCGGCTTTGGCGGATTTAACGGTGAGGAGTCTTGCCCGCAGGGAAGACATTGTCAGCGCCTCGCAGAGAGATCATCCTCCATCGGCGAGGGCGATTTCCGCATGTTCAAGCCCGAGACAGAGAGGGCAGATGAGGTGGCGGTCTCCGTCTTCGAGCAGTGCGCGGCATGAGCCGCAGGAAATGCGAGACATCTTTAAAAGACGCTCACGCTCTTTTGTGATGGAGCAAGTGGAAGTCGTCGGACGGCGCTAGCTCGCTGAGGCGGCTGAAGGTGGCAGGGGCCGGCTTCTTCAGGCTTCTTGCTTGCTAGAAGGTGCCTTGTCACGACGACGGCTTCAGTCTTGCAACGGCAGGCGATTAGATCGCTGAATCAAAATGAATCGTTGTACCAACCCACGGAGAGCGCTTATATACACTCAAGCCACGCCCCTTTCGCGGGCTTTGACGTAGCAAGCGAGCGTCGTCGCTCATTGGGCGCGGGTTCAGCGCCGCTCTCCGACCGGTTCTGAGTACTTCCCAGGAACGAACCAATGAGCCTGCTAGTTAGCCCGCTCTAGGTCCTGCACCTGAGAAGTGCGTTGACAATGATTACAAATTATAAAATTTTTTGGCTTCAATTGTTCGGCAAAGAAGAATCTTTCCCGTGGAGCGTAAGCTAGCTTACGCAATACGAGAGAACCTCTCGTAAGAGAACTCTAGTTTGCTAATAACTGCTTATGTTAATGTGTTTGAGAGAAATATATTTCAGGCTCCGGTAATTAGGTCTAAATACAATATATCTAGGCCTATTTATAATTAAATGTTCAGCTTTGGTTACCCTAGACACTATATCATGCGTAAATAACTTAGGCCTGCCTTATGCACAGATGTTTGTGAATACATGTGTAAATGTTTGAAATGCGTTCGTAAATGGTCCATCCACACTAAATGCGTGCAATCGGGCCATCAATAGCCTACTCGGCGGTGACGCGACAGCGTCGGCCCATCATTTCTCCGTCCCATATGGCCCATCAACAGATATATAAATGTTCGGATAGCCTATGACACTATCATGGCCTTGTGAATACAGGTGTAAATGTTTGAAATGTAGTGATGTGTCATTTACGAACTATCCGTTCATTGAGTATTTCATGTATATGGCCCATCAATAGATATTTCTCCGTCCCTTGGACCATCAACAGACATACATTGTGCATCCATACCCATTAATTGTCCATCAGTTTACTTTGGTTAATGTATGCTAACAGTTTTTTTTATTTTTCATTCAGGAATGTGTCTGCATCATGTTCTCCTTCGCCAGCAGCTCGCAGAGGGACACGCAGGTGTCGTTCACATCTCAGTGCGATCGAGAATCATACTGGGTAAGTTTATAGATGTAATATTTTACAGATGAAATGTAGCCTATTTGTGTTTACAGCATCATAATGTAAAAGTTCCTATTCTTGAGTGAAACTACAAAAAAATCTTTTTTTTTTAATCCATACCCATTATTTTTCCATCAGTTTACTTTGGATAATGCTAACAGTTTATTTTATTTTAATTTCTCAGGAATGTGTCTGCATCCTGTTCTCCTTCGCCAGCACCACGCAGAGGGACACGCAGGTGTAGAGCCGACGCAGGTGTAAAGAGACGATTCAACGCCGGCGATATGTCATTTAATATTTATATATAAACAATATGATGTAAGCCAGAGGAGAACTGGCCCCCGACTGAGCCTGGGTTCTCCCAAGGTTTTTTTTTTTCTCCATCCAATCTGATGGAGTTTTGGTTCCTTGCCACTGTTGCCTTGCTTTTGGCTTGCTAGTTGGGGTTAGTTAGTTAGTTAGTTAGTTCATATTATTATTTTTTATTTTTTTGTTAACAATATTATTGATCTGTGTTGTACTACTTCAAGTTATCACTGTGAAGCTGCTTTGATACAATCTGTATTGTGAAAAGCGCTATATAAATAAATGTGACTTGACTTGACTTGACTGTACTATGTTTATGTATGTAGCACTCTGGTCTTGTGAGGCACAATATTTAGTTCCTCCACATGGAGGAATTACAATAAAACAGAAAACATAATCTTTGAATCACCTCTCTTTCTTAGTTCAGGCTGCCTTCACAGCAGCTTGATGGGCCATTAGCTGCTGGGGGAGTGTCTTTTGTCTCCCCTGGTGTAAATCTCATTTAATATTCATGGCCATTAACACTCCCACGCATACAGCAGTGCTGACACAAAAACTGACTTGCAATATTTAAATTGTTATATTGTGGTTTGTGAAAGTGTGGTCAGAATAATTTTCACATCATTTTGTAGTAAAAATTCTAGCCTACAAGAATGGTAAGTCAAAAGTCTTGTGAACAGCTGTTCAGTATTTGTTAAATGGCCTTATTGCAGTGACAATTTTTTTCCTAAAACTAACTTACCACGCATAATATTTTTTCTATAAAATGCAAACATGTACATCCATTTTGCTCATGTATTATTGTAGCAGTGTTTGTGCTGAATATAGCATAATTATATGTTGGCCAATGGTATGTTGTAAGTAGCTGAAATAAGCAAAAATGTCAGGGCATGTCAAAACTTCTCAAGGGCCCCAAACAGACCTCAGACCCCAGGGGGTTAAAGCTGCAGTCCACAGTTTTTCCTCTTTGTCGCCATCTCTGTTCAAAATCTGCAATTGCAGTTATTTGCGAAATTATCAACTTTACGGGAGTTGTACTTCGACACGGCACAGCACGGATGAACACAATGTTTGAGGGGATTCGTGAGGCTGTCAGTCACCACAACGGTGTGGATACTGGCATTCAGATTCACAGATTCTACTTTTGGAAGTGTGACCAACATAAGAATTTTTACTGGAAAATATAATCTTAACAAGTAAGAAATATCCACTTTTGTTGTGGTTCTGACATTGCAGTAAATCGCGCTGATTGAATCTAACAATTCCTTATCATATCATGCAAAAACGTGCAAATTATACTTTGTTTTTAAATTGTTAATGTTAACAACATCAGCATTGTGTATTGTCCTTGCTATATGTATCCTTGTTTTTGCATGGGTCCAGTTGCAGTCTCTTTTTTTCTGTAGCCACTCCGAAGTCCAAAAGAAGTCTTTTGAATTTTACAGCGGGTGAATCTGCTGTCACTGGTGATTGTCGTTTGAGAAAAGGCTATAAATCTCCACCTCCAACACTCTCACAGGCAATATAGCCCGCTAGCCGAGACTCAATCTTTATGTGTACAGATGTGACGTAATGATGCAAAGACATGCTTGAATCTCTCACAGAAATCCACCAGTACAACTGGAATTAAAAACATTATTACAAGCTTACAACTTTGAATCGAGCTAAGGCAAGCAGATAGTTTTGAACACTGGCTGGTTATGTATTTTTTCTCAGATATGTATTTTGGATAATTTTTAACCCCCAAAAAGCAACGGACTGCTGCTTTAATTGTCCTTAGTGTTAAAAGATAGATCTCAAAATCATAGTGATTTGTTGGAAAGGTGTCAATTATACAGTAGATGCTGGAAAATCTAAAAATATGTGCAGGATCTGGAGGATTTTTCTTAGGAACAGCAGGCAGTTTAACTGTTCAGGACATATATGGGACTCACAAACTATCACAAAACATGAAAACAGTTGCGGAGCATTCATGTAGTGACAGACAGTTAATATTCAAGGGTGTGTAACTTTTTGAATGGGGCAATTTTTATAAATTCTGTTATTTTGTCTTGTGGAGTATATGCAAACATCTGTTATGTGAAATAGCGAATTTAGGACAGTACTGCATTAAAATAATATGCATTTTTTATGCTCCCTCTTATTTTGTTAATATTATTACAATTTTGCATGTTCTGCAAGCATATGAATATGACCAGAAGCTTAGGCTTTTTTGCAGACTGTCAGAGCCAGAGAATCACCAATCGTTATTTACGTTACAGTTTACATTAATGTTTAAATTAAATAAATGACATTAAAAGTCAAAGTAATCACTTTGTTGAAAACACTTTTCGGATGAAACTGTAATTTGCCATACCACCCATTTAAAATGTAATTGTAATGAAATAGTTACTCATATTTTGTATTTTAAATACGTAAACTAAATAACTAACAATACTAAAATAAAAAGTTAATTCTTTTTATCAATTCTAGAAAAATAAATAGATTTTCATTTGAACAGGTCATATTATAGAGCCAGCACCTTTTCTATAGAACACAACATAAGTTTTCTGTTCTTTTTTCATATTTTTTTGTTTTAATAAAAATGTTTTAATCTTTGAATTAAATACTGTATATTTTAGTAAACATTTTCTTTAAATGTACGTTTTTAAACCAGCAATATCGAAACATGAAGGATCAAGGAAAAAAATCTACTCCACACTAAATGTTTTATTTAATTTTTATTATAATCTGCTGAATAACAATTTTATAAATGCAGGAAAAAAAAATGTATGCTTGTAAAATTCATCTAATCAATAAAATCCCTACTAACCAATATTTGATGTTGTGTTGTCCATTTAAGTGCAGAGTAAGATGTTTAGAAATGAGCATTAAGCGGTTAAGAGGAAGTGAAAGCAGAAGTGCACAGGAAGAGGGCTGGGTGTACAGATACTACATATACAGTCAGGGCAGGACTTACGGGTGGTGGGGGCCCCTGGGCTTGAGGTCACTTTCGGGCCCTACCTTCTATACATTACTTTAAATACAACTAAATGATACATACACATATGTATTAGAGCTACACAATTCTGGATAATTTGAGAATAAAAATAGAGATCACGATTCTGAACAAACAACTTAACAAAATAACATAATTTATGTTAATTGCTGAAGTCTATTAAAAGATGTTTAATTAATCTGAATTATAAAAAAATGGGTTTGAATGATTCAATTCCTCAATCAAATACACTTGTTTCATAAGCCAATTTCCATTCACTTGTCAATTATCTGAGGTTCGGTAAAAAAAAACAACAAAAAAAAAAAACATGTGAATAAAGCTGGTGAAAGTGTGTTTCCATCCAACGGCTTTAAAGCGAATAAAAACCAGTCGGCTACGTAATAACCTGACGTTGAGTACGCAGCCTACAGGTTTTTATTCGCTTTATTGCTAGGGGGGTTGGGGGCATGCTCCCCCAAGAAAATTTTGATTTTCCTGATCTTATTTTAAGAGTTTTGATAGCCAAAAAAATAAAAACAGTAGCTTTATAAGCATTTGATCAGATACTACTTTTCTTTCCTAAATTATTCAATGTTTTGGAATAATCTGTTTATTTAATTAAAGTTTCAATTGCTCACTCATAAAGAAACTTGTAACTTGTCGCTGCCTTCTGGCTTAATGATGCAAGGAGTGATACAAACAGTGAAAAGTCGAACACATTCGAGGAAACGTTATACAAATATATTTATACAATAATAATGGCAATATATTTAATAGGGTGCTTGTGTTGTTAAATTGAGCTTATAATTTCCACTATCTTTGATCAAACTGATTATTTCTGTCGGCCATTTAAAACTATCGGAAAAACAGCCGTATATTTTAGCTACTTGCATCTTATCTTGCACTGTATGAGCGTTAACTGAAGTGAAGCGTCGTGTTGGGATTAGCGCTCGGTTTGCGCTTTCTGTGAACAAAAATCCTGCTTTCTTTGATTGGTCTCACAAACATTTGGACATTGACGAGCGGGTGTTTGAGTGCTGAAGCAGATCAGATGAGAATGTCAGTTGATCGTCGCGATGGGAGAATATTGCAGCAAAAAATTAGAGTAGCCTATTCTGTCCTGGCAGTGGTGTTTTGAACCGAGTGCTGACAGATAGCTAACATAAATAAAGCTCCATCACACGTTCTTCTTTGTGCTTCTGTGATGCACACTTTACTTTACTTGTAAAACTAAAAGAAACACACAGAAATACAAATTACAAAGTAATCCACAAAAAATGTGATGAATATTGTTCACACTCAAACATCCATTTACACATTTAAACAACTAAATAAACAACTGATATGCTTTATAATCTTAAACATGTGTTCAGAGAAGATAAAGGGAAGAACAGCTTCACTTTGTATATTAGCAGTTAGCTCACGCTAGCTTTCATTATCAAACATCAATTTCTAAACATTTTAATAGCAACTAACTTTTAGTTGAACCAACAGCATGCTATTACAGTTATTTTCAATATAAAATGAATAACTTACGATCGTAACTTCTCCAAGGATTAGACAGCAACAACAGCGTGCATCCAAAACAGATCACAGAACGAGTCTCTTCTTCTACTAATCTACGTGCTTCCTTTTGCGTTCTGTTAAGCAGCGCAATACCATTGTTCACCACTAGGAGTCACAAATGATCTACTTACACAAATCAAAAAATAAACTACAGCTTGCAAAAAAAAACTAACACTGCACAGAACACTCCCCACCTGGTATAACATGGGTTATACCACTATGCATTCTGATTACTTGACAAAAGTAAGACTATGTCACATATAGGTCTTAGGTATTCTCTGACAGTTCCCTGCTTAGCAGTCTTCACTATAACCTTACGAATCTTTCCGTCTGATGAGGCTACAGTCTTGGTTATGAGACCAACTGGCCACTCACTGCGCTTAGCTTCCCCATCTTTCAACATAACAATGTCCCCTTCCTGAATACTATTTCTCTCTTCTGTCCATTTCCTTCTGGGTTGTAAGGTCGAAAGGTACTCCTGTTTCCATCGCTTCCAGAATGAATCCGCCAACATCTGGACTTGACGCCATTGATTTTTATGCAGGTGACCTAACTCAAAGTTTCCTGGAGGCGCTGGAGCAACACTAGCTTTCTGAGTTAAGAGCATTGCTGGTGAGAGCACTTGAGGCATGCTTGCATCTGTCGAAATAGGGGTTAAGGGACGAGAATTCATAATAGCCATGACTTCAGCCATTAACGTTGTTAAGACCTCATGTGTGAGTCTTGTTGGAGTTTTCATCAAGAGAGCTTCCAGAATACGTCTGGCTATCCCGATCATTCTTCCCACACTCCTCCCATATGGGAGGAGTGCGGAGCATTAAATGTCCAAGTGCAGCCCTGATTCTGCAAGAAACCTTTCAGCTCCGAGTTGCTACTCTCAATTTGTAGTTCTTTCACTGCTCCGACAAAATTTGTCCCTCTGTCTGAACGAAAATGTTTCACCGGTCCTCTTACAGCCAAGAAGCGTCGCAGAGCACAAATGAAGCTTGACGTTGTTAGGGACTCTATCACTTCCAAGTGAACTGCCCTGGTACTCAAGCAACTGAATATGACAGCCCATCGCTTGTTCTCAGTGCTGTGCCCTCTTGTCTTGCGTGTCACCACAGTGAATGGACCGAAAACATCAAGACCAGTGTGTGTGAAAGGTGGATCAACAGAAACTCTGTCTGAGGGAAAAGCAGACATCTTTTGACTCTCCATTCTACCTCTCAACTTCCTGCATAACACACATTTGTGGATGACATTTGAGATTAGCCTTTTGCCGCTGACAATCCACAAGCCAGCACTGCGTATCGCGCCCTCTGTAAAATGGCGACCTTGATGAGCCACTTGATCATGGTAATGCTGAATTAAAAGCTCAACCACGTGATGATTGGGTGGAATTATCAAGGGATGCTTCTCTGGATCAGAGATGTCAGCAGAGTGAATGCGACCCCCGACTCTTAACAGACCTTGCTCGTCTACAAAGGGGTCAAGTCTCTGAAGTGTGCTATGCTTAGGGACTTTATTATACCTTGTCAAGCTTTCAAATTCCTCTTTGTACACTTCTCGCTGCACAGTTTTGATTATAGTTGACTTGGCCTGTGATATCTCCACATCTAAGGTTTCGGTACATTGATGCCATTTACGGCAAATATCGTTAGGCAGAGATTTTGAGAATGATTTTGCAATGTGAGTAAGAGTAGTGACAGCCCTTACCAAGGATCTCCAGCTTGAGAAACGTTCGAATCTGCTTGAGCCTAGTGACTGCTCTGTGATGTTAGTTGCCATTGTGTTCACTTGAGAGCGAATTTCAACATCCTCTTCTGCTTTGACAAGGCCAAATGACTCTTCTACACTACATGCTATAGGGCCACATTCGTTCAGGAAACCTGGACCTGAGAACCAGTTGGTAAGGGTCAAGTGAGCTGCTGCCACAAACCTTGTGGCATGATCTGCCGGGTTCTGTTCAGAACAGACGTAATGCCATTGTGTAGGTTCCGTGGTTTTTCTTATGCGTGCAACCCTATTGGCCACATACATGTAGAATCTTCGTGTCACATTGTGAATGTAACCGAGCACTATACGACTGTCTGTATAGAAATGAATGTCATGAAGCTCTGTGTCAATTTCTCTTTTTATGAGTTCCATCAACTCAACAGCAAGCACCGCTGCACATAGCTCCAAGCGTGGAACAGTATGAGCAGGAAAAGGGGCCAACTTGGATCTTCCCATTACAAACCCCACGTGAGGCCGTCCATCCAAGTCTATCACTCGTAGGTATGCTACTGCAGCAATAGCTAAAGTGGAAGCATCTGAGAAAATGCACAGCTCTCTGCGCTGAGCTCCACATACTGAGGTTGGGACATACGCTCTTGATATTTGCAATTGATCAAGTTCTGCTAGAGATGAAGTCCATGCTTCCCATTTTTCTCTTTTGTCTAATGGAAGAATCGTGTCCCAATCCTGTTGTGTTGATGAAAGTTCTCTCACAAGTGCTTTGCCTTGCATGGTGACTGGACAGACAAATCCGAGGGGATCATACAGACTATTGACCGTGGAAAGGATGCCTCTTCGAGTGAAGGGTTTGTGATCCTGAGAAGCTTTGAACGTAAAGCAGTCTGCCTTGAGATCCCAACTTATGCCAAGGCTGCGTTGGAGAGGTATCAGGTCTTTTTCAAAGTCCAAGTTTTTGAGATCTTTGGCTCTCTCACAAGACGGAAAAGCTTCCATAACCGAAACACTGTTGGAGGCTACTTTATGCAGATTTATACTTGACTTCGCCAACACAGCCTGTGTGCACTTCAAGAGATCAATTGCTTCTTTTTCAGTAGGGACAGATGTGATGCCATCATCAACATAGAAATTGCGGAACACAAAATTCTTGGCGTCCCTTTCACTCTCTGATTCACCAAGCTCTGCCGCTCTTCTTAGAGCGTAAATGGCGACCGCCGGCGAAGGACTGTTGCCAAAGACATGTACAGTCATTCTGTATTCAATTATCTCCTTTTCTGCACAGTTGTCTTTGTGCCAAATGGAAACGAAGATAGTTGCGATGCTGCTCTTTTACCTTGAAACAATAGAACATCTGTTCTATGTCCGCCATCACCGCTATCTTCTCCCTACGGAAGCGCAACAGTACACCCAACAGAGTGTTGTTAAGGTCAGGTCCGCTCAGTAAAACATCATTGAGGGATGTCCCTCTACACTGAGCACTCGAGTCAAAGACCACCCGAATTTTGTCAGGTTTGAGAGGATGGTAAACTCCGAAAATTGGCAAATACCAACATTCTTCACCCAACTGCAGGGGAGGAGCGGGTTCTGCTTGCTCATTTTCAATCACCTTCTGCATGAAGTCAAAGAAATGTGTTTTCATATTTGGCTTCTTTAGGAGAGTACGCTGTAATGAGTTCAGCCTCTGCATAGCTTGCTCTTTATTGTTTGGGAGTTGAATTCTTGGAGAGCGAAAAGGAAAGGCGCCACCCAATGGTTATCTTCACCAAGGTATACCTCTTTGTCCATTATGTCTAGAAAAACTTTATCCTCCACAGATAAAGCAGCTTTATCATCTTCTGGAGATCTGAAGAACACATTCTCCTTCAAGCTCTTTGTGTAGCTCTCATTGGCTTTCGAACATTGAGAACATGGTGGATCTGGAAAATATGACAAAAGAGGTGACTCACCCCGTTCTGTGACGTTGATGCTTTTTGTGCATGGAGAGAAGAATGAAGTACGTCCATTTGAAAGTATGTTGGTCTTGTATGCGTTCACGCTAGACTGCCAATGAGTCCCATTGAGGCAAACTTCTCCCACTATCACCCAGCCTAAGTCCAAGCATTGTGCATAAGGTGTGTTGTGAGGTCCGTTGTGCTGTTCACGCACTTTGTGCACACTAAGAATGTCTCGTCCCAAAAGAAGAAGGATGGGAGCGGTAGGATCTAGAGGTGGGATTTTATCTGACACAGTAGCGAGGTGAGGGAAATGCAAAGCTACCTCGGGCGTTGGAATCTCAGATCTGTCATCCGGTAAGGTATTACACTCTATCAAGGGCGGAAGATCCACAATGGTTTCCCCATCAAGCGACTCAATTGAGAATCCACTTATTTTCCTCCCTGCCGTGGACACTACGCCTGAACACGTTTTCAGTGTATAAGGGGAAGAACCACTAACGATGTTGAACAGATCAAAGAACTGTGATTTCGCCAATGATCTATTGCTCTGTTCGTCCAGAACAGCATAAATGCGTTTGGCTTTTTTACGTTGATTAGAAGGGTAAACGTTTACAAGACAGATCTTTGAACAAGACTTGGGTTTTCCAGCATCCCCGCAAATCTCAGTACACTTGTTGTTGATCTCAGCAATGTGCTCATCTGTTTGTTTCATGAATTGACCTGGTGTTGATACAGACACTTCAATGGACCCCGGAGCAGGACCGGGATGCATAGCTGCAATGTGTCTGTCACTGGCGCATTCTCTGCACTTAATAGATGCTCTGCAGTCTCTTGCAACATGCTTAGTGGAAGCACAACATCTAAAACAGATAGACTTTTCCTTCAGATGCGCTTTTCGTTCATCCAAATGTTTGCTTCTAAAAGAGCGACACTTGTGAAGTGGATGAGGTTTGTTGTGTATGGTGCAAACCTTGTCTGGGTCTACATTCTCATCAGAGTCTCTGTCTTGGTTTGGTTGTGCAGCCATTATTTCAGTTTTTTTGACGACGACAGATGTTCTGTTATTCGACCTGATAGCTCCATCGAATCTTGTGATGTTCAAACGGCCAGTTGAAGCAAGTGCAAAACTTAGGATCGTTTCTGGTTCTTGCTTGTCTACAAACAAACTCGACAAAGAAACTGAATGGAGGAAAATACACATTATGGTCCTCCTTATACCTGGAACCTTGTGTAATCCACTTGTCTTGCAGACTAAATGGGAGTTTTTCTACGATAGGGTTGACTCCCCTCGCTGTGTCCAAGTAAGTAAATCCAGGTAAACGTCCACTTTCCTTTGCAGATTGCAGTTCAAGCAACAAGTCTCCAAGGTCTCTCAGACGATAGGTGTCTTTGTTTGTGATGTGAGGAAAGGCCTCAAGTCTTCTCAACATTGCTTGCTCGATGACCTCTGGACACCCGTAGCAGTCTTCAAGGCGCTGCCATATCATTTGTACTCCTATGGCAGGATTATTGACATGAACTGATTTAATCAGTTCAATCGTTTGGCATGCATAGACGAATCAGGACCAAGCCATCTGATGAGAAGGTCAATCTCCTCTCTGCTTGTTATACTGAGTTCACTGGTTACAGCTTGAAAAGATGTTTTCCACGCCCAGTAATTTTCTGGACAGTCGTCAAATTGGAACAGGCCAGAACTCACCATTTCTTTTTTCAACAGATATGTGGCGAAGTCTTTCGCTTGTGGTGGTGCTGGCGTAAAGCACTCAGCAGATACTTGAGAGGGCAGGCCTGATTCATGTCGTTCTTGACGTGGCATTCTTATAGGACAGTTTTGACTCCTTACTTCATCAGCTCTATCAAACGGCTCTATTTTTACATTTCTAGGAGAACACTGATAGTTGTGTTGAATTGTTTGTTCCTGCCTCATAGGAACAGTCTCAACATTCGACTCCTCCTTCACCATTGGAGGGAGAAAACTATGTGATCCAGCAACGCAGCTCCGCGTCACATAATTTGAGTTCTCACTTGCTTGTCGTGAATCATTATTAAGATCAGGAGCATTTTGTAGCTTTGAGTGTTTCTGCACATACTCTCTAGTGCGTTCAAATTTGCTTGAAATGTATGATTCTTTTTCTAGGTCGACACTTGCTCCATCTTCTCCATAAATTACTGCTTCGTAAACTGCTGCCTCTGTGGATGCTGCTTCAGCTTCTTTCTGCACTTGTAACACATATAAATCAGCCTCAACCTCTGCTTTTCTGCGTGCTGTTACAGCTAACGTTTTCTGTTGATCCTCTTCGATTTGAGCTTTTTCTCTCATCATAATGGCTTCCTTCTCTGCATAAGAAGCTTTTACTTTGCATGCTGCTGCTTTAGCTCTTGCTGTTGTCGCAGCCGCACTAGTTGAAGATCTACTTGAACGATGTGATCTGCTTGACCGTGATTTTGTTTCTAGCGCTTTGGCCAGCTTCCTCTGCTTTCCTTTGAGCATGTGACTCCATCTTCTTAATAGAGTACTGAAAGTAAGCTGGATGAAATTGTGTCTGATTGTCTTCACCCGCCGTGCAGTCGATCTTTTACTATTCTGTCCTGGCAGTGGTGTTTTGAACCGAGTGCTGACAGATAGCTAACATAAATAAAGCTCCATCACACGTTCTTCTTTGTGCTTCTGTGATGCACACTTTACTTTACTTGTAAAACTAAAAGAAACACACAGAAATACAAATTACCAAGTAATCCACAAAAAATGTGATGAATATTGTTCACACTCAAACATCCATTTACACATTTAAACAACTAAATAAACAACTGATATGCTTTATAATCTTAAACATGTGTTCAGAGAAGATAAAGGGAAGAACAGCTTCACTTTGTATATTAGCAGTTAGCTCACGCTAGCTTTCATTATCAAACATCAATTTCTAAACATTTTAATAGCAACTAACTTTTAGTTGAACCAACAGCATGCTATTACAGTTATTTTCAATATAAAATGAATAACTTACGATC
>JAQIUQ010000495.1:0-65189 GCA_030378365.1 Hybognathus amarus
ACCGTAATCGTGATTGTCATCTAAATATAACACCAACCTGTAATTTTACTACACTTATTTAAATTTGGTTTGAAACAAACAAATTTCAAAGTTAATTTGAATTAAGTCTCTCATTTCCCATTGGGAAATTGCTTTATGGCTTTATTTCTATATTTCCATTTCAAATTATTTTTAATAATTTTGATCTGGTTTTATTACAACTGTATCCTTACTAATCTAAAGGTTACTTAACCCCTATGCATTTGCTCAATTTGAATTGTATTTAAATCAGTTTGAATGCACTTCAAATCAAGCTCTCTGTCAGCCAAATTGACCACTAGGAGGAAGGGACACACACCCTTAGTGGCCAAAACTCGCCACTACAGATTGCTTCCTCCTGTGCTCCTCCCGCTGCACTTAATGCTATCTCTTCCCTGTATGGAGGTTGGGTTATTCTGATAATTGACATTGTCACAATTCCCTTTGTGTTTATACCATAGACTTTAGTAAAGCCGTTGCCTTTGATTTTTCAACAAAAATAGACACTCAACTTGATGTAGATAGAGGAGCTTTAATTCAAATTGAGGCACACTTGTTCTTCATCCTGTTTTGTGTTTGTAGGTAGAAATCTCTCAAGTGCTGTGGTGGTGTGACAGTCACCTTCGCTTGGGGTCCGGCTGGCTGGTTCGTCTGATCTGCGCCACCATCGCTGACTGAGCGCAGGTCTCGTACTTTCCTGTATCTTTCTGTTGATGCGGCCCGCAACACGACACCACCAATCTGGCACCGCCGGTTGTGTTCAAGGTCAAGTTGCTTGAAAGGGCGCACCTCGGTACAGATGCACGAAATGCCCGGGACACTGCTGTCAGGTGTTGGGGGGTGACAGAGGGACCAGCCACGAGGCTGACTCCAACCGGGATGACCTCATTTCACCCCAGGCAAACTAGAAAAAGGTATTAAAACCCATCCACTTAATATTGGCCACCGAATCTAGAGATTCCCTGATATTTGAAGTGGTTGGCTTCCTCCGTCTCTCCAAGCCACAAACTGCAGGCTTTAGCCTCACAAACTGCCTCTTTCACTTTTAACACTTCTTGTGTACTATTAATGCCATTTCATTACAGACCTCCCCATCTTTGATGGTTGCATGTTACTTCAAACTTTGCTAGCTTGCCATTGCTCTGTTCTGTTGTGCTCTGTTCCTTTCAGTTCACCTAGAGACAGAACCTCCTGACACACCAAGGAAAGCTGAAGAATAGTTTGACAACCAAGTCGTTAGCATCAACAGGTGACCCCTAAGCTAGCGCCCTGTCAAATCTTCATTCAGACCCATGATGACCTACCCAAATTGTCCCACCTAACGGTTTAACTGTCTGCATCAGTTAACCAAAATTTTCATACACGGCCTAGCCGGTATTATAGCTCGTTAGACGTAGTCGAACTTGCATTGGTCTCTCTGTGTGTGTTGTGCTCATCTCGCCCACAGTAAAGCCAGTATGTTCCAGTCCCACAACCCGCGGGGACAACCTGGAGACATGGCCGAGATTCATGACATCTCCATCCCTGCCCAAAGCCACCGGTTACTCAGAGCCCCGAGCCAAGAGCAACTGGACGCAGACGTGTACAAGCTGATGGCACACAAACCAAGCCAAAGCTCCCACGACAAAGACTGGGCCAGACACGTCAACCTCGCCTACCAGCTCAGCGCACACGCACGCCTCCGCAAAAGGAGCCGCATCGCCCTGAAGCACAAGGTTGCAGACGCCGAGGATGACAACGACCCCGAGCTACAGAAGGAAGTAAAGACTTCAAACTGCCCTGTCTAAATCTTCTACACAGACTGAAGAGAATAGTCAGAGAAAAGAACCAAAGAGGAATTCAACGAGAAACTCGACAAAGTGAAGCCCCTTTGCAAAGAGCAGAGGCTGAACTTAAAGAGATTAGAAAGCCACGGCCTACGAAAGAAACTCTCAAGAGGCCCGTGTGACCATCCACAAGCTCGTTCAGCAGAGACAAGATCTCGAACATGAACTTGATCCACAGAGTTGCAATACTCTTATAGACTTCAGCATGACCGGAAAGGGAAACACACACCACAAGTCTCCCCTAACCAGTCTGCACATTTCAGCCAACAACACAAGAGCTGAAAAGGGGGAGGTGGGAAAGCCCGCCTTCCACCACATCTCTGACAATCTACAAGACATCGACTTTCCACCTGCTGTCTCCAACCGGTGTCTGACACGACACCGACACCCAGCAGAACAGACCCAGGAGGGCCTGTGCTACCACCACCGGCTCCGAACGAGTTTGCTGTGGAACTTGCAGCGAACCTATAACGGAGGAGGACACCAGTTTCAAGAAACCTCTCCTCCTATCCCGTCAGTCACCATAGTTCTCCTGCCCCCACGCAAGGCCCACTCAACGATGCGTGAAGGCCCACTCAGTAAGAATTCCTAAAACCCCAAATTATTCTGAACTGCAACCCAGAAGACACTGCACGAACGCAGTGCAAGACTCTGCTAAAAGGTCCTTGATCAACATCGGACGTAGAACTTTTAAAAAAGTAGATGAAAATGGGTGTTCAAAGAGTTGCAAGACTCTGCGTTTGTAGAATTAGAATTTTACTAAGTTAAAGGAATCTTACATAGACATGTACGCCTCAACGGCCGACAGACTATGCACGACTCTTTTGAAACAAACAGTTTTTAGATGTTGTTTAGAACGGCACCGTTAAACATTTCACGACAGTGAAGAGTCACAGAAAACACCCACTCCATACTTTGCCTTGACGACAGAGTGTAGTAAAATCACCCGAGTTTAAATTACTGTTAATCAACAGGCGTGCACTTGACCATCGCTAGTTTCAACTAAAACACTACGTGCAATACGCATCTTGATAGCTGGCTTGCCTAAATGCAGATAAAACAAATAGCGGGAATTGACATCTCTACTTTAAAAAAAAAAAAAAAAATTTTTAGGCCTTAGACTCCCAACTGGTATCAGGAACTTCAGCATTAAAGCGTAAGTCTGTGTAACAGATAATCATCTCAGCAGCTTGTAATCTGTACCGATATCTTTTCCGCTTTGGAAATAAACAAAAAAAAAGAAATCCAAAATCGCGGTATAAGTAAACCTGTTTCTGACGAAGACAGCTCAGGACAGAGTTATATGTATGTAAACCTGGGCGACGCTCCCCTTCTACAAAGTAAAGGCCTTAATTTCATTGTTAGATTGATGCAATTCACCTAAATTTTAGCTGCTCCTACAAGCAGAAAGCTACTAAACGATCAAAAGAAGTAACTCGCGGAAAAGTCAGCATTCATGCATGAGAGAGACGTAACTATATATGCTTAGGAAAGCTAATCTATTTCCTTACTCTGTAAGCAAATAGAACAAGACAAGCTTTGACTTGCAGCAAATCTATTTCCTTACTCTGTAAACAAATAGAAGACTGAAGTAAAGAGTAGAGTTCCATGAGAAAATTAGCAAATGCCAAGACACATTTGCGTTTTACTTAATGCAACCAAGTTCTTGAAAATCATAAAGTATAGGTGCCTCCCTTTTAACCCCTTAACCTTCACGCCACCGCCGGCGCTCTGAAGCCCTCCCCCCTCACTAGTTTAATGTTTATGAATGGATTTAACATTAAAGAAGATCACTATTCTTGGCAAACTATATATAATGTTAAAGGTTTAAGCATTGGGCATCGATGTCAGGGCAGTGTTTGTCGATGGAAAGCTTATAACAAATGTATTTCTTGCATTTAGGTAAACAGTACACATAACAACACACGTAAACAAAACCGGAGTACTCACCATTATTTTGTAATAACGAGCCCGACACGCATCCACTGCTAAAAATTCCAGATTAAATGGAAAGCTGATTGTCCACTGAATAACATCCCATAGAGCATTTTATTTCCAAAGAAACAATAACGTTGTTATATCCATGGTTATTCTTTGTTTACATTCGCGTTTCTTCCGGGTGACGTATCATACTGTTCGGTTATGCAATAAAATAGAACATAAAAAACAGACCCGGTAGCAGACCGTTATATGGGTGTGTTGCTTAGAGTGTAATAAACAAACTAAGACCGCGCACGCACACACAAATACAAAGATAAGCGATATCTAGTTCAAAATATACAAACACTGCAGTGAGTTTTTTTGACGTCATGATATGCACATCATATCATTCTGTCTTTACAACGAAAGCCAATGAAAGAATCGAAATGATATGACTGATAAAAAATGTAGCCAACCAGTGCACGATACCAAAGATGCCCCGCGAAGTTTGAATTTCTCACGCGAACATATGTTTTATTGCTCTCCGTTCCACTTGAGGAGCTAATCTCTCGACGCAGCCTCTGACCACTCCCACCGCTGTCATGTTTTGACATGAGCTAAACGGGCTCTGCTAAAGCTAAGAGCTAAGATAACAGGCTAAGAGCTAGTCAACAAACATCTGTTCGTCTTACAGACTGCAGATTCTTTCATAAAATGATTTGTCAAAATAAGTTTTTATCTGCTGAAGATGTTTTATTCGAGATCACTCGAAGCAGCGATGATGACACTGAGAAGACCGCGATGATGATGGCTTGAGGACGGAAAAGAAAGATTATCCAATTTTATAACGGTGAGTTGCTTTGTAACATGTAACATGTTTATACTCCTTGGACGGTTGTGCAGTTGTTTGCCGTTTTTTTTCTGGCACACTATCTCTCTATGTGGTGTGTGTGTGTGCTGGGAAAAAGGATGTAGGCAGCTAGACACCTGTTCATAGATGTGAATAGACTGACAATTCCTTTGTTTTTTCCTAGCACGTATACTGTATTTTTTTTACAGTCTAATATACATAATATTTATAAGTTAGTACAAATGCAAATCTTTGTTCTGTAATTATGATGTATGTTATATTGTAAAAATGTATACGTTGTGTACATTTATATAATGCAGAAATTAGTGGAAAGAATTGCAGAAAATATGTGCTAGAGATAACTAGGAAGGAGTTGTATGCTATCAAAATGGCATATTCCTGTCTGATGGCCGGCCATCAGTGTGATTGTTGGTTCTATGTCTGGTCATCCATATGAATGCTGTCTATATGACTGGTCATCAAGGGCCATTGATTGATTGAATGGATGTGCTTTAGTACGAATGCTGTCTAAACGACTGCCCATCGGTTTGATTGTTTCATGAATGGCCAACTATATAAATGCTAAAAAGAATTATTTACTTCACATGCAGTGCTAATTATCTTTACATTCTTTCCCATGCAACAGCCATCAAGTTGAATCTCAGATGAAGAATGGTGTCAAAGCACCAGCCAACGAGCAGAAAAGAGTTGCAAGCTCTGTTTCCTCACTTTTTCCATCCTTTTCAGAACATTGCCATTGACAAGAGGATGGTGGCATCAAAAGCTAGAAATGGACTAAAGCAATATATGAAGCCAACAAAGTACAGTATTTATATTGTTTATTTTTTATTTTCTATTGAGAAGAAGCTCAGTTTTTTATATATACATATATTTTATAATATTTTACTTATGCATTTAGCGTATATATGTTTTGTTCTGTTGTGCAAATAAATCACTTACATAAAGTCTAATGGTTGTGTGTATTATTTTATAATTGAATTATTTTATGAATTGACTGAAATAGCTTGCTGTGCCCTTCATAACATTTGGTCATTAGGTTTTTTGATGTATCCAATGAGGTTTCTTGGTACCTGGACATAGTCTTAGAAAAAATATTGTAGGAATCTCATTTTTCATAATATCTTCCTCAAATTTGAAATATAAACTGATGAGACTTGTGTCTTTCAATCAATTACCTTACTGGATTCCTCCAGGTTTGTTTTCATTTATTTTTACATGAAATTGTAAAATATTACACACAGTATAAATTATCTTCAAGACACTTTACATTCTATAACTTTTTGTTTGTGTAATTTTTTTCAACTTTAACATTTGGGTAATACACTATAAAGTGTCTTCTTTTTAAATATGTCTAAATTGTGCATGTAGTGCAAATAGTTCAGCAACTGCAAATATTTTAGTTTGGGCATGTCATTTCTGGGGATGTGCCTCAGGCAGGGGGAGGGAGAAAGGGAACTGACATCGTCTTGGAAAAAAGTTTGCAGGAACCCCATTGTTCATTATATACTTCCTCAAATTTAAAATATAAACTGATGAGACTTGTGGCTTTCAATCCTTTAGGTATCTGAATTACTCCAGGGGCCGTATTCACAAAGAATTTTATCTTACCACTAGGAGTACTCCTAAATCGCACTAAAATATTTTAGCTAGGAGTTTTCTCTTAAAAGTTATTCACAACGCCTTTCAGACCTACTCTTAGTAAGGAAAAATGACAACTCCTAAACTAAGAGTGAGTCTTCGTTGCTATGGATGACGTCAATTTTCATGCACAAGCTTCCTCGCAATGATCACTGTGATTGGTTGTTAGATGACAGGGCCATCATGCGGAACATAACACAGCAACAAATCATGGAATTACGACATCTATATGTCTGTGTCCTACACAAAATAATAATAATAATAAAAAAGTAATGTAATTGAAATGCATAGGCTATATAATGACATGTTTGTGCAGGCCCCAGTGTAGAGTAATTCTAAAAAGGCAGAGAGAGAAAAGTCATGAATGAAATTATTCAAGGTAGCCTAAGGGCCTGCAGTGTTCACTTATCGCGTCTTTTGCGCGCTCAAGTTCGTTATTTTAAATATAGGCGCACGATATGTGCGCCCGTTTTCCAAGCGCGTCCGTAGGTTTAATTGTCCGTAGGTCACGTGACAAGAACCAAACGGAGCGCAACCACCGGGAGAATGCGGCGCGCCTTGCGTTTTTAGGCGCTATGTGAATGGTACCTAATACCCTAATGAAAACCAACTTGCCTAATAATGAAAAACGACACTTGCATTAACACTTGCTTGGTTAATTGACATTCTTTTAGCCTAACTAGCCTATTTAAAGCAAGGAAATGTTGCTCCTATTGAAGTAATGTAATAGTTGAATGACAGTGGATTATGAACTCGCCAAAATGGAAAAGAAAGCCCAACTGGACGCAGGATCAGTTACTGCTGCTTGCCCAGTTGGTGCTAGGAAAAAAAAAAAAAACATAATAAAAGTGAAATTCGGCACTGGGATGTCAAGCAAAACTAAGCGTGAGACATGGGAGAGGATTTGTTTGCAGACTAATGCAGTATTCGCTTGTTATGCGGACCCCGGACGACTGCGAGAGGCGCTGGTGTCGCTACAATCCTTTGTGAATAAGTCTTAGTGAGTTAGGAGTCCTCTCGACTTCTTTTAAGCTGTCCCAGACTTAGGTGCTACTTTTAGGGCTAAAATGCTTTGTGAATTACTTTTAGTGAAAAAAATTAGGAGTCCTAAAGTTAGGAGTGACACGCCCATTATTTTTAGGAGTTGCTCCTAAATTCGCCAGTTAGGAGCTACTTTTAGCCTTAAAATTCTTTGTGAATACGGCCCCAGGTCTATTTTTATATATTTGTACATGAAATAATAAAACATTATTTGTAGCGCACATTTTTTTTTAGGCACTTCAACTTTTATAACTTTTTTTCTGTTAGAGCATTATCAAGTCTGATTGATTGTTAGTAGAGTCCCAACTGTCTTCTTTCCAAAGATACCTTAATTGTGACTGTGGTACATTGTTCTCAGGAGTTGTATTTATTTTTATCCAGGTATGTCATTTTCAGCTGTGAGCCCCCTTGTGGAGCTGAAGGTTAACAGGTTAACCCGTTAAAACATGCACGATTCATGTAAAATACACAGACATTCTTCAGGTACTGTTGAATTGCTCTGACACCCTCTGGCCCAACTTGTCACAGGAAATGCTAACTCTTAATGTCACTTTTGTAAACAATCCAGCCTGGGTGGCTAAGCTAACCTAGCCTAGCATCAAGCTAACTTAGGCTAAGCTAAACTGACCCATCACTAAGCTAACTTAGGCTAAGCTAACCTAGCTTAGCATCAAGCTAACTTGGGCTAAGCTAACCTAACATAGCTCCAATCCAATGCAGGCTAAGCTGAATAACCTCCACAGTTAGCAGTTAGCATTATTTTCTTGAACCCTTAATCACAGCTGTGTTCCACAGTGCAAAGTATTCTAGAATACTTTCCTCAACACCACTTAGGGTTTCTAATTATTCACTTTCCGTGTTTGCAATTCTTATTAGCCAAAGTTTACCCTCACAGGGTTAGGAATACTCCTTGCTAACCATTGAAGACTAACTTCACAGATGCCCTGTTAATTAAACTCAAGTTTAACTGCAAGTAAACTGCGTAACTAACAACAGAAGAATTTGTATAACCATAGGAATTTTTCGTCGGCATGTTGACTAAACCTTTGGAGGAACACACCCAATGTGGTCTTGAACACGCAACCGCTACAACCCACTATAGAGTGTTGATCAAAGCAAATCCAAAGTTTAGCCACTAATGCCACTGATTATTCTCGACTTCAGATCATTCCCATGTTTTGATCATTTTATTTCCTTTTGCTTTAATTTTGATTTTATTTTTCCTCGTTAATTATTTCATTCCTTTGACCTTGATAATAATAGCAAGCAGCTATTCCCTTGTCCATTAGGTCCTCTATATGATTTAATTCCTTTGCCTCTCTGTCCGAGTGTGGTTCCATTTCCCATAGGGCCCAGAAAGGAAGCAGACACCCTTATTTGTTATTTTGGCTTAGTTCCAGCCAGTGCACTCGTTTTGTGACCCTCTAACACAAGTAATCTCAACAATTTACTAAAGGCACTACTAGAGTCCTGAGGATCGACAATAAGCAGAATTTAAATAAGAAAGCTGTCCTTTCCCCTATTATCGTTCACACCATCGAGCTATAGTGAACCACCAGCTAAGTCCAGAGAAATAATTTAGTCATAAGAACCACCTTACGTCATTTATTTCATCTCGGCTATGTCCTTCCCAGGAAATACCCTCGGAACCACACAAAACTTAGCCCCCTAACATTCACAGCTAAGATTAGGACAAAAGAGACACTTAGCTTTATGCTTAAATACCTAACGAACCTATTAAGCAGTAGTTCTGAACTTTTAGGGCCACGCATTAATCACTCACAACCAGTGTGCCAGAATGCCACAGAGCCCCTGCGTAACCTGACCTCAACCTCCCAAGGAACCACTGCCACAAACCACGGCATGGCTCCAAAAGGATTTGACCAAGCTAACCAGAAAAGCCACGACATGCAGACCAGACTGTCACTTGCAAACTGTCTAACCAACCTGACTGCATGAAACAGATTCTGCTCGATATGGATTACGTCCAGTCGTGAGGTGCACAGCTTCCTAGCTCGTCAAACAGAGACTGCCAAAATGGACTATTAGCTGTTGCAATAAGCTTCGATCGCTTAACTCCCTGATCCAGAATCATACCAAAGGTTCTCACCGCCGTGGACATCAAGCAAGACCGACTTGAAACTCCACCGACTCCGACAAACCACCAGGTATGGAAAGGATGCCAATCTCAGAACTTTGTTTCTTTGAAGCTTGCATCCCACAGTGAGTTATTCCGTAAGCACCCTGGCCTGTCCCTGTAGCATATCTACCATAGCTACGAGACCACAAGCTCACATTACGCAAAGACTTTGTCCGAAAAGACTGGGTAAACAACCTCAAACTAACCTGTCTCTGAGCACGACTCAGAGCTGCCTCTAGGAGGCACCCCACACTTTCACTGAGAGTAAACCGTTCCAAGCCAAAAGAGGGCAACACAACAGTCCTGGTGCTCATCGACCGCACCAGAGCAAGAGCTCTGAGCCGCACCTCATCACCAAGAGACTCAAGCCCAACCAGCCCAGAGCGGTACCCCTCTCAACACGCCACTGGTAAGCACAAATCTGAGCACACATCAGATAACAACAGTGCAGCCATGTCACTAACAGCAAAAATCCTGAAGGTGCTGAAAGAGTTTCTGCACAAGATCTCACAAGAAGGACAAGCCAGACATGCTATGTCTCAGCGCAAGATCCAAACAGACACCCAGAACACTGCTCGTCAGCATCACAACACAGAGCTCACTGCCACTTCACAAAGTGACAGCACCAAGCAGCCACCACAACTGACAGCTGCACAGCCTGAGCATGACAACACCGTGTCCCACACAACATCAGCCCAGACGCCAGGACTTCTGGGAAACCTAATCAAAAAGGGGGTGGCACAAACTCTGCCTAGCCACCTAGAGACAATGATTTGAGCCTTGAAGCCATGCTAGACACTAGCTCAAACATCACGCTACTGCCAGCCCAACTCTTTAAAAGACTCAAACAATCAGAGTGAACTCTCAAATCCCAAACAGGTAAGCTGAAGGTGCAATCCTACAGCCAAAACGACATCTGGCTCAACACAGGTAGCTCTCATTCACCCAACAATTGGTCCCTATGTGCCGGATTTACCCAGTGTACCGATCACGAACGATCACGTACGCACGTCTGATTGGCCAAGATCTGTTAGATCGTTATGAGCCTTTAATAGACTTTAAACAACTGAATGTCTGAGCTCAAGTTCAAGTACCCCTCCCCCTCCAGTCACACAGGTCAAAAGAACCTAACTGGCAGGTCACAGAGGTCACAAGAACTCCTGCAACCAGCCATAAAGGCACAGCCTCAGCACCAAATGTAAACGTGAACTTGCTACCCTGCACCTTTCAGCTTACCAAAAACTGAGACTAACCAAATGAACTTTGAGACAACCACCTCTCAACCCCTCCAACCGCGAACCGGCCGTAAACCACGACAACGGCAGCTCACCAAGCACATGCTGCTAAACGGCCCAACACTTGAAATTTATGTACCTCGTGACATCACTTCGCCACAGCTTGTGCTGCCACAGTACAAAAAGGGGGATATACCAGCCAGTGTATGCCTGTCACGCACCATGTGAGCTGCACACCGCAGCACCAGGACATCTCGGCATCCTCAAAGGCATCAGGCTGTCCCAGCCAACAGCCGCTGAAATCTTTCCTCCCTTTTCTCTCTCTCTCCCCTGTCTCTGTTACAGGATGCTGCTGCTGTGGTCCGTCTTCCTGTGCCTCCAGCCAACCAGAGGACAACTGCAGTCACCACCAGGTCCGACATCACACAGCATAGGGTCGACCACCACGCAAGCAGAGCTAAATGGACACCCACGCCGCTGCTGTCAGAACGCAGTCAAACACCGGCATGTCCAGCAACAAAATGAACTGAAATCCTTCAGCCAAGAGGTAACTCACAACACAGAGTGCCTCCTCACAGACCATCAAGAAATTGAAAGGAGCTGTGACAGATCCACAACGCTCACGGCATTCTACTGAACCAGACAAGTGAACTCCAGCGAGACAACGGTTTACTGTCTGCCAGAATGACTTTGCTCAAAACTCAGCATCAAGCAGCCTTTGCTCCGAGACTCGAGCTACCCTGCTGCGACTGAGCCTGAGTCAAGTCCCATCCTTTACGAAACCCATGATTTCACCCTGATTCCAGAACTGGAATTATGAACTGTGAAAAACGGGGGTGCCCAGCCGAACTGAACTTGTTCTCAGCAACATAGCTCTCCTAGCTGTGTTTCAACTGAACACCTGCACCACTGCACCACTGCATCACCTGTTGTCCAATCCTGGACCGCAGCTGATTCTGCGCTGGGTACCTCTACGGTAATCAACCACGTCTTGACACTTGACTTTCACACTCCACAAGAGACTCAACAAACGCAAACCTCCACAGCCACCACTGGACCCTCAGGAAGAGGGTACCACACTGGAGACTGCGTCCAACCTCATCAAGCTGAGCCCGAACCTCAGCCTAGCCACCACCTGCTACCTGACTTTCATGATTCACCTGCCCTCCATCCATTGCGATGGGTGTCGTTCGATGGAAGTCCACGCCAGGACTTCATCTAACGAAAAGGGGGAGATGTAGTGATTTTGGCCAGACTGAATCAACCGTCCTCCAAGGACTCGGACCCCCCCCCCCCCCCCCCCCCACAGACACACACACACACACAAACACACACACACATACACCGCCACACACATTCTTCCACTCACTGGAGTGAGATCATGTTACAAGACTGTGGAATGTGCTTTATGTCTCTGACCCAAGAGATGGACTTTTCTGTGTTAAAAGACATTTAACCAGATATATTTAATGTGTTCTATGTGTGTGTGTTTTTCCCAGGTCACCGTGAAATATCTTTGTTGGTTGCAGCATAAAACAGGAATTAGAAATAACTCCCTTAGGCATTGTAAACAGAAGTATATGTTCATTTAATGTAACATAATGCTCCTTGGTGTCTCTAGAATACGTATCAGATGAACGAACCCGAATATGTACAGAGATGTAAAGTAAAAGTGTGTTTTTAATATGTTTTACTGCCAAGGATGATCGAACTGTTCACAGGTAGCCCTTATGTGAACACACCCCTCCACGAGGAGCGCGTTGAGTCTGAAGAACAAAGCACCATAAAAGAATGTTTCCCGTGCAGCCTCCATCTCCCTGATTGGCTCAAGCCCACAGGAAGGGGATGGATGTCCCCAAGAGGATAAAGGCAGTGCACCAGCTCCGCCCTTTCTCTTCTCGAAACCGCCTCATGCCAAGAAGCACGTAAAGGATCTCCTCACGGGATCCGAGCCCCCAACGACGGGATCTTCTTCTCCTTATCGTCCAAAGTTTCGTCCTCTTCTCAAATGAACTACCAAGTTCGTTTCCCAGGAAGGAAGTGGACTTTGCCGATCTATTTCCTCGGTAACGTCACCTCAAAGACTTTCAAAGCCTTTCAAACATTCGCCGAATGCCAACGAAACGCCACGTGACTTCCCCACGGAACAAAGAAGCCACGCGCACGCAACTAACCATGCACGCGCCAGGACAGGCAGTGCAAAGCGCCGCGCTCCACCGGAACGCTCACGCGCCTCCACGCAACCGCGCGCACACCAGGACAGCCTCTCCATTCATCGTGCGGCCCAACCGGGCCTGGCCACGAGTCCGTGACACACACAGACCAAACATGTTGTGCAAGTATAACGTTACCTTCTTTTAAGCTTTCTCAGAAGCATAAAGAAAGTGTTTTCATGGTGTTCAGAAAGATTAATTGACTGTTTGGTGACTGTAACTCCCTCTCTCTCTCACCCTCACTTCTCTCTCTCTCTCTCTCTCTCTCTCTCTCCAACTCACTTATCGTCTAACGCCCTGCGTCGTCTTAGTTTGTGTTTAATGTTTGTATATACATGTATCATTGTAACGTAGTAAATGCTTACTTAGTTGCCTTATTGACTTTAATAAATTCAATATGACCATTTGTGATTGAATTACGGTCCTGCTCATGACAAGTCCCTGAAGTGAAAGATCGAACGCTGCATGCTTTATATAACTACACATACCAAAAAGGTTATGTTTTGTGGAGTTGGAATGCTGAATTCTTCTGGCCAGAGAATTAAGTTTTCCCTGCTCTATAAATTAATTGAGCTAATTAATTTTACTTGTCTTGTAAGACGTGGTCTGTGCAATCTGTTACAATTAATTTGTGGTTAATTGCGGAGATACACATGTATACATATAAGTAAAGTTAACAGAAAGCCCTATTGAGGGATTTATTAACATGTAAGACCGGGCTGATCCAAATCTGTATGAATAATTATTAATTATGAATTATTAATTATGATATGCAAATTCCCCTCCGATCAGACCCGCCCAGAGTCATTACAGAACATATCTGCATGGGTCCTGCAGACAGTAAAGTCAGGGTACAGACGACAGTTTGCACAGCGCCCCCCAGGTTTTCAATCTCTCCCGCACATTCACCAAGTGTATCAGACGTAGCCCTTGCTCCACTGAGACTTCAGGGATTCGATATATGTGAATTATCTCGACGACTGGCTCAGTCTGGCAGAGTCTCGGGAAATGAGGCTGGTTTGGCATCGAGATGTCGTCCTCGCTCATATTCAGAAATTGGGGTTAAGACTGAATTTAAAAAGAGTGTGCTAGAACCATCACAATGTACGACGTTTCCTAGGAGTCATGTGGAAACTTTACTACAATGCAGTCACGAATATCTTCCGCATGTATTCAAGTCACTACTAGCGATGGTTTCCGGGGTGCAGACTAGGCCAGGCCATAACTGTGAAACATTTTCAGAGGATGCTGGGCCTTATGGCAGCGGCATCCAACATTGTTCCCATTGGGTCTCTTACACATGAGAGTCATGGCGCGGTCATGGACGGCGCTTTGCCAGGGGTCTGTGGCAGGACCATCATCGCTCATGGCATATAAATTGCCTAGAGATGATGGCTGTGTTCAGGGCTTTGAGGAGCTTCCTCCCAGACATCAAGGGCCACGTCTTAATACGGACAGACAATACGTCGGTAGTGGCCTATCTGAACCGACAAGGGGGACTGAGATTGCGCCCTCTTTGCAAACTGGCGCATCAAATTATTCTTTGGTCCCAGGGGAAAATACCGTCGCTGAGAGCAATGTATATTCCGGGGGTTCAGAATCAGGGAGCAGACATCCTGTCGAGGCAGGGGCTGAGGCCCGGGAATGGAGACTTCACCCAGACGTGGTGAAGTCGATATGGGAGAGGTTTGGACCAATGGAGGTGGATCTGTTTGTGCTCTCGAGAGACGTCCCACTGCCCACTTGGTTCTCCCTCTCGCATCCAGCCCCGCTGGGGTTGGATGCCAGTGGTACAGGCCTGGCCGAGGCTCCGCCTGTACGCATTTCCCCGATCGCTCTGCTCCCGGAGTCCTGGAGAGGGTCCGTCAGGAGGGCATCAGCTCTACTGGCTGGGTTGCCCGAAATGGCCAACACGAGTATGGTTTTCAGATATCACATCACTTGATCTTTCACCACCTTTCGACCCACGCCGCAGAGCTGTGGAAACTGTGGGTCTGGCCTCTGAGGGGGTTCAGAACCTGAATGCTGGCTTATCAGCTGGAGTGGTTGAAATCATACTTAGCTCTAGGGCTCCATCTACCAGGAGACTGTATGGCCTTAAGTGGAATGTGTTCGTCACTTGGTGTGGGGAACACGGCTTGATCCAGTAAACTGTCCGATGTCTTCAGTTCTGGACTGTCTCCAAGATCGTTTCACTGCGGGTCTCTCCCCGTCCACTCTTAAGGTCTATGTGGCTGCCATTGCAGCTTTTCACGCAACTTTGGATGGTGGGCCTTTGGGGAGGCACCAACTGGTCATTCGGTTTCTCCGTGGTACCGTGGAGGATGAGGCCTGCCGTCAGGTCCAGGGGTTCGGCCTGGGACCTGGCAGCAGTTTCTAGAAGGGTTATCCCTGGCCCCTTCGAACTCGGGGTCGGGTCTGTTTGGTGCGTGGCCTAGTGGGCACCCCGTTCCCCAAAGTCCATTTTATCGACTGCAGTGTTGAGTTCCCTCTCGATAGGGACCGCCTCTGGGTTATGTCTATAACCCTTGTTCCCTGAGAAGGGAACAAGACACTGCGTCGTGTTGCCACGCCCCTTTAAGACCCTTGAGCGTCTTGCTTCATCGCTGAGGCTAGTGTGTGTTGTGACAGCGTCACTTTCATATCTTCCGGGTAAACCGTCACATGTTACGTCACGACGCAACACCAATCAGGATTGGATTAGTTTCATTCATACTTCAGAGGCGCACGCTGAGGGAGCATCCCCAAAGAGTCGATTTCTATCGATGCAGTGTCCGTTCCCTTCTCAGGGAACAAGGGTTATAGATATAACCCGAAGATGTTATTCTTAGTCTCTACAATAAGTATTCTTAATGTGCATGTGCCATCAGCGTTTATCACAGGATCGTGTTTAAAGTCTGTTTAGAGAGAACGGTGTCGTCCCATAATTTAATAACAAAATTATTCATTTCGACAGAAGTGAATCAATCAAAACTATAACTTTAGCTGGAAAATAACATTATTCACAAACCGCTATAAAGCCCAAATAATCTCTGTTACATTAAATCACATGCGTATAATCTATGTAAAGCTGACTTTGAAACAATTAAATTGTTAAAAGCAGTATCACGTGACAGTGTCCACTACGCAGTTGGTACCATCCGAGCTACGTCATCGTGCTACAGCGCTGTGGCGAGGGTGTTGAAGCATTTCCCTTCCAGAATGTATTTAACTAGCCTAGAAATCTAGACGCACACTTAACCGGCAGCAAATTATTTTGCTGCAAAGTGTGGTCTAGCAACTCTCTGTTGTACTTTCGAAGTGGAAAATCCAAACTCTGGTCTGGCCAATCACATCGTGTATAGAGTTGGTGGGCGGGCTTAACACTATGACGGCGGAGTTGTGTGGTTGTCTTGCGTCTGATTTCCATAGGCCATTTCCTGTGACTTAAAAACAACAAGATTCAGCTGGCGGCAGCGGTCTTTCACGACCGGATGACTTGGAGTTAAGAAGTAACTTAAGTCATTCTTAGAAAGGAAGATGTGTAGAGAGTTTTGACGACCGACAAGGCAAAAGTTTAATATATCAACTCGCTCTCGCTGGAGAGAGAAACCATGGGAAAAACGCATGGGACCTCACTTAGCCACAGCCATCATCGCTCTGGTTGGTTAGCGCTATCCTGAATGGCGTGCAGAGGGATATTGAAAGAAAACCTTTTATCCCACCTCCCAGATTGAGGTATGCCAATTGCGAGTTCCCAGACCTAACATCTTGATAGGTCTGGTTTGCCAGGCTAGTATTTAACTGCATAAAACTTTGAATGGGGTGATATGGATTAACATCTTAGCTGGTAGTGACATTAACCTTTGGGTTACTAGCACAACCAGACTTTAGAATGTCTACTTGTGACCAAGTGATCTAAGCAGGTCTAAGAAAATGTCAACAGTAAAGTTTGTCTTAAAACAAACATGGTAACCAACCAAAAAGCAAAACAGCTCTACATCTAAAGGATGTGACTGAGAAACGCCAATTTGCATTTGAAAGTAAATACAGACATACAGCTTGCTGTTCAAACTGTGAATAAGCAGATGTGAGTACAGTCTTTTAATGTCAGAGTGTTTGCAGTTAGAAGAGAGTGGGAATTGGGAAATGCAGAGACAGCAACAGGTCTTCCATCTCACCAAAACAGACCACAGGCTTCCCCAAGAGAGCCATTAAAACCTCCACATCAGTGCAGAGGTGTTTGTGGATCTAACTTCCTTTTATCCATGAAAAAACACACACTCATATATCCTACAGAGAAAACCTTGAAATAAAAGCAAGGAAGAAGATTAAATGAGAGTCCGCAGCTGCTCTGGCCTTGGATGAGGCTGTTTGTCTGCTATTTTTCAGCAGTATACAATACCTGCGGCAGTTTGCAGAGGAAAAAGCCCTCCCTTTGTCTGAGGCTGTGTTTCAGAGAGAGATAACTATGGGTTCATCCTGCCAGTAATATCATCTTATAGGAAGCTCCCACACATCGAAATATCATGGTGGTTGTGGTGACAAGCCACCAGGTGACAGAGTGAGTCAGAGCAGCGGGAACTGATTGCAATGTGGCTGCTGCTTCCTCTTGGCACTGATTACCCCACCCTACTCTCAAGCCCCAGGTCCTGCTCAGTATAAGCCATGTCTCAGTTCCCTGCTATTGCTGCTGATATTGCCTTGCCATTACATCAGTCACGGCAGCTGTCCCTTAAGGATTCACAGCCGCGACACATGGGAGGGAAAGCTATTTCACTACTCATATCAAAACCTGCTCCCTCCCTGTTTATAAATTCCCATCTGAGCTCAGAAATCGAAACAAAACACAAATAAACCCACAAGAGCTCATCTTTTTTGGGTCTTTTGTATATGTGGCACTCCGAGAGAGGTAGGTAACTATTTCTATACAGGACTACACCTCTGAACAATTTGTTGGTGCCAATAAAATTCTCAGGAATGTTAGTTTTATGTTATAATATATATATATATATAAAGAAAGTTCCTCAAACATTCAGGAATTGGTTCCCAAAGAAATAACCAAATAAGGACCACACAATAATGGCCGATCTGACACTATTTTACTCTTTATAAAAATTAAAGTACTAAAATAGTGAAAAAATAATTAAACAAACATAACATTCCATTTTATTTAAAACAACATTAAATGTTTATTGTGTGAAATGTGAAAATGATTTGACAATTTATGACTGTTATTCAGTCATGACACTCAATAATGTGCATTTAGGATAGATACAATTATAATAAATTATACTGTAATTGTTTTTTGGATCCCAAAGAAATAACCAAATGTGATCCATGACGGTGGGGAACTTCCTGTGTGTACTGGATTTAAGGTAAAAAAAGTCTCTGTAACTGATGTTTCCCTCGTTCTCTGAAACAGGAGACGTGAGGAGCATAGGAGGAGCCGAGGAGCAGATTGTGATGGCCGTACAGCGATGGTCGAGCAACTGTGGGCGGCGGACGTCACGTCTCCCGTTCCCTCCTTCAGGCGTGAGCATCGACGTGACAATGTAATTGGGATCCCATGGAAAATGGCAACGGTTGCTGACACATCTAGCGCCTGTACGCAAGACTCTCAGACCCCCAACTGGCTGGGTGCAGAAGGCTTGCGTAGAGGGTGTTCGGACTGCTGTTCCGTGTATAATCTGGAACTCTTGGATGACTTTGGGAACCGTGCCTTTGGCAGAGCAACATATGGAATGCCACTGGGATGGCTCCAGCCTAAGAAGGGGAGGCTACACCAGACATTGACGGCAGAGCAAGACTCTGCCAAGAGAAGACAAGGGCTCACCTCAGGGAGCTGGTCGTGGAAGAATACTCATATGGGATCGCCACAGGGATCACTACATATGGAACCCAGCCTAGCACAGGTTACACAAGCATACAAGCACTTAGCCTTGCGTCGGAAGCTCCGGCAACGTCCGATTATCGATGGGGTGAGGAGGAACTCACAGGTTCCACCTGAGTGGGGAACTCGACTGGAGCAGAAAGCGAAAGAGGGAGTGGCGCAGCAATCCGACACTAGACCGGGAACTTCAGTGTGACCGGCTGGTTGAACCGAGCACACTGGAAGTAACCGGCTCAACACATAGGCTATATAACCTAGTGAACGTGTTAGGTGTCGACCAGCCCGCAGCTCTACAGATATCTGTCAGCGAGGCACCGTGTGCCAGCACCGAAGCGCCTAAGAAGAAGCGACACTCCTAGTGGAGTGGGCTCTCAACCCAAGCCAGCAAGGCACTGCTCTACATAACTTGGCCCCAGATTATATTATAGATTATAGTGATCTTATTAGACCATATACAGCTTCTAGGTCACTAAGATCTTGTGATCAGTCACTTTTATCTGTCCCTTTCTCTCGGTGTAAATCAAGAGGTGATAGAGCTTTCTCTGTTGTCAGCGCCAAAGCTCTGGAACAGTTTACTTTTAACAGGACCTCTCCATCTTTGGTTGCCATTAAATCCAGTTTTTTTACTCTCTTGCATTCGAGTAAGGTCATGTATTTATTTTTAAATTAGTTGGTGTTCTACGGGTTGTTTACGTAGATACACCAAATGATTTTGCTACTTGCTTTTATCTCTTTTTTACTTTATTTCTTTTATTTGATTTAATTATTTTATTGTACTGGAAAGCACTTTGGATGTAACGATGCTAGTGCAGCTGAAGCAAGGAAAAGGTGCTGGATCCATGTGCAGCACACGCTTTATTTAACAGATTATACAAACTAGACTGAATACTGGACCAAGGGACAGAAACAACCAACACAGGCGTTAACAGTCAACATTGAACAAGAACTCACAAAGACAAGGCTGAAACTCAGGGCTTAAATAATCAGGGACAAACGAGCTAGACCAGATAACAAGGGGGCATGAGAAATAAGAAACACCTGGGATAATTAATAGACAGGGAAGAACTGATAACGAAATAACAAAACACAAAACCCACATTATGACATAGCCCCTCCCCTATGGGCGACTCCTGACGCCCATAAAAACAACAAAAAGTTCAGGGGGGGGGGGGGGCAGTGAAGCAGAGGCAGTCTTGGGGGAGGGATGGAGGGCCAGGCCCGTGCAGGGGGAACGGGACCAGGAGGGGAGCCAAGGCGGGCCTGGGCCACAGAGCCGTGGGCACACGAGACTGGGTCGGTGACCAGGGCGGAGCAGGACGAGGCGAAGGCCAAGACGAAGCAGGACGAGGCGAAGGCCAAGACGAAGCAGGACGAGGCGAAGGCCAGGGCGAAGCAGGACGAGGCAAAGGCCAGGGCAGAGCAGGATGAGGCAATGTCCACATTGCCTCCATGGCTCCCATGAAGCGCGGCCTCGGCTGGGCATACGAGAGGCACGCGCACCTTCAATGAATTACCTATTTTACATTCATGAGTGACCTATTTTTCATTCACCTTCAATGAATGACCTATTTTTCCAAAATTTGTCAAACATTTTAGAATTTTTTTTCATATGAAGGGTCGCACCGGATTATAAGGCGCATAAGATACATGCAGTCAAATGTTTGACTGGGTTTGTGTTATGCATCGACTAGATCAGTGGCATAGCAAGTCAGTCCCGGGCCCTTATGCAAAATAAAATTGGGGAATTCCAGCGTTATCGACGTGCCATTTGCAGTTAAAACTTGAAATATAAATGCTCAAAAAAGCATTTAAATCCAATATATTGAAACATCTGTTATTTAATAGATAAACATCTGAAATTAATAGATAACTGTCACGTGTGATAGATGACAGGAAGCAAAATGCAAGTGAAGTGAGAAGTAAGTTTATTTTAAATCAGTCCAGTGCAGCAAGCGATGATGGTAAGGTGAACACAGGGACTTCGATGGTCAATCCGATGACAGTGAAGACAGACGGTGATAATTCCCGGTGAACGAATAACAGACTCCAACACGATCGACACTTGACAGGACAAGAGACGATCAGGACCACGGGAACGAGACAGGAACACAGCAACAGCAAACAACGATCTGACAAGGATGAGAGAACACGGTGAGTATAAGTAGAGAGGTGATGATCAACTGCAGCTGGTGATGTGATGATGAGCAGCTGGAGCGGATTAGGAATGTCAACAGACACGCCTCTCTCACACACCTCTCACACACGTGCGTTCATACCACAACATAAACACGAGACTAGAAGGCAACAGAGAAAACGTCCACCGTGACAGTACCCCTCCTCCTAAGAACGCCTCCTGGCGTTCTCAGACTCCCTTACCTGTCGATTGTAATCATCAATAAGAGAGTGATCCAGAATGTCTCTAGCAGGAACCCAAGATCTCTCCTCCGGACCGTAACCTTCCCAGTCCACCAAGTACTGGAATCCGCGTCCCCTCCGTCTAGAATCCAGAATACGATTGACCGAATAGGATGGTTCCCCATCTACGAGTCGCGGCGGTGGGGGAACCGGACGGGCGGATTAATGCGGGCGTAAAATACGGGCTTAACTTTAGATACATGGAACACGGGATGAATTCTCTTGTACGCAAGAGGGAGTTTAAGGCGGACTGCCACCGGACTAACGATCTTGGTGACAGAAAACGGGCCAATAAATTTGGGAGCAAGTTTATTCCGAGACGGAACGGAGAGGAATGTTCTTGGTAGAAAGCCACACTTTGGAACCGACGACGTATACGGGAGGCCTCCGCCGGTGGCGATCGGCTTTGGCCTTGGTGCGTTCTCCCACTTGGAGTAGAGTCTCACGGGCTCTAGTCCAAGTGCGATGACACCTCTGGACAAAGGCGTGAGTGGAGGGGACCGCGACTTCGGCTTCCAGACTGGGAAAAATTGGTGGCTGGTAACCTACACTACACTCAAACGGAGATAGGCCCGTGGATGACACTGGTAACGTATTGTGGGCGTACTCCCACCATAGACAGTTGCTGGCTCCAAGAGGAAGGGTTCTTGGAGACCATACATCGCAACGTTCTTTCCAAATCTTGGTTGGCTCTCTCTGTTTGACCATTGCTCTGGGGGTGAAACCCAGAGGATAGACTAACAGTCGCCCCCAGTAATCTACAAAATTCTCGCCAAAATTTGGACACAAATTGGGGACCCCTGTCGGAAACCACGTCCATCGGGAGGCCATGTAACCGAAAGACGTGATCTACGATCGTAACCGCTGTCTCCTTAGCTGAAGGTAATTTGGGTAAGGGAATGAAATGTGCTGCCTTCGAGAATCGGTCCACCACAGTTAAAATCACTGTGTTACCCTGAGAGGGTGGGAGGGCGGTAATGAAATCTAGAGCGATATGGGACCAGGGTCTCGAAGGCACCGGCAGCGGCTGAAGTAACCCATCTGGAGGTCGATTGGAAGACTTACCAATAGCACAAATAGAACAAGCCAAAACAAAATCATGAACATCGCGAGCCATACGTGGCCACCAAAACCGTTGCTTGACTGAAAAACCAGTGCGAGTGACACCTGGATGGCAAGCTACGTTGGAACAGTGACCCCACTGGATGACGTCTGACCGTAATCCCTCCGGCACAAACAAACGATTCGGTGGGCAACCGGGCGGAGGCGTTACCCCTTCTAAGGCTCTCTTGACCTTCGTTTCGATCTCCCATGTGAGTGTTGAAACGAATTTGGTCTCAGGTAAAATACACTCGGGAGTAGACGGGCGTTCGGAAAAGTCAAATATGCGAGATAATGAGTCCGGTTTGATGTTCTTGGAACCCGGACGGTAAGAAAGAGTGAAATTAAAGCGACCGAAAAAAAGTGCCCACCGAGCCTGCCTGGAGTTCAATCTTTTGGCAGTTCTGATGTATTCGAGGTTCTTATGATCGGTCCAGACGATAAAAGGTACCCCTGATCCTTCTAACCAGTGGCGCCACTCTTCCAAGGCTAGCTTGACTGCCAACAACTCTCTGTTACCAATGTCATAATTGCGTTCGGCTGGGGATAATCGATGTGAAAAAAACGCGCAAGGGTGCATCTTGTCGTCCGTGGGTGAATGCTGGGATAACACCGCTCCTACTCCCACCTCTGACGCGTCGACCTCCACCACGAACTGACGTGAAGAATCAGGGGTTATTAGAATGGGAGCTGAAACGAAGCGGCTCTTCAGTTTGACGAACACAGCCTCGGCCGTGTCCGACCACCTGAACGCAGTTCGTGGGGAGGTCAAGGCAGTCAGAGGCGCGACTCAGCTGGCTGAAATTGCGAATGAAACGCCGGTAAAAATTGGCGAACCCCAGAAACCTCAGCAGGGCCTTGCGGGAATCTGGACTTGGCCAATCAACCACAGCCTTGATCTTCTCGGGGTCCATCCGCATCCCCTCGGCCGACACGATGTATCCCAGAAAAGGAACAGACTGTGCATGAAATTCGCATTTCTCCGCCTTGACAAAAAGCCCATTCTCTAGCAGCCTCTGAAGCACTCGTCGGACGTGCTGCACATGCTCCTGGAGAGACGAAGAAAAAATCAATATGTCATCCAGGTAAACATATATGAATTGATCGATCATGTCTCGCAGCACGTCATTGACCAGTGCCTGGAAAACTGCTGGGGAGTTGGACAGCCCGAACGGCATCACCAAATATTCAAAGTGTCCCCTAGGGGTGTTAAAAGCAGTTTTCCATTCATCTCCCTCCCTAATGCGAACCAGATGATAAGCGTTACGTAAATCCAATTTTGTGAAAATAGATGCTCCCTGCAACCTCTCGAAGGCTGAAGACATCAACGGCAAAGGATAAGTATTCTTTACCGTGATGTTATTCAACCCTCGGTAATCAATACAAGGTCGCAGCGATCCATCTTTCTTTCCCACAAAAAAGAACCCCGCCCCGCAGGAGAAGAGGAAGGGCGAATGAACTTGGCTGCTAGAGAATCAGAAATATATTTCTCCATAGCCTCTCTTTCAGGAATCGAAAGTGAATATAACTTGCCTTTAGGCGGAGACTTACCTGGCAGTAAATCTATAGCACAGTCATAGGGACGATGCGGAGGGAGAGAAGCAGCACGAGACTTACTGAACACTTCCTTCAGGTCCAGATACTCCGTGGGCACGTTGGACAAATCCCCTGCCTCCTCCTGTAACACAGAAACGGGTACATACGGACAAGCAGACACAAGACAGGACTTATGACATTCCTTATTCCACTCCAGCACGGATCTGTGAATCCAGTCTATACGGGGGTTGTGTTTGACTAGCCAAGGATGTCCGAGAACAACAGGTGCCAGTGGTGAGTCCAAAATAAAGAAAGAGATGGTTTCGGTGTGGTTGCCAGAGGTGATGAGAGTGATGTCTTCTGTGGTGTGTGAAATGACAGGAAGTTCATGGCCGTTTAAAGCGTGAACAGAAATCCGGTGGGTGAGGGGTCGAAGGGGAATCTGGAAGGTGCGTGCGAATTGATAATCCATAAAATTACCCTCTGCCCCGGAGTCCAAAAGTGCACGACAATCCTGCTGGTTGGTTGACCATCTTAGTCTTACCGAGAGGAGGGTGGAGGTAGATGTAGCTGATGAGGTCTTCCTGGCGGAGATCCCACCCGATAGTAGCCTCACGTTTACTATCGGGCTTGGCCTTTTACCGGACAGTTGTAAGCATAGTGACCAGTACCACCGCAGTACAGGCAAAGGCCCTGGGACCTCCGCCTCTCCCTCTCCTCTCGGGAAAGCCGAGCTCGACCCACCTGCATGGGCTCGTGATCGTCGACAGGGCTGACCACGCCCCTGCCGCTGGATCGAAGACCGTCGAATTCTCCTGGAATGCGGGTGGAGGCAGTACTACGCTCGACTCTGGAAAGTCGAACGTCCACCCGGCAGGGCAAGGTCGATCAAGCCGTTGAGATCGGTGGGAAGATCCAGGGCATAGATCTCCTTCCGGACGTGGTCAGCCAGCCCATGCAGGAACACGTCCCACTGCGCTTCCTCGTTCCAGCCACACTCCGCCGCCAGGGTCCTGAATTCAATAGAAAAATCCGACACCGAACGTTTACCCTGACGGAGTTCAACCAAAGCTCTGGCCGCTTCTCTTCCCGACACCGCCCGGTCGAACACTTTCTTCATCTCATTGGAGAGGGCTTGGAACGAGGCACAGCAAGGATGTTGGTTCTCCCACACTGCCGTTCCCCACAGTGCCGCTCTCCCAGTCAACAGCGTCAGCACAAATGCCACTTTAGTTTGCTCACTGGAGAAGGTCCGTGGCTGTAAGGAAAAGTGCATAGAACATCGCGTTAGAAAAGCTCTACAATGAGACGGCTCGCCTGAATAAGCTTCTGGGACCGGCAACCGGGGCTCTGACTGGGAGGGGCTTCCAGGTGTTGCGAGGGGAACGACTGGTGTGGGTGGTGCAGTGGGAACACGTAGGCGCTGGATCTGCTGGGTGAGCTCGGACACCTGTGTCACCAAGGCTTGAACTGCGCGACCAGTGTCACCTATCTCCTTCTCCTGGGAATTCATCCTTCCGATGCTGTGAAGCACGAACTCCTCGAAGGATGGTGACGCCTCACTCGCTGCTTCCATACCTGGTCAGATCGTTCTGTCACGTGTGATAGATGACAGGAAGCAAAATGCAAGTGAAGTGAGAAGTAAGTTTATTTTAAATCAGTCCAGTGCAGCAAGCGATGATGGTAAGGTGAACACAGGGACTTCGATGGTCAATCCGATGACAGTGAAGACAGACGGTGATAATTCCCGGTGAACGAATAACAGACTCCAACACGATCGACACTTGACAGGACAAGAGACGATCAGGACCACGGGAACGAGACAGGAACACAGCAACAGCAAACAACGATCTGACAAGGATGAGAGAACACGGTGAGTATAAGTAGAGAGGTGATGATCAACTGCAGCTGGTGATGTGATGATGAGCAGCTGGAGCGGATTAGGAATGTCAACAGACACGCCTCTCTCACACACCTCTCACACACGTGCGTTCATACCACAACATAAACACGAGACTAGAAGGCAACAGAGAAAACGTCCACCGTGACAATAACCTTGTATGAATATACCATATGAAAAGTTAATGCAGGATTTAAAATGTTTTAAAACAACATAAGGGCACTAATTTAGTAGATAAAGTGAGCGTTTCTCTGGACTGCTAGTAAAAACGGCTTTTTTTTCAACATCGCGCCATTTGACGTCATATCAGGGAGCCGCAGCCTCGGCTCAGTTAAGAGTAGGCTGGTATTCATGAGGAGCGCTCGTCAGTCAGTGTGCTTTCGGTAGTTTCTGTATTTTAATTTATCATCGTCATGGTAAATTATTGTGTTTGTGGAGGTTGTAAAAACTCTTCAAGATCGAGGACTTCAAGATCGAGTCCACAAGTTTCCATTACAAGAAAAGGGATGGTATATAGCTTATCTTTCGTTCCTGGTGCAGTTTGTGCAGGTGAAGAGACGGGATTTCTCTTTCCGCATCGGCTTCGGAAAACGCGGTCGTGTGTAGCATTCACTTCAGATCAAATGATTATCATCCCGGCGATATGATGGAGCTCATATGATGCCGAAGCAAGAATATTGATCGTCGTATACTGTACCAATGGCATCAAATAGTGTATCATATAGGCAGTGATGTGCCAGTTCATACTTAAAAAGAACTAGCTCAAAGTTCAGTTCACACAGATGATAACTGAACTATCTTACTCAATAGAACCTCTTTACCATCCATTACCAGCTGCAAATCACTGCCACTCCAAAACTAATCAAAATTATTGTACCAATAAACAAGAGACAATTATTATAGCCAGGAGAAAAATAATGTTGAGATAGAGAATATATTTACCCCTTAAATAATGTGTAATCATGATATGTAGAAACTGAAAAATATAAGGTGCAATCAAGGTATACTGTATGTTCAGTGAAACTTTTATTTAGCCAGCATGAACCAAATTACCCAGGACTTTAAAAGGGTATATTCAGGTTCATGGGGAAAAGATCAGTCTACTGACAAAAATCCAGCATATTCTGAACGGCAGTAACTATGTAAACCAGACCATAGTCATGTAATGTCAAATTTGCACCCTGCTCAATGTGCAATACTCAACCAACACATTTTCACACCTTCAAAAGAAAGTAAACAGTGAGTAAACGATGAAAATGCCATTTACATTCATTTATAATAAAACAATCTTCCTGATTATATTTGTCTAAAGAAAATGAACAGCTGAACAACTTAACTTACTACATAGGCTACAGTAGGCACTCTGATGGGGCATTTATTATTCATATGACACACAAACACAAGTAGATAAGACCTGTTTAGTTCAAAAGATCACTCGTTATGGAAAAGCGCAGATCATAATTGATGATACGCAGCAGCGCGGCCAGATCTGCCTCGCGCGCAGTCAAGTATGCACACTATTGCGACTCCCCCTGCCTTCACGTTACCCCCTATCCGTACTATGAATACTTCGACCTCGTCTAACATACCCAGTGATAATAGACAAAGTCTCCATCACAATACTGTCGGGGGTGGATTCGGCGGACTCGAAACGGGGTTCGGAGGTAAAACCTGACTTTTCAAATGAGCGTGAACGTGAACTGCGCGTGCTGCTCGTTCATTCCGGACAGAGTGAGCGCCGCTCTCAGTTACCCTAAATCTACCCTGAAACATACTAATGTCTGCTGGCCTGTTAGGATAATAATAATCTGTACAATATTGTGAGCACAGTGTATATCGTTCAGCGAACGTGTATATCTATGTCTCTCACCTAAAGGCACCTCTCCTGTTCTCCACTGGTTCTCCTCACACCACAACTCATTCTGTCTGACATTATCCTGGCCTGTCCCTGCTCTCTTTATCATAGCAGGCTCATAACTTTATGGCTTGATCCGTCAAACGAGTATTTCCTCAGCGTCCGAAATGTCATTGCGATCCATTGTTTTCCTGTTGTGTGAATCGACCGCTCTCCCGTTCATTGCGTCACGCCCGCCACGCCCATTTTCAGACGCGGAAGTAAAATTTTCTCACAAAAACGACTCCAGAAGCTTCTGTAGCGTATTTATAAGTATATTTTAAAGAAAATCTAGTTCCTACATTGTTTTTCTATACATTGATTCGTTGGGTCCTCTAACCTGCAATATGCCCTTTAATATTAAGGAAATAGACATGCATTCATGCGTGACAAAAAAAATCTTTAACTTTGGAGGGTTGGCTCTCCACAGAACATAAAATATTCATCTCATTTTATCGTGTTCGCATATATGAGGAAAAAATTATGTTACAGACGTGACAGTTCTCCGTTATTCTAGACATGGGCGCTCTGAAGCGGCACTAAAAGACGAATTTAAAACTTCCACAGACCTCAAACAGAAAAGCAAAGCCTTTATTTAAAGTGAATTTCGTTTTCCTTTCAATTTTATCTTGATTTTAATCAATGTTTCATCAACAAATTGCCTGGATTTAATAGATAAATTTAATAGCAAACCATTATAGATAGGCTAATCACGACACGCAGGCGCCGGTGCGGAGCTGCGTCTCATAGGCTAAATATAAACTCAGCGTATAAGTATATCCTATTCCACAGACCTGAAATGTATATCTATATTGAAATAGAAAGAGAGAGCATGTATGACATGACAAACAAAAAAGAGAGCAAGAATGTGGGGATCTCTTGTTTCATACAGTAGTGTCAGACGTAAGCCACAAACTCCATTCTGCACAATTAAACCAGTGCTTTCCCACAGACAGCTCACTGAATTATTTATGTTCTCTCTATTCCCGCACTGCCTAGTTAATAAAGTTACAGCTGCCACTAATCTCCCATTTGATGAGGTGAGCTTTATGCATGGGATTCTGTGCAAACAGTAAGCGCCTATTGTCTTTACAGATTTTAGTGTTTTTTATTGTTATTGTTATTAATGCACTAGGCACAGTTCCTGCAAATGCCATATCACTACATGAAGGAGAGTGACCCATGACAATTGAGATATTAACCTGCAAATGAAGTATGCACATTTAAAAAATACACAATTTTAAATACAAGTAGCACCCACAAGCCATTTACCACTGTAACCTAGCAAGTAAACTGCAGTTTGTGTCTCGCACAAATATTCCACCTAATTCTCAAAGGAAAATGTAAAATTATCCCTTAATTCCCTCAAGCCATCCTAGGTGTATATGATATATCTATATATATATATATATATATATATATGTATATCTTTCTTTTTGAGATTGAAACGTCTGTATGCATGACTGTAACCCCCAAAAAGTCTTTGGATCCATTGAATTAAATGTAAGCTAAATCATATAACCATGTATTTCCTTTAAAAGAAAACAAATTAAAAACCACTTTTCCTAAAGTAAAACACAGTCTTCTTTTCAATGAATGATATATTCAGACATCCCAACCTGCAAGAATTCATTTCTGGGAGGTATTTCTGCTAACAAGATTCTGGGGCGGGAGGGAGGGCTAACTTTAGCGAGGCACACTCGCAAGGTCTCTGCTTACACAGTGCACGTGCAGCGCGCTATGTATGTCTCGCTCTAGATTCCGGGAGATAATTTGCGGCATCAGGGAGACGCTATCAATATGCGGGAGACTCCGGGAACTTTCCGGGAGACTTGGGATGTCTGTATATTCATTCTTTATAACTACTTGCATACATCCAGTGGCAGCGCCAGGGGGTCTTAAGACCCTCCCAAAAAACGCTGTGACCCCCGATCTGACCCCCCACCCACTTTCTGATTAAAACATATATTTATCTGGGATAAAGATTTTAAAATGTTTCTCTTCAAACTAGGCACAGGGCCGCCACGTCCATCTAGGCAAACTAGGCAATTTGCCTGAGAGCGGCGACTTTTGTATAGAGGTCCAGACTCGATATGTTTTTTATGGCGCCGATGCTGATACCGATCTTTTGAAATCCGGGTCAGCCGATGACCGATTAATGCTGCCGATTCTATTTTGGCCGATATTTACTTGGTTTTTAACCTCTATTTGAAAGATAAAATGTAAAAGAAATGATAATTACTTAACATAGACAAACTTTCTCAACAAAAACATTATCCTCTCAAAAAACATGTATTTCCTGAAACATGTCCTGAAACATGTATTTTTGGTTTGTTTTGTTTGTTGACAGACAAAGACGAATGGCAACCTAATTGTCACAAAAAAGGAGAAAAAAAACTTTCAATGATTTAATTTTTCATATATAAGATTTATTATATTTTATTTAATTTAACTTAACTTCTAACAATAATGTATTTCACTAGTAAATTGCTGTTGAACGACAAAAACAACCACCAGATGGGAAAATGATATTTACAAAAACTTTAAATGCACCACAACGCACCGTCCGTCTGTTGTTCTTCAGACAATGGCATCCCGCTGTTGGACCTTTTAAGGCCTGTTCACACCGGGGTTGAATTTCGCGCGCAATATTCGCTCGATGTTTAACGCCTCATGACTAAACAATGGGCGCCAATGTGAGTGTTCACACCAACGCGAAAACGCCACGTGTAGAAGCGTCATTTTAAAAAAAAAAACGCCTCGGGTTCGTTTTTTGGTTTGACGCGCCGCGTCAAAAACTATTCGACCAACGAGTTGGCGGGTTTGCTCACGGTGTCTGGTGCTCCTGAAGTTACAGTAAACAAACTTGAGGCGCTCAAACACAAGACGGTCACAAACGTAACAGCGAAGAAGAAATACAACACCGTCTATATACCATATACTGCAGGAAGACGAGGAACATTCAAAGCAAAACCGCCATAAAACTCTTAAAGAAGAACATTCAAAGCAAGATGTCAATGGGCAAGATGAATGTAGAGCTGCTGGTCTCTTTGGTCTCGGAGCATAAAGAGCTGTATGATAAACGAGACAGCGACTACAAAAAACATCGACAAAAGAGACCTGCTGATGGAGTGGTATTGCAGAGACAAATGGGCCTTGATGGTGAGTTGAAATTCACTTCATTGTCTTTCATGTATATATGCTTGTAAGCTTTCCCAACAAATGTTTGACGATCGCCATTTGTGTGCTGTAGTGGAGGAGGTAAAACAAAAATGGAAAAGCCTTCGCTGATACATATACCAGAAAAAAGTGCGAAGATGATTGCCGAAGTGGACAGGCTGCCAAAAACAAGAAGCCGTGGAAATTTATGCAGATCATGGAGTTCCTCGCAACATCAACTGAATTTCGAAGGTATTATCATCAGTTCATTACAATACATAGCTGTGTAAACTATAGAGGGTTTTCACCAGCGTTGTTCCAGATGCGCGGCCATCATGGAGGCACTCGGATGTAAACAACAGCATTGATTGCACTGTTTATGTACTACAGAATACATTAACACACACACACAAAAAAAAAATTACAGCAGAAATAGTAAGCCAAATCGGCGAGTCCGTTGAGATCAGTGGCACTGTTGATGTTTAGTGCCTCCAAAATGTTCTGACATCAGGAATGATGACGCATCTTAAAACCCTCTATACTATAATGCATTGACAATGACATTAAACATTAACATGATATCATTGCATGTTCTCTGTTCACCATGTGATCACAACTCTAGTTCAATATATTAGTTTGTGTTCTGTGTATAGCTAACCTCTGCTGAAATTGTGTTGCCAGACATATGGTACATTAAAATTAGCATGAATCTAAACTAAATTAGTAAATAAACAGTGAGCTCTTTAGTATTTTGTCGTGATGGCTATGAAGTGTGGCATAAGCCACAGTGTGAGTTATTGTTTCTGATGTAAACTGTTTCTGATGTGAATTTGTCTTTATAGGGTTTACAGCAATATTCCACTTGAAAATATGGATGAAGAGGTTGGTCAAGTGGTTGTCAGAAAAGAAGTGAGCGACAGTGAAGAAGGACCAGCAAGCACTTCTCCAGGATCATCATCCTCCTGCCCAACTGTGACAAGGTGTACTATAAAAAAGAAAACGGCCAGAGACACCAGACTTCCTTGACCGGTACCTCTTATCCAAAGAAGCCAGGGAAAGTGAGAAAGAGGAACGCAGAAGAGAGAAAAAGAGGAGCGCAGAGAGCAAAGAAGAGAGCAACTAAATGATGACAATTACTTGTTTGCTCTTGGCTTGATACCAGCACTAAGGAGATTGTCTCCAGTTGTACAGTCTTCGGTTAAATTAAAAATACATCAGCTGTTGCATGATGCTGAGTTTGGCCAGGCCTCTTCTGCTTTTTCACTCAGCAGTCATCGGTGTTCTATCAAGTCACCCCGCAGACCCCAACAAACTATGGCTGCTCTACAACTTGGCTACCCTAAAAGATGTGCATGATTTTGCACAATTGTTATTATGACTTCATTGTACTGCTGTTTTTTAATATAGAAATGTCATTTTATTCGTATTGTATTAACATTCAAGAATTATTTGAATGTGTATGTGCACTACTGCAGTCATTGTGACTTATTTGCACTACTGTTTTTTTGTATAGATATATATGCCTTTGTATTTAATTTTATGTGCCTTTGTATTTTATTTTATTTGCACCATTGTTCACTTGCACTATTCAGTCATTGTGACTTATTTGCACTAACTTTTCAGACTACCTTTTTTACTTTGATTATTGCAACTTGTTCATTCAAAAAATAAATGTTTAATTTTTTCAAAAGACATTGTGTGTACATGACTTACTTGAAATTAATGTAACATATTTTGAGATTTAACATTTGTACATCTTAACCTCTTGTTAAAAATAGCTATCTGCCTAATTACAGAGTAACTGCATTTATAGGCACTGTTATCAATCTACATGAATATAATCATGTTGTGCACAGCATTGTGCAGGGAAAGAGAAGATTTTAAAGAAAATGTTAATAAAAATGTTTATTACGGATCCACATTTTCAATATCACAACTTAAATTTACCTATAAAGACATGACTCAAATAGTCTACATTTTGCAAAAAGATTTTATAGTGTATTCAAGTTCACAGAAATTGACACATACTCTTTACATTTTGCAAAAAGATTTTATAGTGTATTCAAATTCACAGAAATTGACACATACACTAGCGATTTTCACCATGGGAAATGTTATCAACATTGCTAAAATGTACAGTATGATTTTATCTGTTCCCCAGACCATGGTTCACATGGTCATACTGCCAAGCAACCTCTCCTGCGGGTGAGTTGAAGTACTCCTTGTACAGTTCTCTGACGTGCCTCCACAGATGCCCGCTGTCCCCTACAATGTTCAAAGCCTTGTAGTATTTGCTCACAGCCTTGGTCATCCTCTGCAGCATGATTCTGGCCGTTTCCTTTCGGGCGCAAATAATTGCACAAAACACAAGCAGCTTTGACAACTTTGTCAACAACACTTGGTTGAACCTGCAAGGTTCTTCGGAAAACCCAAAAGCGTTGACTGAGTATGCCAAACACATTTTCAGAAGATGCGCGTGCCCAAGACAAACGATAATTGATAATTATCTTGTCTGTGGGGAGGCGGCGTACAGGGTATGGCTGGAGTAGATATGGTTTCAGGGGAAAAGCTTCATCCGCCACAATGACATGGTTAACTTTTCCCAGCTCAGCAGCACCTGGAAGTTCACTTGTACCCCTTTTCCACCAACAAGAACCAGGTGCTGGTTCAGAGCTAGAGCTAGTGCTGGTTCAGAGTTGGTTCAACTGACAAGCTTTCAAAGAACCGGTTTGCCTTTCCACAGGTTAGAGAGCCATCACAGTGCCAGATCTTACGTCACTGTATACATCTCATGTTGCCCAGCAACGCTCACGCGGCACACACAAACACACAAGGCTTGTACGAGAATGGTTCGACACTGTGAATCTCGAACTGCAAGAGCGATTCGAAAAAAACATTAGAAAAAGATTTGATCCAAAAGTAGGAGTCGTAAACTCCGACCTGCCGCAGCTCCGAACAGTCCACGCTGATCCGATGCATCTCGAACAAGCCCTCCATCAACATTGGTGGTTGTTGCGTTACTATTTATGCTCATAGCTTTGCAAACCTAAATCGGCATCCAAACATGGCGAATTCCTACGTCCGTGCAGCTCGCCGTAACTTGCATTAACGGAGATTACAATCGAGCTGCTATTAGCATGATTAGCTGCTATTTAAAAAATGGCGGTCACAAGTTTCTATTCGTCTTGTTGGTCACGGTAACCCCGCCCCCAGCCACTGACGTAATCGGTTCTTACTTCTAGACCAGCAATGATTTGGTGCTACTTAAGAACCACTTCTACTGGTTTCGGAGCTGGTGCTTTGGTGGTGGAAAAACAAAGAACCGATTTGAAACTAGGCTCTGGCTCCGAACCAGCACCAGTTCTGCCTTGGTGGAAAAGGGGTATTGGTGGGGGGACATTCAGTGTTCCATCTCTGAGTGCCTTTCCCAGCACAGAATTAGCAAAGATGCCTCCATCACTGTTGCTGCCATAGCTCCCCACATCAACCACCAGGAAGCGGTAATCTGCATCAACTAAGGCCAGCAATACAACGGAGAACGTACCTTTATAATTAAAGTACAGAGAACCAGAGTTTGCAGGGGCCTGGATGTAAATGTGTTTCCCATCCATGGCTCCCAGGCAGTTAGGGAAATTCCATCGTTCATGGAACCTCTTGGCTGTACTCCTCCACATCTCTTCAGTAGGCACTGGCAAATGTTAATCTCTGAGGCAATGTTTCACTCACTACCGAAGCCACAGTTGACACACCAAGTCGAAAGCTGGACGCAAAAGTGCGGTGCGAGTCCCCAGTGCTTAGAAAACTGAAACAGAAATAGACAAATACTAGTTTAACAACGCTTCACTTTAAGTTTTTACAACATTCATTGAAGTGAATAACAATGTAAACAAACTCACCGTAAACACACGGCCAAACGCTGTTCTGGATCGAATCGGTTTACGGTAGTGTGTCTGTTCTTTTGTCAGCAAGGGAGCCAGTTGTTGAAGTAAATTTTCGAACTCACTGACGGACATTCTAAAATACCCCCGAAAACGCTCATGATACATTTTCAGCTCTTGTACCAGTCGATGAAACTCCCTGTGTTCTTCTCTACTCGTTGCTATGGGATGTATCCAATATCGGCGTCTTTTCCGGCGTCTTCCTCATTTAACAGAATAATAAGTTCCTCATCGCTGGAGCTACTGGTGCTTGAAATGTCCATGTTTTCTTTGTCTGATTTAGAAAAGCCGGTAAACACGCAGTAAGTACTTGCTCTCTTCTTCGGAGGTGAAAGCGAGTATCAGAAGCATTAAAGTTGCACAGCGCCACCTTGTGTACCGGGTGATTTCTGTTTTACATTAAACGCCATCTAGTGTCAGGGAATGAATTTGTATGTTCACTCGGCTCATCGTCAGCGAAAAACGCTTGGGTGTGAACACAAAAAACGCATTGAAAAACGCTGATGAATATCACGCACTGATATTAATCCCGGTGTGAACAGGCCTTCAGTCTACATTGAAATACAGCTTAACACTGTTTGGCCAGCATTTTAACCATGTTTAATCCAGCTGTAACGGTCAGTGTTGTGCCTGAATGTCATGCTATCGTTCATTGAACGCGTTCATATTTTGGGCGAACGTGAACGGAACGCACTGTATTACTGGCTGATGAACGTTACCTAGTTCATTTTGGTGTCTGTGAACGCGCGCTCTCGGGTGCCAGATTATAGAGCCCTCCAGGCGAAAACCCGGCTAAAACACATGTAAACAGGCCTTAACCCCCTGGGGACCAAGGTGTATTTGGGGTCCTTGAGAGGTTCTGACATGCCCTGACATCTGTGTTTTTTTCAGCTGCTTATAAACATAATAATGGCACAGGTGAAATTACACTATATTTAGCAGAAACAGGGCTACCATGATGTATGGGCAACATGTTTGTACATGTTTGTATTTTTGAGAGAATATTGTTTATGCGTGGTTATTGTAAAAACTAAAAATGAAAGTTTCTGAAATAAGGCCACAAAACACATACTAAATATGCGTCCACAAGACTTTTGACTAATTGATGTTGTTGCCTAGGGTTTTTTCTTCACAATGATCTGAAAATCATCCTCCTAATCGTTCACATAAAACTGTGAATTGGGTTATATTGTGAAAAACATTTTTTTGTTTGCCAAGGCAATATGCGAATGGGCGTGAACAGGCCAGCACCATTCATGATTCTCACCTGAGAGACAAAGACACGCATAATAATGAGCCTTTCATTCAGGTGATTCAGACAAGAAAAAATTGAAAGGACAACACACACACAAATATGTGTGTGTGTATGTGTATATATTTATATTTCACTTAAATGACAATTAATAGGTAGTCTTCATTGCAATTTAAGTGAAATTACTGAACTTATATATACAAGCTTGATAAAAATGATCATTCTAGACGAAAATTTCAAATGGCACTTAGAGGATTTTGCATCTGAACTCTTCATATCTCATCTGAACTCTTCATACACTCTAACAGTCTAACTAAAAGAACGTTCGTTCGTACGTCCGTCACACACCCGAATCATATTTAAACACTCGGTTATACAGATAACTAATGTTATCCTACTAATGTAAGGATGTGGATGTCACATGAGATTCTTGTTCCAATGAAAGCGAAAGTGAATTAAAGCACAGCGCGCGTGTCTGTGAATTCGTCTATTCCTTCCTATCAGACACGCATTTGATATTTCAGTCTTTGTGCAGTTTACAGATACAGACACTAACGCGATTAGAACAAATCACTTATAATAAATCACTTACTGCATCAGCTGAATCCGTGCTTTTCAAAATGAAACTGTATCTGAGGTAAGTTTTTCCTCAGGATCTCCTCACTGCACAGCAAGACGGTTTTGAAAAAGGTTAGGACGAGGTTAGATCCGTAATAAACTGTATGTTTTTTTTTATCGATGTGGGCGTTTTCATGGCTTGTCTCAACATTAGTGTTTGAATAGCACGCGCTCTCAGTAGGCGGGGTCACATTAGCACCTCATTCACTGTAATGAGGTGAAAGGGAAAATACTGACATCTCTCTCTTTTCATAGAGATTACATCAACTGAGAATAGTTGCTTTTTATATAAATGGCTTCATTTAAAAGAAGAGACTCTCAGCTTCATAAAGAGAGATCTTTCGTGTCTCTGTGACAAGTATTTAATGAGTTACAGCTCTTTTTTTGGACGCATTTCAGAAAGATTTTTGCGGAGACAGAGTGAGCTGAAAGCGCACCCTGTTTAAATTTATTTATTTTACAAAAACACAAGGTTTTGATATTAATAAGAGTATACACAAAAAAGAAGACCCTCTATAGTTTATAGTCATGTATTGATTTTATTTATATGACCATTAATTATGGAGTATTTTAAGTCTATGGTGCAGCTATTTGAAAAAAAAAAAATGAATCAAAACGCGAGGGCGCGTTTTTGGTCCTCAGGGGGTTAATATGTAGCGATAAAACACCCAATCTGGCAACACCAGCCACCAGTATCTAAAATCTTACATTAATGTGCAAACTTGGCCCGTCGATAAAATAATTGTTGTCTGTGTTTGTATATGGGCTGTGCCAATAATAATAAAAAAAGCTTGCAACATATGGAAAAAAGAACTATGAATGAACTAGCTCATTTTAAAATGTGTGAACTGAACTTTGAACTAACTTAGTTCATATAGAAAGCGAACTTTCCCAACACTGCTAACGGTATGTAAAGCGACGTTTCTGTTATTCTAAAGTCCGTTTTCTGAGCATCCGAGAGAAGCACTGGATAACAGTAGCACCAAACTGTAGTACAGAAATCCGTGCTGATATTCGTTGTGGAAGATAACAGTGGTTAAGGTTCCAGTGCTGTATTAGCACCGGGTCTGTCGCTACCCGCTGAGCAAAGCAAAGCCAGCCTGTCACTAGCCTATAGTCCGTTGGTCATCAAAGCACCATCAAAGCACCATCAGTCATCAAAGGTCATCATTTAAAGCACGTTGTGCACCCGCTACATTATGGCCAAGCATGCGCCCTTAAAATAGCATTATTAACGTGCAATGCGCCACTGACTTTAGACTAGTTTTTTTTTTCGCGTTATATGGCATGTTGGTCTTTGTTTGTTGTTGCTGGTATACATTGCAAATAGAGGGGCGGCAAAATTGTTTTTCACCTAGAGCTGCAGAAGAGCACGTGCCGGTCCTGACTAGGCAGAACAATAATCATTAACACTAGAAGTGCCAGAATTCCAAAACTACTAGAACGGCCACAAGCGGTCATTTTGACCGTTAGGTTCAAAACAGTGTTTATTTCGTTGTTAAATTATTAAATTATTTTCGTCAACCACATTTTTTCAAAGACGAAACGAGACGATAATAATAATATTATAATGATAATAATATTAAATAGGCTAATAATAATAATAGGACTAGCAGAACTAGTGAACAGTCCATGCAGCAAAACAAACAGCGCATGACAGGGCAACGGAGCATCATCCGACATGAACGGAACACCTGGATCGGCCGTGAATGATGATAGCAGCCGTCTCTTTTACCTTGATGTGGACTCTGACTCTGAATCACTCTCTGATGAGGAGGAAATGTTAACTTGCACCCAGGAAACGTAGCTTTCACTTTCCACCTCCGATTGTTCCCCTGCATCCGAATCATCTCTCATCAAGTTCTGAAGCATAGGTATATATGCTTCAGTATAGGTATACTGAAGCCGAAATAGGTAAATATGTTCATTTTTTTGTTTTGCCTTACGTTTACGTAACTTAATTTATATGAAAAGCATTTTAAATGAAAATACAGACAATTTTAGGAAAAGTCAGGTACCAGCAGGATTTTATTATTTTTTTCAACAAAGTTATTGTAGATATAAAATTCAAAACGGTCAAAATGACCGTTATGGCCATTCTAGTGTTAATAATGTATTCGACATATAAAAAAATATAAACACAAGAATCACTGCCACGCCCCATGAACGTCGCTACACCTTCCGTCAATGTGTTCAAGGCACTGCCACGAGCCTGCAAGAGCTGCTAAGAAGCTAAAAATGGATTGCTTTGTCATACCTAAAAAAAGAGAGCAGATGGAAATTATTAGCCTAGATGCCAGCCCAAACTCCGCCCACAACATTTTTTGGTTCAGAAAGTTCGGTCTGGACTCAATCCATTGAGGACTAATTATGATCAGACAAGAAACGTTCGGGCCAATCAAATTGCCAGGGCGGGCTTTATACGATGATGGACAGATGATCTGCAAGGATGTAATCATCTCGTTATCAAAGAGCGCAGAGATGACTGCAGCTGGAGAATTTATATACATTTTTATAGATTCTGCTGTCGTGTCTGTTGTGAAATAAATCGACAGTGCATTCATTTTAATAGACAAACAGAGAACTGCAAACAAGGCATTTGTCGATCAAAAAGATATCTTTGCCGTCCTTCCTACTTGATTCGGCAAAAGTGTAACTTATCAGCTGGCTCTGACGGTCGCTAAGAAGATGGGACGTAATGAAAAGCCGGTGGTCATTGTGGTTTCTCCTTTGGTCGCACACATGGAGGAGTAAGTAAAAGAAGCAACACTCGTTATTTAACTTCTAAAATAAGTAAGTTCTATAGTTGAAAACTGCGCTATGCAAAGTTGTTGAGTTACTGCGTTGCTTTGATTGGTTGTAGGTTTACCGACTATCCAATTGAGTGCAGAGTTTTTTTTTTTCCTGGTTCGGTTAAGACACGCCTCATAATCAAAGCCCTACGGAGCAGTATCAGACTCATATTCTGACTAGAATATGAGTATGACGAAGTCAGGCTAGGAAATTATATCAATTGGATATACCTATTGCCGTGGTGGGCGAGCCCTGCTTTATGGAGACTGGAGAGATAAGAGGAGAGAAGAAGACACAGGAGGAGACTGGAGACTTAAAGGGTTAGTTCGGTATTTTACACTTAAAGCCCTGTTTTTAGATAGTTTCTGATGAAATAGAATACAAATTCAGAATAAAATCGCTGTAAAAGATGCTTTCCATGGTTTTATCATACTTTTTGTCCCATGTCAAGTCAAGTGGAGTCGGACAAAAACTACGATAAAACCTCTTGGAAAGCATCTTTTGCAGCGATTTTTGTGTGAGCATATCAGTGAACACCCCAGACCACTTGGTGAGTTTCACGTCTTTGTAAACTAAAGTTTTATGAATGACTGTTCCAGTGCACATAGACAACCATTGTGTATGTGGGGGGTGCTAACATAGATTCTCGGGACAGCAGCATTTGTCAAAATTTTAATCTTAACCTTTTTTCTATTTTATCAGAAACTATCTTAAAACCGGGCTTTAAGTGTAAAATACCGAACTAACTATTTAAGAGCAGCAGAGAAGAGGACATGAGGAGACTGGACAAAAGAGCTGCCTATTGGTTAGTGATTGAAATCTTTGCTCAAAGTGATTGAGGTGAACCTCTTCCTATTGTATTGCTGTATTTAGCATAAATACTATCCTATTCATGTGTACTATAAACTCATATGTTGCAGTTAATGACACATGTGGAGACTGAAGAGAGCAGAGAAGATGCCAGGAGGAGACTGGACTATAAGAGCAGAGAAGATGAGTGAAATTGCACAGAAGTAGGGCAATCAAAAGGTGATGAGAGTAAGAAAATAGATCCTATTTTGTATTTTGTTCATTGTTGTGCATGAAATAAACTGCATCTTTTTCATGAACATTTTCTCTGTTGCTTTATTCATCCATGCTCGTGAATATCAACCCCCAGCCACCACTACTGACCGCCTCTGAAATTACAGTCAATCATCACATTTTGTAAATATGTTTTCTGTCCTGGGTGTGGTGTGGCTATGGCAATTTAAATTTGACCATATTGTTTGCAAACTGTAATTGATTAAAAACAAAGTAGTTGATATGCTGTGTTGTTTTTGTTGTTAAGTAGCAGTAATATGCAGTTATTAGCCGTGTCAACTGTATTTTTTTTTTGGTTTTCATGAGACCCCCCCTTGAAATGACCATTGCCCCCCCCCCAATCAAAATTGTCTGGAGCCACCACTGCATACATCATTCTTTATTCTTTCAAGCAGACATATTTATTTATATGAATATAAGTAATCCTTATAAAAGCTGTTGCTTGATCAATATTAAGGACACAGTTGCTTGATCAATATTAAGGACACAGACCCCATTATGTTTATTGCTACTGTCACTTTAAGACATCGGATCATGTTCAATGACGTCCGGATACAATTGCACTGATGCACATCCAATACACTCTCTAAGTGCTTAAGACATAATTGACATAGTTTACATGAGTAATGTCCAAACCAGACATTTAGACATGTTGTGTGTATTTGTCTATTCAGACACGAAAGAGAACTTTGTTCAGTCCTTGCGTGCTGTGTGTGTCTATTGTGCATGGCTGCACACTGCACATGGCTGCCCCAAAGGTTGGGTGTGTGCGCACAGATAACTGTATCGAATAGAGCTCTTTTTTGCATTGTCACTCTTATTCAGATCTATAGCCTACTAGACTAGACGGATTTCAGAAAAATGGCCTCCTATAAGAAGTGAGGAGCATTTATGAGTACAAGTCTGGAAAATGGCCTTTTTAGATAGATAGTCAAGGGTCAGAGCAAAGATATATTGGAGGCTCACTGTCTTTTTTGCATATATATTTGCAAAATACCAACTTTTGACACTAGGTGAGACACTAGGTGAATAGGGTAAAATTTGTAAATAATAGATATCACTATGAAACGTCCTCAGTTGATTACTTACACAAGTATATAAAAAAATTTATTATACGTTTTTGAAATTTGTATGTTTAATTATGCAAATTAGGCATTGTCTCATTAAATATGCACAATTTTGCATATATTTTCGGTAGATAGATCTGAACACATGATAAAGCCAGGTGCAAAAATGATTTTTTTTTTTTTTTCATTTTGTTTACACACAAGATGAAAAAAATGTTCAGAGGTATTTCAGGATATATGCTTTAGGAAATCTAAATATACCATACCCTTAAATCGATTTTCGCCACATTTTTTTATTAAAATCTCACATATATCAGGCCAGGAATGATTTATTAACAAATTCCTCTGAACAAATCTGGAAAGTTTGGTGTACATAGGTGCTACATAGGATGAGATATTTGTACTGGAGAATGACAAAAAATCATTTTGAGAAAAAGGCATTTAAAGATTTATTTAGGGAATTGAACACATTTCTATTGCACAAAAAAAAAAAAAACTTGGTGGAGGGGTTTGAGTACATTTAGTATGTTGTCCGGGGCTTTACGCCCCTGGTAAGGTCTCCCAAGGCAAACAGGTCAGAGTAAGAGCAGTTAAAAAAACCTTATGAGTGAAGAAAAAACAAGGACCGTGACATTGCCCGGTATAGCCCAGCTGGGGCCCCACCCTGGGGCCAGGCCCGGGGTTGGGGCTCGTATGCGAGCGCCTGGTGGCCGGGCCTCCTCCCACGGGTCCGGCTGGGCTCAGCCTGAAGGAGCGACGTGGGGCCGACTTCCCGTGGGGTCACCACCTGCAGGAGGAACCGTAAGGGGCCGGTGCAGAGAGGATCGGGCGCAGTCGAAAGCAGGGGAAACTAGCTCTAGGGACGTGGAACGTCACCTCGCTGGTAGGGAAGGAGCCGATTGTGTGTGAGGTTGAGAGGTTCTGACTAGAGATAGTCGGGATCACCTCTACGCGCGGCTTGGGCTCTGGAAACACCTCCTTGAGAGAGGATGGTCTCTTCACCACTCTGGAGTTGCCCATGATGAGAGGCGACAGGCAGGTGCGGGTTTGCTCATAGCCCCCCAGCTCAGCCGCCATGTGTCGGAGTTTACTCCAGTGAACAAAAGGGTTGTTTCTCTGCGCCTATGGGTCGGCGGATAGGTCTCTCACTGTTGTGTGTGCCTACAGGCCAAACGGCAGTGCAGAGTACCCGGCCTTCATGGGGTTTCTGGGAGGGGTGCTGGAAAGTGCTCTGACTGGGGACTGGTCCTCAGTCAGAAAAGGGTGGCTTGCCCACTTCAGGTTTGTGGAGAGATCCTGCCTCAAGTGGGAGGAGTTTAAGGACCGAAAGGACAAGATCCCGGATACAGGCGGCCGAAATGATCTTTCTCCGCAGGGTGGCTGGGCGATCCCTTTGAGAAAGGATGAGAAGCTCGAGTCACTCGGGAGGAGGTCAGTGTAAAGCTGCTGCTCCTCCACATCAAGAGGGGTCAGCTGAGGTGGCATCTGTTCGGGAAGGTGTTCCGGGCATATCCCACTGGGAGGAGACCCCGGGGGAGACCCAAGACACACTGGAGGGACTATGTCTCCCGGCTGGCCTGGGAAGGCGTGGAAAGTCTGGGCATCTCTGAATAATTTTGCACCTGGCTTTATCATATGTTCAGATCTATCTACCGAAGATTTATGCAAAATTTTGCATATTTAATGAGATAATGCTTAATTTGCATAATTAAACAAACTTTAAAACGTATAATATATTTTTTATATACTTGTGCAAAGTAATCAACTGAGGTAGTGTCATGGTAATATCTATTATTCAGAAATTTTACCCTATTCACCTAGTGTCTCGCCTTAAAAGTTGGTATTTTGCAAATATATATACATAAAAAAGGCAGTGAGCCTCCAATAAATCTTTGCTCTGACCCTTGATTATCTATCTAGAAACTTAATTTCCTCATCTTAGTTGCCTACTTAAAAAAATAAATAAATAAAAATAGGGGAAAATGTTCCAATGACTGAACAAGATATGCAATTTGGTGGCCATTTTGATATGCAAATTAGAAGGTAAAAAACTCAATATTTCTATTGGGAGCCATTTTTTTGGGCTGTTTTGGACCTCAGCACCTTTGAAATATGTTAGATAGGCCGGTTGCCGACTTGTACCAATAAATAAATGGAAACTTTTTTTACGGCAAGTTTTGTAGACAGGCGATTCGTCTTCGCCAATTACACCTCTTGTCATTCTTTGAGTACCCAAAATGCTCCCACACTGCTAACTTAAGGCGTTTTTTCGGTGGAAATAGAGCGTTGCTGCTTAGTCCCTCTGCCATAGTGACTGATGAGCACGGCACTTTAAGCCCTGACGGCACTGGTAACTCACCAGCGAGCCCACAGGAAAGTCTGCCCTTATGGCTTCAGTTGGCACGTTCAGTAGCGAACTTAGTGAATTATAAATACCTTCATTATGCATATTTAATATCACTGTCTATTCCCATAATTTTTACATATTGTTCTAACAACCACCAGAATGCTCTCGGTCTAATCAACATGAATATGCACAGAAATATACAGTAAAATGTGTTTTACTATGTTTTTCCATCTTTGGAGTGAAAAAGACTAGACTTGCATCCTGCCATAAATAAGATACCGACAAGACAAAGGAAAGCCTACGCGCCAAAGTTTTGCCGAATATCATTGGTTAAGGTTGCTGCGGAAGGGGTGCGGTATGAGTCCTTTAAAGGACACTGGCACTTCCCCTGTGCTCTCTTTCTTCTCTCATGTCCTCATCCGCTCTCGTCCTCCTTCGTCATGTAACCGTGATTTCCCTTTCTGGAATCTTTTCTTTTGTTTAAGTTTTGTTTTTTCTTTTAAGTATTTCTACCTAGTTCATTTCCACAGAAAAGGAAATTAATTTAGATAAATTGTTTCTTTGGTAATTTACCTCAAAGACTTTTAACCTTTGTTTGAAAGTCTGCGCCAAACTCACGTGACGATCCAACGAACACGCACAAGAAGGCCACTCAACAAACGCACACCTGATTCAGCAACAAAAAGAGAACCATATACACTTGCAAGTAGGCTATATTTGAAGAGTTCAGATGCAAAAGCCTCTAAATGCCATTTGAAATTTTCTTCTAAAATGACCATTTTTATCAAGCTTGTATATTTAAGTTCAGTAATTTCACTTAAATGACAATTAATAGTTAATCTGCATTGCCATTTAAGTGAAATTACTGAACTTAAATATACAAGCTTGATAAAAATTGTCAGTTTAGAAGAAAATTTCAAATGACACTCAGAGGCTTTTGAATCTGAACTCTTCATTTCTTTATTGGAGCTTTCAGACCATTAAGATTGTGTTTTTTGTGTTGTCTTAAAAGTTTAAACTGTCTAGGTGAGCCAAATCTTTTGCCAAATCTCTCTCTCTCTCCCACTCTTACTTTCACTTTAAAACTCTACTCCGTTTGTTATCTGTTGTATATCCCATGTAACCTTAGTAATTATATATTTAGTCTGCCTTTATTAAATGAATTTATATTCATTGATTGATTCATGTCTCTTCCTCATATACCGGTCACTTAAATGTACAATCCTGGCTACAAAGCTTTAAAAGTATACAAGTACTTTAACTAATGTTAGCAGGCTATATTTGTGAAAACAGGAAGGTTTGTTCATGGCCAGAAATTCCCTTTCCTGTCTCTGAAAGTATTTCTGTATGAGAATCGATAATGATCGCATGATTGGTTTGCTGGACAAGCAGGTCATCAGATTACCAATTGATTGCAGACACTCATAAAAGTAAAGTTTGGAGGGGAGGTTTCGTTAAGGACTGTTACTCTACAGCTGTCTTCTAGCCTAATTTCATTTAGAAACATGAAATCCACGTCGTATGTGGTTATTAAGTCGTTGACTAGAAGTGATTTAGTTTTAAGTGAGCGGATGTTTAAAACTGCTAACTTAATAGTCTTACTTTTCCCCACAGCAATCTTAGTTTGGCATGTAATAGGCACCAGATTAAATGGGTTTGCTGTACAGTTTTTGAGGGCCTTAGATTTTCTACCATGTATTTGAACAGAAATAGAGAGAGATACAGGCACACTGGGTTCCCGCTTAATCTGTAAGCATTGAGAAAGTTACTGTTTTCATAGCGGGCACCCGACACAAATCACTGTGAGCTGGTATCAGTTGTTTTTGCTTCACCTTGAGCCGATGGAGGAGGGTGTGGGCCCTGGCACTGTGGCAGAGGCCGCAGAGCTTTTACAGGAGGAGGGGATGGCGAGCTGGGCCCACAGGCTTTGGTGGCTGCCATTTTTTGGTTGGTGTCTGGATGCTTGTAGCAAAAGAGTGGGATAGTTTGGTTCCAGCATACACCAGTTGTTCCTTCTTTCTCTGAGAAGCACAGAAGTGGAGATGCTGGAGAGAGGGATAACCTGTCAAGTGAGAGGGGCTGTTGCTCTGGTGTTATCAGAGGTTGTTATATGCTGTCCCGGTTTCCCTGGCTGTTTTCCAGAAAGTCATCCTTGGGTGCTGAATCTTGGAGCAGTTCTAGTATGTCACAGTCTGTCTGTGGTGAGCTCTGTGGGCAGGGCTCTGCTGAGATTGTGTCCGTGAGCAGAGGTTGTTGTGGCTGAGTGGTGTTATAATTGTCCTTGTGTGATGTGTCAACCATATGTTCATTCAGGTGCTGAAGTGTAGTCCTGTGGTCATTCATACTGTATCCAGGTGTGTGTGCGCCATTCAGGTTAAGTGGATTGGAACACGCTGCAGAAGGATGATGGAGGGAGAAGTAGATAATGTCCTTTAGCACTCTCGAACTAAGTATGTTTGGGTGGTGGCCATCCCATTGAAACAGTTGCCTCTGACTCCAGAAAAGACTGAAGTTGTCAATGAAGTTCACTCCTTTTATATTGCAGGTTTTTTGCAGCTGTGTATTAAGCCTAAGCAACCGTGAAAACCTGTTTGTTCCTGTTGCTGGAAGTGGTCCGCTGATGAACTTTCAGTCTTTCAAGTGTTTAAAAAAGTTAATTGAAATCCTTTTTAAAGAGTTCTGACTGCTCTTTATGAATATCATTCTTCCCCACATGAATGATGAGTCGATTTGCAGTAGTTGATGAGAGTCGAAGGTGGCACGTAGTTGTATCCCTGCTACTAATGTTTCTGATTATGGAGTCACCCACTATCAGAGTCCTGTTCTCGGCTGTGCTCTGAGCTGAGTGCCGCTGTCTGCTCGACCCAGTCTGTGTTCGATCACATTCATCAAATTCAGGGATTCCTCATTCATTAATACTTCATATCTGTTCTCAAGATGTATAGGCGGTGGTAGGAGGCCAGTGTTTGCAATCCTTGTCAGAGCCATATGGTAGATGATGCTACTGCAGCAATATGTTATGCTTGTGACAATCTGATGTCTCGAGTGCCTTTGGGTCTCGCTCCCTGCTTGTGCCATCGATTTGTAAGTCTATCGGCTTGTTTCTCTACTCAGTATAGCCTGTCAGGAGCACTGGATTCATGGGACTCACAGGCTGTATGCTGAGGGTGTCCATGACGAAGCTCTTTTGTGAAATAGGGGTAGGCAATTAAATCCGTTTTCCGTCTGGTTTGGTGGTCCCGCAATTAACTTTGTTTCAAGAAATGAAAGCTTTAGCTTAAGTTCTGTCAGGAAGACTCAATCAGCGCGTCATGTATTACTTCATTCCTATCCAATCAGGTGTTAACAATCTCAGTATAAAAGATCGGTACTTCGCTCGTCTGAGTTCGCAGATGCTGACGCTGCCATTCATGCTCTCGTTCAGTCGCCAGCAACATGTTTCAGGAAACGCATATGCTACTATTATTGAGTTCGGACGATGGATATTCCCGCCGTATCTCCTTCTACACGCCCTGCCCCGCGCTCGGCGCTGCATCTCCCCGTATGCACAGTGGTCTTCGGAGAGTTTTCGATCAACCAAGGCCTCTCATGAGCAATTCTGCTCATCCAGGCCTAAAACGCCCGGGGTATGACCAATCCGTTAAATTTTTATGTTATCAAAAGCCTCAACAGCATCAGCTCAGCCTATGTCATCCTCAACAATCTGTCCAGCAAAGGACCTAGCTGTCTGCACGGGCACATTATCCCGCAGATCACCGATCCACCGACATGAATCAACAACTCTGCAAGTCACGAGAGGCGACGTTCTCTCGCTGGTTCAAGTTCAAGCTCCATTTCCAAGGCTTTCAAATCAGTTTTTCAAGTATGGTAGGCGCTCCCACCAGATACTGTTAATATGTCCCCTCTATCATGATTAAACTTCATCCAGGTAATTATACTCCTTTGTTTTCTACACCAGGGGCAGAGTTCAAATTGGAGTCCACGGTGACATGGCGAACATGTTTATATTTTTCCTGATCTGCAGACTGCAACGGTGCCGCGATAGCTCGCCTTAAAGGGAAAATGTTCATAGCAAGTGTAAGCAAGTTTTGCGTCTGATATTCCACTGTACAGCGATCTAATAATTTCAGCGACAGCGTTGTTGATATCACGCTCTTGCAGACATTTTGAAAATACCACTAACAACTGAACTGATTTAATAGTAAATGAATGAATGAATGAATGAATAAATGAATTAATTAATTAATTAATTAATAGGGGTGTAAGAAAAAATTCGATACCCTTGAGTATCGCGAATATTTTATTTTGCGATACTGTATCAATTTTCAGAAACGCAATATCGTTTTTTTTTTTTTTTTTTGCTGTTCATAGACGCACTGAGCCTAACGTAAACAACAAAGATATGGCTGAACCCCGTGTAAAGACTGGCTCCCGCTCTATTCCATTCCGAAGTGTGGAATCATTTTGGTTTCCAGAGTAAGAGAGCACCACCGATATCGACAGGAACCATGCAGTTTGTGAACTGTCTTTACAAGTTCGGCGCGGGAGCAGAGCGTATTTTGTTTGGCGCTCATAATCGATGAGTGCGTTCATTCACACCGCGAGCAGTAGACCCAGTAGACCCAGCAGTAGACCCAGATGGAGGACGGGGCCTACGCCAAAGAAATTGGAGACGGAGCTTGTCAGAGCATCTTTTTTTTTATTTTTATTTTTGTCTGTAAACTCCTTTCACAAAATAAATTCTATTTATTCGAGAATTCTTCTGAGTCTTTATGGTAGAACTAATTAAGTGAAGGAGACTCGAGTGGCATTGTATTTGCTCAACTGTATGATCTACATGTGTATCTTTCTATTCAAGAGAATCTTTCTATTTAATTGTCTCAACTGTTGTGGCCAGCGATCTCCCAGCCATGAATGGGCCTATTTCTGCAAACTTGGGAGCCATGTCAGGCATTCAAGAAAAGGATTCTACACTCAAAAGACAACAGATCAAGTCAAGTCAAGTCACATTTATTTATATAGCGCTTTTCACAATACAGATTGTATCAAAACAGCTTCACAGTGATAACATGAAAGTAGTACAACACAGATCAATAATATTGTTAAATATTAAATAACCCCAACTAAGCAAGCCAAAAGCAAGGCAAAGCAAGGCAACAGTGGCAAGGAACCAAAACTCCATCAGATTGGATGGAGAAATAATAACAGCAGAAAGGCAGATGGGAAATAATTAGCATAGCTGATGTTCATAATGATTTCCATTATACAGGAGTCGGTGTTAGAAAATCACTGTCTCACAAACTCTCCGCAACCCAACCATATGCGCCGACCCGTCTGTCTAAAAGGCTGTAGAGCCCCACTGGTGCGTTAAGCAGTTTCAGTGGCAAATGGTTGAGTATGGCATAACAGAGGACTAAAAGGTAAGCATTATGTAAATGCTTGACTAAAGAGATGCGTCTTAGTCTAGTTTTAAACTGTGTCAGCGAGTCAGAGCCTCGGACGGTATCAGGAAGGCTATTCTAGAGTTTTGGAGCTAAATGCGAGAATGCCCTCTCCTCCTTTAGTGGACTTAGATATCCTAGGAATGACCAGAAGCCTTGAATTTAGTGATCTTAAAGAACGCGGTGGATTGTAGGGTGAAAGAAGGTCTGTTAAGTACATTGGAGCTAAACATTCAGGTAATGATAGTAGCTTTTTGACAGAACAGTCACCTTACTTGAGGTAAGTACCATATTTAGAAGTCAGATTTAGCTGGTAAAAAAAAAAAAAAAAAAATGAGGGTGCATGTCCAATCTCAGATTTGGTTATCTAGATCAGTTAACGCTAGATGAATCTTCTAAGCTCACTCAAGGTTCGTTCGTCCGCTCTTTAAGTCATTCTATAGCGGTTGTTAGCGTCCTTAAGGATTTGCGTGATCGCAAAATATATTGTATCATTGTGCTAACAAAGCAGGGTCATCATCAAGGCAGATCTTATTGTTAGGCGATCATGCTGTTCCTGAGACGTTAATTCTGAATTCTGAGACGAGATTTTGGCCTTCAGCAACCCAAATCCATCACCCTGCCCTCTTCTAACAGAGTTTGTTAAATTAGTAATGTCTTGCTTTTCTTTCAGATTCCTGTTTCACATCCTGTTCACAACCGATTTTTTCTCCGTTGTCTACAATTTACGAAATCGTAATTTAATATTTCTTCCATTCATAGTTTGCCCGCATGCATTCAAATTCAGGCAAGAATTTTAAAACGAATTCTCAAGTCCGTTCACCGTACCCTTTCTTGGTTTGCTATTTGAGGCATAGTCAAGACCTGTAGTAAACCTCAGATAAACGCCTGCCAATCACATTGTATCACAAGGAAAAAAATGTGTATAATTGTGCCCCTTTTCGCAGGATATTTTGTGGGTCTCCGGTGTGTTCGGATCAGATTTTCCCACAGATAATTTAGAATAGCATGTTGGAATGGTCATTTCGAAGATCATTAAGCATATAGTTCTGTCTATACCTTTGGATGCGGCAGGGCAGCGACTCCCGGCACAGGGGCGGGAGTTTCAACACCCTGTTTTGCAGCTTCGATTACCTCTCACCAACAATTTTAAACTTCGCTTGTTCAACCGGCATCATTCAAGATGGAGAGACTCAAGTCAACATATAGACAACATTCTGAATGGTTATTGATGAATTACGTAGCTCATCGTAGCTATCTCTAGTCACTAATTAGCTTATTCTGTCTCAATATTCTTTAAATCATGTCCCGCGGGCAGGATTCATGCAAATTTAGGTCGGGATGCACTAACCCAGGAGGAATTTTGTTTGCTTCCCTCAGAGCTGTTCTAGCCTTTAAAAAGCAATTCTTTAATTTCTCCCATTGCTCGAACCTTGAGTGTTGCAACCTTGAAGATATTGGTTATGTTTATACGGTAACATTGCCCACTAAGTAAGTTAGAACAGCAAAATCCTTTCAACCCCTTTTTATTACTTACTGTCTCCTATGGTCTCTTTTCTATTGTTATTCAGATGATTGCCAGACACCAGGGCTGCAGTGGCTCAGTGGTTCATATAGGTTGTCTACAAACCAAAAGGTTGGTGGTTTAATCCTCGGTTCCACCTGACCAAGTTTCGAGGTGTTCGTGAGCAAGACACCTAACCCCAGCTGGATGCCGCCTTGCATGGCTGACACCATGTCGGTGTATGAATGAGTGTGTGAACGGGTGAATGTGAGGTAAAGCGCTTTGGTGACCATTGGGTCTGTGAAAGCACTATATAAATGCAGTTCATTTATTCAGATGGTAGCTGTCTGTTACAGCGTTCATGGCTCATGCATCCAGGGGATTCACTCCAGGAGCTAAATACTCTTTAGAACTTTAGAACTAAATTCTTAAGAACTTTAAGAATGACTCTCAAGGCTCTGTATCACATTATCAATTTATAAATTAGTAATCAATTATATCCCTTGTAATCTATGATTTATTTCTTTAATTCCCCTTCATTTATCTTAACTAACAATCACTTATCTCTAAGCCTAGTTCAGGACTCAGGTTTCTGCCCTCAAAAGCTGCTGCTTATTTTATACCTTTATACTGGTTAATCATTCCAGATTGGGGCAGCCACCACAGCAGCTGAATGAGGAGTGTCTTCAGCTGCTATCAAAATGATGGTAAGACGGTCTTCCTCAGCTTTTGAATCCTACATAAAAACCCAGCAAGCTCTCCATCAATAATCCAGGTAAATCCTCTCGCAACTACTGTGGCCTTGTCCTCTAAGGTCCATCGTGGCCTAGTGACCTCTAGGGGTCTTGGTTTCATGTGGCTCTACAGCCGTGTCTATACTTAGCTCGTTATGTGTGGCCTCTAGTGGCTCTGTGGCCTATTGAAGCCTGTCCTACATGTGGCCACCCGTGGTCCATGGTCCATCGCGACCTTCTGTGTGGCTTAGCAGCTCTGTTAGCTCGTTATGTGTGGCCTCTAGTGGCTCTGTGGCCTATTGAAGCCTGTCCTACATGTGGCCACCCGTGGTCCATGGTCCATCGCGACCTTCTGTGTGGCTTAGCAGCTCTGTCTCATAGGTTTGTCTTCATGTGGCATTAGCGGCCGGTGTGGCTCCTAAGCGGTCTTATCTCTGTGGTCTCCCATCGCCATGTGGCCTACTGTGGCCTTGTCCTTAAAGGTCCATCGTAGCCTAGTGACCTCTATTGGTCTTGGTTTTATGTGGCTCTATGGCCATGTCTATGTCTTGCTCGCTATGTGTGGCCTACCATGGACTTTTTCATATGTGGCTCATGGCTGGGGTCAAGCTGACCTTGTGTTTATGTGGTCTACCAAGGCCTGTGGTCAAGCTGACCATGTGTTTATGTGGTCTATCTTGGCCTGTGGTCAAGCTGACCTTGTGTTTATGTGGTTTATTATGGCCTGTGGTCAAGCTGACCTTGTGTTTATGTGGTCTATCATGGCCATGGTCAAGCTGACCTTGTGTTTATGTGGTCTATCAAGGCCTGTGGTCAAGCTGACCTTGTGTTTATGTGGTCTATCATGACCTGTGGTCAAGCTGACCTGGTATTTATGTGGTCTATCAAGGCCTGTGGTCAAGCTGACCTGGTGTTTATGTGATCTATCAAGGCCTGTGGTCAAGCTGACCTTTCAATTTATCCCCCGAGTCTTTCTGGTAGAAATGAAAGCTTTAGCTTAAGTTCTGTCAGGAAGACTCAATCAGCGCGTCATGTATTACCTCTTTCCTATCCAATCAGCTGTTAACAATCTCAGTATAAAAGATTGGTACTTACACTTGTCTGAGTTCGCAGATGCTGACGCTGCCATTCACCTCCATCCTCCCCAACCAGCACCAAGATGGTACCTTCCCTTCCATCCTCCCCATCACCACGACCAGGATGGTCCCTTCCTTACCTCCAGGGGGTCGGCTGCGCCCCCGCCTTCATCTCAGGTGGGACATGCAGATTCGGCTAACCTCGCTTTGCTCGCTAAAGACGGGGCCTACGCCAAAGAACTTTTATGCATGCTGAGCTGTCAATAAATGTATACTGCTTTTTAATTTATCTCCCAAGTCTTTCTGGTAGAACTGCAATCCTTTGTAAAAGTCTGTGGCAGCAAGTACATTTCAGAAGAGGCATTTTTTTTATCCTTATGAATGTAGGGAGTTGGGTTTTCTCTTCCCCGGAATGTAAGCTTTCAGTGGAAGGCTGGTTGAATAAAATAATTCTGCTCTTTTTTTTAAGTAATCCAAGCATTTGAGCACTGTGCTGATTTGCTAAAGTTCAAAATAGGTGAAAATTAAAATTACAGATAGAGCAAAGCGCAGAACAGTAAGCAAGAGCGTCCGAACAGTAACTGAGCAGGAAGTGTCTGTGAACATCACAATTGCTTTAAAGGAAAGTATTCATCCATTAGTGTTTATTGTTCCGAGGATGTCTTAATCATGAGTGTACTGTGCTGTCAGCTAGCAACCCCCACCACTCTCTCTGCCTCACACACGAATACACCTTTAAGAGTATCAAAACCCTTGTAACTGTTATGAAGGCTGTCATCAATCAGAATGCATTGGCTTTGTGTGTAATAACTCCAGTTCCACTCATTTTTGTAGTAATGGCCTCAGTCACTGTTGTTCTTCCTTTCTCTAATAGTTTATGCCTCCAGCCACAGCTGATTCCTCACTTACAGGTGTCAGACTCAATCTTCAAGGCTGCTATGATGCATGGGTGTGATATATAGTAAAAGGTAGTGGGGGATCTAGACTCTAGATCCCCACTACCTTCATTACACTAAAATAGAAGTACACAAAGAATGTTTTACCTTTACACACCAAACTCTGAGAGTGATTATAGTATTATATAATATATAGTGTTGATTTTGGCTTCGGTCCAAATTGTATTGGTCTAGGTCCGTGAATTCGACAGCGGTCCGCCTATTGAGCACCCCCGATCTAGAGTAAGCAGATATTTGGAGATTTACCCAGACATTTTAATTAGTAAGGGTCATTGCTTTGATTTAAATATTTAAATAGTGGTATATAGGAGTCATGAGGAGTCATGTTTATGATGATAATATTTCTATATTGTTGATTTAGATTACTTTAGTGTCAGTCCTTCATACACTAGACTCTGTTATTACTCAAAGCAAAGCTCTTGTCATTCTTTGTTAGTTACCTATATCTTTTTACTGGTATAATGTTGGGAAACATCACAATGCTGCCTATGCTGGGAGACGCGTTTTGATAATCTTTACACATTACACATGAATAAAATAAAAATAGTGTCACTTTCAATTAGAAGTACAACTTTAATAACAAAGAAGTCAGGACACACATGTTTATAAATCGCCACAGACCAATGGTGATTTGAAGCTGTTTACCAGCCAGTGTCAGGGTTCTGTCACTTCGGTCTAGTTTATGTGACAGAGCCCTGACTCTACTCTATTTTCTTGTGTAATCACACAGTCACTTCTGATGAGCACTAGTCACTTCCCCCATCACTTCTGTCTAGTTTGGATTTTGTTCTGTGTCGGGACTCGGGCATTCATGCTCTGAATGTGCGTTTTGTCTTCAAGAGGTGAGCATTCGCTGTTCCCGTGTAGGGATTCGCTGTTTCCTGTTTTGTGTAGCATGTGTTCTATTTACATCATGGCTGGTGTTTTTCGGTGGCTGGTGTTTTTCCAGTGGCTATATGTGCTTTCTTTTTGTCATGTTTCGTGTGAACTTATGAGTGTTCTCATTAGCTGCTGGTGTTCCATGTCTCATTTTGTGAGCACATGGCTTGTGATTGTTTTCACTGGCCATGTTGTAGCCCGCGCACTTATTTGTCTTAGCACAGAATTCATTTCTTTCTATCTCAGACCAGATTCAGAAGACTACTACGTTCGAAAGCCTGTGTTGCAGCAAGCACAGAGGAAAAGAACGACATGAAACAGATACAATGTTATAAAATGGTAAGTATTTTTCTTTTCTTTTTTAGTATGCATTGACGTCACTTTCCGCCGGAACAACCCCCCTCAGCCTGACCGAGTGGCAAAAGATCTATTAATGACTGGATTTAATAGGGGAAACTGCGAAAATGTGACTAAAACGAACAATTTTATCAATTTAAACTAAATGTTGGACTCAATATAGTGTTCCTTACCTTACAGCTTACTAAAGATCCAGTGATCCATGGATATTGACATGCAGTCAGGAATCGTGTTGCCTGACATTTATGTTTGCCTGATTTCGACACCGGGGAAATAAAAACAATATAGACCTAAACGTTTCATTCTCAATGATACGTGGTCTGGCGTTAGCCAGGCTATTGCTTAACCATATTTCACAAAAACTTACAACACAGTATAAACCTATACAACCCATAACAATGTATATTATGGCTGACTGATAAATCACTCATCAAGAACGGGTGTTAAGCAATCAGAAACAATCCCAGACAAGCTAGGAAACTAGGACAGACACAATTCTCTGCTGAATCCATAAGATTTCTTATACAATATTGTCTTTTCACAAGAATGCATTTCTCTTCACACGGCCATTTCACTTATGGCTTTCATTGACAACTTTCTTTTTTCCCCCTTTTTATTGCATTTCAAATAAACAGTCAATGTACAGTCAGATTGTGATATATACATTGCAATATAAACAAATTGTAACAAATACAAAATTAAAGAATAAAAAAATATAGAAAATAAACAGATAGCCAGGGTGAGGCTAAACGTTATATAAAAATATCAAAGGATTCACAAATAGAAATAGTTTTAAGTTTTAGAAATAGTTGCTTTCTTATTGTGGGAATGAAAGATAGTCTTGATTTTCTTTTTCAAGAACCAAAAACAAAGGTTGGGTTTTATTGTACTTACAGTACATTTATGTATATAGAATTTAAAATAAATTTTGATTTATTTGAGGGAATATTAATAAAACCAAATATAACATTTTTAAACACAAAGGAAAAGTGGGGTCAAATTTGCCAATTATAAATCTAGACAAATCTTCCAAAATGTTCTTACATTTATTCATTCATATTATTCATTCATAGTATTCATTATTATAGACTTCCTAATATAATGAATTTTGTTTATCCAAAGGAAATTAACAACCCAGGCTCATTGGAAATACGTTACTCTGCCTACATTTTTGCAAAACCTGAAATACGTACCTCCAGGTATGTTTCCCTAGCCTGACTATGTCAGACTTCCTACTTCCACTAATTTCATTTCGCTCCTGTAGTCAGTCTGAGATAGCAGCCTACCTTTAAGTTTTTCATCGGTCTTCGGACAGCCGGCCAATCAATGAACAGAGGGCGGGCTGAGAGCCATAATCTTCTCTGCAAAAGTCGTTTTCAGCCATCACTCCGGTATTTCGCTCACATCATCAAGTGTTTAGCTACATAGACGGTGGGCCGAGGGAGATTTCGTGTTTTTAGCGAACTGCTCAAATGTATTTTATCTCTATTGCACAACGTTATATTTATTATTATTATTATTTTGGTATAGATCAGTGAATGTAAGCAAAATTGTAAATGTACATGGACTATTCACGGACTGTGATTATACGATTATTATTATATGATTAGCATCATAAATCCTGCACAGTTTTTCTTATATTTAATTTTTTTTATATTGTACATGTATAGCACTATCCTATACACATTGCACACAAAATAAACTGGTAAACACTGTGATGTTTCTTTAACCCTCATGTGGTGTTCGGGTCAATTTGACCCGAGAAGATTTTCTTTTTCCTGAAAATACTAGTTAATGTTATCGCTTTGGACTGAAACTTTGTGACTTTGTTCCCAAACAGTATATCTTAATCTCATTTGTTTTTTGAAAATTTTCTTATTTTTATGTGGGAGTTTTGTTACCTTGTTACACTTGTGGTGTTCCCGGTAGAAAATGACCGGTCTATAAAAATAGCTTATAAATCACTCATTATACCATTCTTTTTCTGAAAAAAATGGCTACTGTTCATCACACTAGTCTACTCTGTTTGACCAGGAATTTTGTTTTGAAACTTTTGTTTTGCAAAAAATATGGCACATACGTCACACTTGTGGTGTTCCGGTCAAAAATGAACCGGCCTATGAAAAATAGCTTATAAATCACTCATTATACCATTACATTATACCATACCATTATACCATATTTTCACCCAATCTTGGATTCTATCTTTTTGTCAACTCTGTTCTCTTTCATTTAGGACTGATTTTATATTTCTGTTTGCATCTGATTAATCGTGGGCCTCATTTATCTGAGAGTATAGGCATGGGCAAAAATGGTCACAATGGGCGACCATTGAAAGTGAAATGGGAGAGACTGAAAATAACAGAACAATTTAGTTTTCAGGAGCATGTTCATTATTTTCATGTACACATATAAGCATGTGTGCTTGCAAACATTTAGCCCTTGGACCTGTGCATGTATTGATACATTTATATACATGCTACCCAGACACACACACGTTAAAACTGTTAAATCTGTGTTTTGGTAAATTAAAATACAACTCATGACAATATGTTTATTTTATATGAGACTTTTGGCTTTCAAGATATACAGTTAAAGCAGCTCTATAATGCTCTTATCTCTGAGATAATAAAAAAGATAGCAAAAAAGTCTAATAGTCTAAGCCATATGTTAGTAATGTTCTTTTTTCTTTAGCATGTAAGTTACCCATCCAAAAACTTATTAATACATCTCATCAACATAAATGGTATTCCATCCATCCATCTTCTTCCGCTTCATCTGGGGCTGGGTTCGGGGGCAGCAGTCGAAGTAGAGATGCCCAGACTTCCTCTCCCTGGACACTTCCTCCAGCTCTCTGGGGGGACACCGAGGCGTTCCCAGGCCAGCCGGGAGACATAATCTCTCCAGCGAGTCCTCAGTCTTCCCCGGGAGGCGTCCAGGCAGGCATCCGGAACAGCTGCCCGAGCCACCTCAGCTGACCCCTCTCGAATGTGGAGGAGCAGCGGCTCTACTCTGAGCTCCTCCCGAGTGACCGAGCTTCTCACCCTATCGCTAAGGGATCGCCCAGCCACTCAGCTCCTTCTTTACCACAACAGATCTGTCTGTCAATCCCTTTTCTGACTGAGGACCATGGCCTCGGACATCAGAGTTGCTGATTCTCATCCCAGCTGCTTCACACTCGGCTGCAAACCTTCCGAGTGCCTGCTGAAGGTCCTGGTGTGAAGGGGCCAACATCATCCGCAAAGAGCAAAGACGAAATCGTGTGGTCCCCAATCCTGACACCCTCCGGCCCCTGGCTGCGCCTAGAAATTCTGTCCATGAAAAATTATGAACAGAACCGTGTAACTTGTCACCGGCAATGCAAAACCGAGCTCCTGCTTTGGTCATACAGGGACCGGACAGCCCTTAGCAAAGGACCACGGACCCCATATTCCCGAGCACCCTCCACAAGCTGCCTCAGGGGACACAGTCGAATGCCTTCTCCAAATCCACAAAACACATGTGGACTGGTTGGGCAAACTCCCATGAACCCTCCAGCACCCTGTAGAGAGTATAGAGCTGGTCCAGTGTTCCACGGCCCGGACGAAAACCACACCGTTCCTCCTGAATCGCGAGGTTCCACTATCGGCCGTATTCTCCACTCCAGTACCCTGGCATATACTTTCCCAGGGAGGCTGTAAGGAAGGGTTTTCCAGAGACTGAATTCAGGAAGTCAAACCTGCAGTAAAACAATAAAAAAACTCACTAATCTGTAAAAGAAATCAACAGGACAGAGGACACCGCACAGCTGTTAGTCTTATATCTTCTCTCCATCCTGTGTTTCTGGACTCTGCACATGATCTTCTCACCTCCAGGGCAGTCAGGCATGCAAATCTCACAAACCTCCTGTCTCCAGCCATAACATATGACGGGCACAATAAATACTTTTGGTACGAGTGGTAAGGGTGTTTCACTCCCGCAGCAGCTGAAGCAGAAAGCAATGCCTGTTCTTCTGTGGGAGATGCCCCAATAAGGATTGTGGATTTACCAGTTGTCATTTAACCCCCAAACTCAGGCAATCATTTGGGTCACGAGAAAGGTTGCTGAACATATTTGGGTAACAGATGTTTTCCTGTTCTTTTGGCATAACTTGGGTATTTAAAGGGAATTGGCAAACCATTCAGGGAAGAATCTGTAACCAGAACTTCCCACACTGTTGCTGTGTGTTTTTATTTCCAGGTATGATGACTCTTTTACCTATTCTTTGATATTGCATTTTGAAGTATTTTGATGTTTGTATGCTGATCAGTTATGGTGTGTACCTATTCTTTTAATCTTTTCAATTGATTTTACCTTTACCTGGAAAAATAAATGTTATTCCTTGATTTACTCTGGGGTATTCTGACGTCATTATTTTAGTAAATTCTAGGAGGCTGATGCTACCGCAAATCTTGCAGGATAGGTCAAACTAAAGGCACAGATGTGAATGGAGCAGTAGGCACGTCCTCTGAAGACCTTTTGATTTCTGTCTATTACTGATTTAGCAAGTTGTATGGAAATGACTAAAATAAACTACATTCTTTGTACGTGTGAGCAGTAGGCAACCGACTTAAGAAGTATTAGTTAACCCTGCACCCTCTGACTAAATTCAGAACTGACAAGGTTTGTGTCCGTGAGAAACACGATACGGCCGCAACGTGATCTCTGTGCGGCATCGGGTCCATAATGAATAAATAATTGAAAGTGTAAGAAACACAGACAAATCAATGATCTAAATTAAATCATACTTAAGATTCTGATCAGCTGTTAAAGATAATAATTCGTACAGTAAAAGAGTCATTAAAATATTTGGAGTCAGATTAAATCATAAAGAGGAACATTGGATTCTGAGTGAAATTGTTTAATAAATTAAAAGCGATCTTTCCAGAAGCGCCGAACAGACATACACGCTGAAACTCCTTCAACCAGGCCAGTGGATTCCGTCGTTGGGCCATTGGGTGGAGCTTACAAAGTGGTGACCAACCCTCCGTGATCTCCCAGTTTCAGGCGAGTGACGTCTTCGCAGCGAACAATTCAAGCATGAGGTTTGAGCATTCCTTCTCTGTCTCCAGCTACTGTGGTAAGTAAATTTTTCCTGTATCTTTTAGAAAGTGTTGAGGGAAAACATAGACACACCTCATATAGACACATTTATAGAGTGGGTCGGTACTACCCAGATAAGACCGGAACCGCAAAACCCGGTGTAAATTTGAGATTACAGAAAAACATGGCTTATCAGGGAAATGATAGTCCGAAATGTAGACAAGGATGTAATGGAATCTCTCGCTTTGCAAATTAAAGACCTTCTTTTTACCTTGCGTAACAAGGGAGTAGACTTTGATTGGAATAATGAGCAAATTTTAGCTTGGTACGCTACCGAGGGTTACGCTAACATTCAGGGTTAGAAGATGCACAGACGTGATCATGAAGTTTTACTTCAAATCCTGAAAAATAATGCAGGATCTCATATTCAACAGGCGCTAGTCCATGGAGCCGATCCACCTGAGAATACCTACAGGTCAATGGTGGATTGGGCTTCCAAAATAGAAACTAGACTAAAACAAAGTAAAGCGCGCCCTGTTGCAACAACACAATGGCTAGCCGAAGGAAAGGGAACCAAAAAATTCGACCTCAAGCCCAAATTCCAACCTTCCTGCTACTTCTGCAAAAGAAATAATCACATTACTCAAGATTGTTTCAGACTAAAAAGGGCAGAAAATAATCAAAAGACACACTCTAAAGATGACAACGAAATTCTTAGGCGCTTAGAGAATTTGATCATAAAAAACAACTCCTCAGGGAGCAGCCAAAAGCAAACGGAAGAAAAATCTAAAAATCCTGATCGCCCATACAGAAATCTGCAAGCAGATCTCACGGATCTGTTAGCAAAATACAACAACCCCCAATAGGGTGCGTGGCCTCCGTTGCAGTAGAAAACATTGTCAAAAGCGGTAAGCCGGATCAAAATAAGAGCCAACCTTGGAGGCCGGTTAGTAGCATCCTTGTTGATACCGGAGCCGCTTGTTCTTGCACAAATATTCCATTACCACTAAGCACGCGAACAACTCAAGTCACAGGTATAGCCGATACCACAATGACAGCAACTCTAACAAAACCAGTCAAACTTGATTTAGGCATGGTAGTCTTGAGAGAGCAGTTCTGGTATTTACCAGACAACAGCGAGGGAACTATATTGGGAATGGACATTATGAAAAAACACGGCTTTGTAATTCATTGCTTTGAAAAACAAATTGAAGTGCAGACAAACAAAACAGCAAAAAATGCCTGCCTCCGGACGGAGCCAAAATCATGTCCATATCCAGTATAGATCCCACACAAAATCTCATCAATAAACACAGCAATGTGTGGGCTACTCATGAACACGACTGCGGCCTTATTGACTTTGAAGTAAGCATTGAGGGAGAGCCCCCTCCCCACAGAAAACAATATCGAATCAAACCAGAGGCAGAGGTCACGGTCCATGAGATAGTGAAACAACTCGAGACTAGAGGCATAGTTCGACGAATATAGTTCAACTACAAATTCTCCATGTTTGCCAGTGCCAAAACCTAACGGCAAATGGCGTCTGTGCATTGATTATCAGCGTCTCAACAAAGTTCTCCCTAAAGCAACAGCTATAGTGGCAAATCCAGCGACAATCTTATCTCAGATTTCAACCGATGCTTCGTGGTTCACAGTGCTAGACATCAAAAATGGCTTTTGGTCAATTAAAGTCAAACGAGAAGACCAGTGGAAATTAGCATTTACTGTAAATCAAATACAGTATACATGGCAACGAATGCCACAGGGCCTTCACAACAGCCCAGCCATTTTCCATCGAGCTGTGGCAGATGTGCTTAATCCCTTACTAGGGACTGGCAAAGTAGTCCACTACGTAGACGACATACTGATAGCCACGGAAGAACCGCTTGAGAGCCACTTACAACTGGTTGACGAAACGTTACAGATGCTAGGCGACGCAGGCTTTAAAATGAACAAAGAAAAAGCCCAAATCGCACAAAAAGAAGTACACTATTTAGGGTACACTCTGACTCAAAGTCACAGAGCCTTAACAGATGACAGGAAGAAATGCATTGCCGAACTGCCTCGACCTCACACTCTAAACTCGCTACAAAAAGTGTTAGGTACAGCAAACTATTTACGAGATTTCATTCCTGATTTTGCGAAGACCGCCGCACCGTTGTATTCACTTTTAAAAGGGAAAACAAAACCAAATGATGTCCTTAAATGGACCGATGAACATGAACAGGCTTTTACAGAGTTAAAACAACGTCTGTGCGCCGCGCCCGCCCTGGGTTTGCCCAACCCGTCAAAAATCTTCCACATTCAAGTAGACACGCATGAAATAACACTAAGCGGAGTCTTAGCCCAAGAATATGGAGGAAAACTGCGTCCAATCGCTTATTACAGCCGAAAAAAATCTCTAGTTGAACAAGGATTTGACCCATGTACACAGCATGTGCTGGCGTTGCATTGGATGCTAAAAACAACAGAACCCATTGTAGGATTTCAACCTGTTGTTATACACACAATGCACACACCTGTACGAATGCTGTTACAGGGCAGAATAAAGGGAGTTTCCTCCCAAAGATTAGCCAGATGGCTAGCAGACATTCAAGCGCGCGACATCACAACAAAAAACACGCGAGTTTTGCCACATCTGCTCGGGGATGTTGAGGGGCACCCACACACATGCCAGCCACAACAAGACGCACAAAGCCTTGTCCACGACCAGCCATTGCCAGGTCAAATTCATGTATACATTGATGGTTCTCGATTCTGTCAAGATGGTAATTTCTATACTGGCTGTGCAGTGTGGACTCCTCATCTTCCCGAGACAGATGCTAAGCGGCAGTTATTACTTAAACTACCAAGTAGCACTTCCGCACAAGAGGCTGAACTGATCGCACTACTAGAAGCGATCAAGTTACACCCCTGAACCGTTATGCGTGCACACAGACAGCCGTTATTCATTCGGCGTCGTAACTGATTTTATGGCCCAATGGCAACTGAGAAAATTCCTCACTTCTGCCGGAACGCCAATAAAACATTTCAACACTATAACGGCAATATGGCAGGCTATACAAGCGCGAAAAGCCCCAATTTCAGTGATGAAAGTACGCGCGCACATTACCAAAGATCCAGATGTGCACGAGAAAAACAATAACATTGCAGACCAATTAGCTAAGCTAGCAGCAGTGAAAGGCGACTGTTGGAAAACTGAAACAACCTCTGTTTCTGTGGCAAGTGTTGCCCAAGTCACACCCATTGACCTCAAACAGTATCAAAAAGATCTGTGGGTCTCTGATGGAGAACTTGTACCACACTTAAAACATGACCAGAAGGTTGAAATAATTGAAGACATAGTTATCCGAGAAGGAAAATTTGTCGTTCCAGAAGCCCTTCAAAAGCCAATAGTCAAACTATATCATGATTATGCGCATGTATCGGCATCAAAAACAGCACAATTGATACAAAAACAGTTCTGGTGGCAAGGGATGATAGCTGACATTGAAAAATGGTGCTATGCCTGCTTGGTATGTGCCACAATTAATCAGGGAAAACTAGGCCGAACAAACCTACGCAGACCAGAAACCACCGAAAAGGGCCCTTGGAGTCCCTACAACTGGATTTCATTGGTCCGCTTCCCAGTGCCAAAGGGGGGTATCGCTATTGCCTCGTGATAATCGACAAATTCTCAAAATGGGTTGAAGCAATTCCCACTCGCAATAATACAGCAAACACTGTGGCACGTGTGATGGCGAACCAAATTATCCCTCTTTTGGGGAGTACCCATTCAAATTGAATCAGATCAGGGGACCCACTTTACTGGACAGGTCATGAGAAGTATGTGCAAAATGCTGAACATAAAACAAAAATTCCACATCCCTTATAGGCCTCAAAGCTTGGGGATGATTGAACGTTCAAATCGCACAATCAAAGAAAATATTGCTAAGCAAATGGCTCAACACCAAAACAAATGGAGTGATGCTTTACCCACTGTTCTGACTGTGCTGCGGGCAACCCCATCAAAAGCTACAGGCATTAGCCCCTATGAGCTTATGACTGGAAGGGTGATGAAGTTACCCATTGATCCAGAAATTTCCCCAGCAGACTTGGGGCCTCTCATTCTTGCAACTCAGCAGACAGTGTTGATGCAATTACAAGAAAGGTTGAAGGTGTTGCATGCACAGGCTGGACTGAAACAACAGCAGTCAGACCTGACAAATGATGCACAATTCAATCCAACCTCAGAAACAACCTTTTCAGAAGGAGACCTGGTCATGATACGGGTTTTTGTAAAACAAAACACATTTTCCCCTAAATGGCATGGGCCCTATGAAATCAAAGCTGTTTGTAACAGTTGTGTGGCCGTGACCATCAGAGGAAAATTAAGATGGTACCACATGGCTCAATGCAAACGGTTCAAAGGTTCATTGAATTAATTATGATCTTTTTGTTCATAGGACAGTCACGGCAATTCCATGGAGGCCAGATGTCAGGACAGTGTCCGGACCCTCCTGCATCGAACTGGGACAACGAGTCACACTCACACACACCCTAGGGTGCGGAAGATGGGTATGGAAATACACTAAGGGGCCATCCACATCATACATTCCAATCACATACAAAGAAATAGCAACCTGGCCCCCAGATTAGCACCGAAACCAAATTGTGCCACAAAAATCTGCTGAATGACAGGATCTACCCGTCTTCCAGGCAAAAACATCACAGGCTACACACTCGCACCACAATATCATCACAATATTACAGCTTGGTACCAACTTAATGAATTTCCAGATTCAGAGACCGGTAGCATGCACACATTATACGAAAATAGGAACAATGGCATAGATCCAAAAAAGTGTTATTCCACTAAGGATCTCGAACCAACTACATATAGGTGCTCACATACTACAACGCATAACACTACACATTTAAAATTTACAGATCTCCTTTTTAATCTAACCAGCAAGGTGAATGACAATCATTTGAAAACATTTGTATGGACTGGCCGAAAAGAAGGAACATACTGTGTGGGAAAATGTGAGGCAAATGTGGAGCAATTTACGAGCCCTCACAATTGTTCATGGACTTTACACCATTGTTTTAATTTAACCACATGCGGTTACCAAAAACCCACACAGTGCCCAAAATTATATACCACCCCTCCAGGTGGCATAATAAAAGGGAATGTAAATAAGACTTTACTACACGATGTCAATCTTGTGATAACCCATGTGACGTATAACATTTCTAATGTGTTATCTGCTTATGTGGAACATTGTAATTTTAATGATGAAACGTATAGCAATACGTAAGGTT
>JAQIUQ010000496.1:0-19848 GCA_030378365.1 Hybognathus amarus
GTTATATGTATGTAAACCTGGGCGACGCTACCTTCTACCAAGGTGAAAGCCTAATTTTATTGTTAGATTGATGCAATTCACCTAGATTTTAGCTGCTTCTACAAGCAGAAAGCTACTAAACGATCAAAAGAAGTAACTCGCGGAAAAGTCAGCATTCATGCACTGAGAGAGACGTAACTATATATGCTTAGGGAAGCTCATCTATTTCCTTACTCTGTAAGCAAATAGAACAAGACAAGCTTTGACTTGCAGCAAATCTATTTCCTTACTTCTGCTAAACAAATAGAAGACTGAAGTAAAGAGCAGAGTTCCATGAGAAAATTAGCAAATGCCAAAACACATTTGCATTTTACTAATGCAACAAGTTCTTGAAAATCATAAAGTATAGGTGCCTCCCATTTAACCCGTTAAAACTTGCATGATTCATGTAAAATACACAGACATTCTTCAGGTTCTGCTGGACTACTTGACACCCGCTGGCTGCCATGACGACGTGTTGCACAGGAAGTGCTGAACCCGTAATGTCACTTTTGTAAACGAACCAGCCTGGGTGGCTGCAGCTGCACCCTAGCCTAGCATCAGACGCTGACTTAGGCTGAGCTAAACTGACCGAATCACGAAGCTGAGAACTTAGGCTAACCTAACTGACCTCACTTAACATCAAGCTAACTCTGGTGCTACGCTCAGCCTAGCCTAGCTCCAATCCAATGCAGGCTGAGCCGAGTAACCTCAACAGTTAGCAGGTTGGCATTACTTTCTTGAACCCTTAATCACAGCTGTGTTCCACAGTGCAAAGTATTCTAGAATACTTTCCTCTACACCACTTAGGGTTTCTAATTATTCACTTTCCGATGTTTGCAGATTCTTCTCAGCCAAAGTTTACCCTCACAGGGTTCAGGAATACTGCTGCTAACCATTGAAGACTAACTTCACAGATGCCTATCTGTGCAATTCAACTTCAAGATTTTTAACTGGAAGTAAACTGCGTGAAACTAACAACAGAATAATTTGCTAGAACCAGTTTAGGTCTTTGTCGTGCATGTTGACTAAACCTTTGGAAGAACACACCCAATGTGGTCTTGAACGTTGACAACCCGCTCACAACCCACTATAGAGAGTGTTGATCAAAGCAAATCCAAAGCTTTAGCGACTAATGCCACTGATTATTTCTCGAGCTTCAGATCATTCCCATGTTTTGATCCAGTTCCTATTTCCTTTTGTCTTTAATTTTGATTTTGTTATTTTTCCCCTCAGTTAATTATTTCATTCCTTTGACCTTGATAATAATAGCAAGCAGCTTATTCCCTTGTCCAGTCAGGTCCTCTATATGATTTAATTCCTTTGCCTGCTCTTGTCCCGAGTGTGGTCCCATTTCCCATCAGGGCCCCGAAAGGAAGCAGACACCCTTATTTGTTATTTTGGCTTAGTTCCAGCCAGTGCACTTGTTTTGTGACCCTCTGAACAAAAGTAATACTCAAACTATTTACTAAAGGCACTACTCAGAGTCCTTGAGGATCGAAAACCAATTAAGCAGAATTTAAATACGAAAGCTGTGCCTTGTCCCCTGTTATCGTTCTACACACTATCGAGCTATAGTGAACCACCAGCTAAGTGCAGAGAAATGATTTAAGTCATGAGAACCACATTGCGTGCATTATATTTCATTCTTGACGTATATCCTTCCCAAGGAAATACCCTCGGAACCACACAAAACTTGGCCCCCTAACATTAACAACTACTAGATTTCAGGACACAAGAGACACTTTGGCTCCATGCTTAAAAATGCTTAACGAACCTATTAAGCAGTAGTTCTGAACTTTTAGGGCCACGCATTAATCACTGCACAACGCAGTGTGCCAGAATGCCATAGAGCCCCTGCTCTAGCGTAACCTGACCTCCCAACCTCCCCAAGGAACCACTGCCACAAACCACGGCATGGCTCCAAGAAGGGATTGGACCAAGCTAACCCAGAAAAGCCACGACATGCAGACCAGACTGTCACTTGCAAACTGTTTAACCAACCTGACTGCATGAAACAGATTCTGCTCAGATACTGGATTACTGTCAGCTAAGTGCAGTGCACAGCTTCCTAGCTCGCCAAACAGAGACTGCCAAAATGGACTATCAGCTGTTGCAATAAGCTTTGATCGCTTAGCTCCCTATTCATAATCATACCAGAGGCTTTCACCGCCGTGGAACATCAAGCAAGACCGACTTGAAACTTCACCAACTCCGACAAACCACCAGGTATGGAAAGGATGCCAATCTCAGAACTTTGTTTCTTCGAAGCTTGCATCCCACAGTGAGTTATTCCGCAAGCACCCTGGCCTGTCCCTGTAGCATATTTACCATAGCTATGAGACCACAAGCTCACATTACGCAAAGACTTTGTCCAGAAAAGACTGGGTAAACACCCTCAAACTAACCTGTCTCTGAGCACCACTCAGAGCTGCCTCTAGGAGGCACCACAAACTTTCACTGAGAGTAAACCGTTCAAAGCCAACAGAGGGCAACACAACAAGTCCTGGTGCTCATCTGACCGCACCAGAGCAAGAGCTCTGCAAGCCGCACCTCATCACCAAGAGACTCAAGCCCAACCAGCCCAGAGCGGTACCCCTCTCAACACGCCACTGGTAAGCACAAATCTGAGCACACATCAGATAACAGTGCAGCCACGTCACTGACAGCAAAAATCCTGAAGGTGCTGAAAGAGTTTCTGCACAAGATCTCACAAGAAGGACAAGCCAGACATGCTATGTCTCAGCGCAAGACCCAAACAGACACCCAGAACACTGCTCGTCAGCATCACACCACAGAGCTCACTGCCACTTCACAAAGTGACAGCACCAAGCAGCCACCTCAACTGACAGCTGCACAGCCTGAGCATGACAACACCGTGTCCCACACAACATCAGCCCAGACGCCAGGACTTCTGGGAAACTGTAATCAAAAAGGGGGTGGCACAAACTCTGCCTAGCCACCTAGAGACAATGATTTGAGCCTTGAAGCCATGCTAGACACTGAGCTCAAACATCAGCGCTACTGCCAGCCCAACTCTTTAAAAGACTCAAACAATCAGAGCGAACTCTCAAATCCCAAACAGGTAAGCTGAAGGTGCAATCCTACAGCCAAAACGACATCTGGCTCAACACAGGTAGCTCTCATTCACCCAACAATTGGTCCCTATGTGCCGAATTTACCCAGTGTACCGATCACGAACGATCACTGTAACGCACGTCTGATTGGCCAAGATCTGTTAGATCGTTATGAGCCTTTAATAGACTTTAAACAACTGAATGTCTGAGCTCAAGTTCAAGTACCCCTCCCCCTCCAGTCACACAGGTCAAAGAACCTAACTGGCAGGTCACAGAGGTGCACAGAACTCCTGCAACCAGCCAGAAGGCACAGCCTCAGCACCAAATGTAAACGTGAACTTGCTACCCTGCACCTTTCAGCTTACCAAAAACTGAGACTAACCAAATGAACTTTGAGACAACCACCTCTAAATCCTCCAACCGCCCAAACCGGCCGTCAACCACGACAATCGGCAGCTCACCAAGCACATGTTGCTAAACGGCTCAACACTTGAAATTTATGTACCTCGTGACATCACTTCGCCACAGCTTGTGCTGCCACAGTACAAAGGGGGATATACCAGCCAGTGTATGCCTGTCACGCACCATGTGGGCTGCACACCGCAGCACCAGGACATCTCGGCATCCTCAAAGGCATCAGGCTGTCCCAGCCGACAGCCGCTGAAACCTTTTTCCCTTTTCTCTCTCTCTCCCCTGTCTCTGTTACAGGATGCTGCTGTTGTGGTCGTCTGCCTGTGCCTCCAGCCAACCAGAGGACAACTGCAGTCATCACCAGGTCCAACATCACACGGCATAGGGCTCGACTACCACGCAAGCAGAGCTAAATGGACACCCACGCCGCTGCTGTCAGAACGCAGTCAAACATCCGGCATGTCCAGCAACAAAACGAACTGAAATCCTTCAGCCAAAAGGTAACTCACAACAGAGTGCCTCCTCACAGACCATCAAGAAATTGAAAGGAGCTGTGACAGATCCACAACGCTCACGGCATTCTGCTCGAACCAGACAAGTGAACTCCAGCGGGACAACGGTTTACTGTCTGCCAGAATGACTTTGCTCAGAAACTCAGCATCAAGCAGCCTTTGCTTCGAAGACTCGGAGCTACCCTGCTGTCGACTGAGCCCGAGTCAAGTCCCATCCTTTACGAAACCCATGATTTCACCCTGATTCCAGAACTGGAATTATGAACTGTGAAGAGCGGGTGCCCAGCCGAACTGAACTTGTTCTCAGCAACATAGCTCTCCTAGCTGTGTTTCAACTGAACACCTGCACCACTGCACCACTGCATCACCTGTTGTTCAATCCTGGACCGCAGCTGATTCTGCGCTGGGTACCTCTACGGTAATCAACCACGTCCTTGACACTGGACTTTCACACTCCACAGAGCTCAACAAACGCAAACCTCCACAGCCACCACTGGACCTCAGGAAGAGGTACCACACTGGAGACTGCGGTCCAACCTATCAAGCTGAGCCCGAACCTCAGCCTGAGCCACCACCTGCCACCTGACTTTCATGATTCACCTGCCCTCCATCCATTGCGATGGGTGTCGTTCGATGGAAGTCCACGTAGGACTTCATCTCAACGAAAAGGGGGAGATGTAACTGATTTTGGCCAGACTGAATCAACCGTCCTCCAAGGACTTGGATGCCACCCTCCCCCCACACACACACACACAAACACACACACATACACCCGCCACACACATTCTTCCACTCACTGGAGTGAGATCATGTTACAAGACTGTGGAATGTGCTTTATGTCTCTGACCCAAGAGATGGACTTTTCTGTGTTAAAAGACATTTAACCAGATATATTCCATGTGTTCTATGTATGTGTGTTTTTCCCCAGGTCACCATGAAATATCTTTGTTGGTTGCAGCATAAAAAAAGGAATTAGAAATAACTTCCTTAGGCATTGTAAACAGAAGTATATGTTCATTTAATGTAACATAATGCTCCTTGGTGTCTCTAGAATACGTATCAGGATGAACGACCCGAATATGTACAGAGATGTAAAGTAAAGTGTGTTTTTAATATGTTTTACTGCCAAGGATGATCGAACTGTTTCAATAGTAGCCCTTATGTGAACACACCCTTCCCACGAGGAGCGCGTGGTCTGAGAACAAAGCACCATAAAAGAATGTTTCCGCGTGCAGCCTCCATCTCCCTGATTGGCTCAAGCCAACAGGAAGGGGATGGATGTCCCAAGAGGATAAAGGCAGTGCGCAGCTGCCCCTCTCTCTTCCGAGAAACGTCTCATGCCAAGAAGCACGTAAAGGATCTCCTCACGGAGATCCGACCCCAACCGGGATCCTTTCTTTGATCGTCCAAAGTTTCGTCTTCTTCTCAAATGAACTGCCAAGTTCGTTTCCCAGGAAAGGAAGTGGACTTTGCCGATCTATTTCCTCGGGTAACGTCACCTCAAAGACTTTTAAGCCTTTCAAACATTCGCCGCGAATGCCAACGAACGCCACGTGACTCCCCACGGAACAAAGAAGCCACGCGCACGCAACCAACCATGCACGCGCCAGGACGGACAGTGCAAAAGCGCAGCGCTCCACGAGAACGCGCGCACACAGGAGAGCCTCTCCATTCATCGTGCGGCCCAACCGGGCCTGGCCACGAGTCCGTGACACACACAGACCAAACATGTTGTGCAAGTATAACGTTACCTTCTCTTAGAGCTTCTCAGAAGCATAAAGAAAGTGTTTTCATGGTGTTCAGAAAGATTAATTGACTGTTTGGTGACTGTAACTCCCTCTCTCTCTCACCCTCACTCTCTCTCTCTCTCTCTCTCTCTCTCTCTCCAACTCACTTATCGTCTAACGCCCTGCGTCGTCTTAGTTTGTGTTTAATGTTTGTATATACATGTATCATTGTAACGTAGTAAATGCTTACTTAGTTGCCTTATTGACTTTAATAAATTCAATATGACCATTTGTGATTGAATTACGGTCCTGCTCATGACAAGTCTCTGAAGTGAAAGATCGAACGCTGCATGCTCTATATAACTAAACATACCAAAAAGGTTATGTTTTGTGGAGTTGGAATGCTGAATTCTTCTGGCCAGAGAATTAAGTTTTCCCTGCTCTATAAATTACTTGAGCTAATTAATTTTACTTGTCTTGTAAGACGTGGTCTGTGCAATCTATTACAATTAATTTGTGGTTAATTGCAGAGATACACATGTATGCATATAAGTAAAGTTAACAGAAAGCCCTCATTGAGGGATTTATTAACATGTAAGACCGGGCTGATCCAAACCTGTATGAATAATTATTAATTGTGAATTATTAATTATGATATGCAAATTCCCCTCCGATCAGACCCGCAGAGTCATTAACACTGTTCACGTGCCGTCGCCCAGTCAGAGACTGTTCACATCTGTCTACCCAGCCAGAGACTGTTCATCGTCCCATCTGCCCAGCGAGAGACTGTTCACGTGCCATCTGCCCAGTCAGAGACTGTTCACGTCCCGTCTACCCAGTCAGAGACTGTCCACATCCCGTCCTGCCCAGTCAGAGACTGTTCACATCCCATCTGCCCAGTCAGAGACTGTTCACATCCCGTCTGCCCAGTCAGAGACTGTTCACATCCCGTCTGACCCAGTCAGAGACTGTTCACGTCCCGTCTACCCAGTCAGAGACTGTTCACGTCCCGTCTGCCCAGTCAGAGACTGTTCACGTCCTGTCTGCCCAGCCAGAGACTGTTCACATCCCGTCTGCCCAGTCAGAGACCGTTTACGTGCCGTCTGCCCAGTCAGAGACCGTTCACGTCCCGTCTGCCCAGTCAAGAGACCGTTCACGTCCCGTCTGCCCAGTCAGAGACCGTTCACGTCCCGTCTGCCCAGCGAGAGACTGTTCACGTCCGTCTGCCCAGTCAGAGACTGTTCACGTCACGTCTGCCCAGCCAGAGACTGTTCACATCCCGTCTGCCCAGTCAGAGACTGTTCACGTCCGTCTGCCCAGTCAGAGACTGTTCACATGCACGTCTGCCCAGTCAGAGACTGTTCACATCCCGTCTGCCCAGGTCAGAGACTGTTCACGTCCCGTCTGCCCAGTCAGAGACTGTTCACGTCCCGTCTGCCCAGTCAGAGACTGTTCACGTCCCGTCTGCCCAGTCAGAGACTGTTCACGTCCCGTCTGCCCAGTCAGAGACTGTTCACGTCCCGTCTGCCCAGTCAGAGACTGTTCACATCCCGTCTGCCCAGTCAGAGACTGTTCACATCCCATCTGCCCAGTCAGAGACTGTTCACATCACGTCTGCCCAGTCAGAGACTGTTCACATCACGTCCGCCCAGTCAGAGACTGTTCACGTCCCGTCTGCCCAGTCAGAGACTGTTCACGTCCCGTCTGCCCAGTCAGAGACTGTTCACATCCCGTCTGCCCAGTCAGAGACTGTTCACGTCCCGTCTGCCCAGTCAGAGACTGTTCACGTCCTGTCTGCCCAGTCAGAGACTGTTCACATCCCGTCTGCCCAGCCAGAGACTGTTCACATCCCATCTGCCCAGTCAGAGACTGTTCACATCACGTCTGCCCAGCCAGAGACTGTTCACGTCCCGTCTGCCCAGTCAGAGACTGTTCACGTCCCGTCTGCCCAGTCAGAGACCGTTCACGTCCCGTCTGCCCAGTCAGAGACCGTTCACGTCCCGTCTGCCCAGCGAGAGACCGTTCACGTCCCGTCTGCCCAGTCAGAGACTGTTCACGTCACGTCCGCCCAGTCAGAGACTGTTCACATCACATCCGCCCAGTCAGAGACTGTTCACATCACGTCCGCCCAGTCAGAGACTGTTCACATCACGTCCGCCCAGTCAGAGACTGTTCACGTCCCGTCTGCCCAGTCAGAGACTGTTCACGTCCCGTCTGCCCAGCGAGAGACTGTTCACGTCCCGTCTGCCCAGCGAGAGACTGTTCACGTCCCGTCTGCCCAGTCAGAGACTGTTCACATCCCGTCTACCCAGCCAGAGACTGTTCACGGTCCCATCTGCCCAGCCAGAGACTGTTCACGTCCCATCTGCCCAGTCAGAGACTGTTCACATACCGTCTACCCAGTCAGAGACTCTTCACATCCCGTCTGCCCAGCCAGAGACTGTTCACATCCCATCTGCCCAGTCAGAGACTGTTCACATCCCGTCTGCCCAGTCATGAGACTGTTCACATCCCGTCTACCCAGTCAGAGACTGTTCACGTCCCATCTACCCAGTCAGAGACTGTTCACATCCCGTCTACCCAGTCAGAGACTGTTCACATCCCGTCTACCCAGCCAGAGACCGTTCACATCCCGTCTGCCCAGTCAGAGACCGTTCACGTCCCGTCTGCCCAGTCAGAGACCGTTCACGTCCCGTCTGCCCAGTCAGAGACCGTTCACGTCCCGTCTGCCCAGTCGAGAGACTGTTCACGTCCCGTCTGCCCAGTCAGAGACTGTTCACGTCCCGTCTGCCCAGCCAGAGACTGTTCACATCCCGTCTGCCCAGTCAGAGACTGTTCACGTCCCGTCTGCCCAGTCAGAGACTGTTCACATCCCGTCTGCCCAGTCAGAGACTGTTCACGTCCCGTCTGCCCAGTCAGAGACTGTTCACATCCCGTCTGCCCAGTCAGAGACTGTTCACGTCCCGTCTGCCCAGTCAGAGACTGTTCACGTCCCGTCTGCCCAGTCAGAGACTGTTCACGTCCCGTCTGCCCAGTCAGAGACTGTTCACGTCAGTCCATCTGCCCAGTCAAGAGACTGTTCTACTACATCCTGTCTGCCCAGTCAGAGACTGTTCACATCCCGTCTGCCCAGTCAGAGACTGTTCACATCACGTCTGCCCAGTCAGAGACTGTTCACATCACGTCCGCCCAGTCAGAGACTGTTCACATCCCGTCCGCCCAGTCAGAGACTGTTCACGTCCCGTCTGCCCAGTCAGAGACTGTTCACATCCCTTCTGCCCAGTCAGAGACTGTTCACATCACGTCTGCCCAGCCAGAGACTGTTCACGTCCCGTCTGCCCAGTCAGAGACTGTTCACGTCCCGTCTGCCCAGTCAGAGACTGTTCACATCCCGTCTGCCCAGCCAGAGACTGTTCACATCCCATCTGCCCAGTCAGAGACTGTTCACATCACGTCTGCCCAGCCAGAGACTGTTCACGTCCCGTCTGCCCAGTCAGAGACTGTTCACGTCCCGTCTGCCCAGTCAGAGACCGTTCACGTCCTGTCTGCCCAGTCAGAGACCGTTCACGTCCCGTCTGCCCAGTCGAGAGACCGTTCACGTCCCGTCTGCCCAGTCAGAGACTGTTCACGTCACTGTCCGCCCAGTCAGAGACTGTTCACATCACATCCGCCCAGTCAGAGAACTGTTCACATCACGTCCGCCCAGTCAGAGACTGTTCACATCACGTCCGCCCAGTCAGAGACTGTTCACGCCCCGTCTGCCCAGTCAGAGACTGTTCACGTCCCGTCTGCCCAGCGAGAGACTGTTCACGTCCCGTCTGCCCAGCGAGAGACTGTTCACGTCCCGTCTGCCCAGTCAGAGACTGTTCACATCCCGTCTACCCAGCCAGAGACTGTTCACGCGTCCCATCTGCCCAGCCAGAGACTGTTCACGTCCCATCTGCCCAGTCAGAGACTGTTCACATACCGTCTACCCAGTCAGAGACTCTTCACATCCCGTCTGCCCATCCAGAGACTGTTCACATCCCATCTGCCCAGTCAGCGACTGTTCACATCCCGTCTGCCCAGTCTGAGACTGTTCACATCCCGTCTACCCAGTCAGAGACTGTTCACGTCCCATCTACCCAGTCAGAGACTGTTCACATCCCTGTCTACCCAGTCAGAGACTGTTCACATCCCGTCTACCCAGCCAGAGACCGTTCACATCCCGTCTGCCCAGTCAGAGACCGTTCACGTCCCGTCTGCCCAGTCAGAGACCGTTCACGTCCCGTCTGCCCCAATCAGAGACCGTTCACGTCCCGTCTGCCCAGTCAGAGACCGTTCACGTCCCGTCTGCCCAGTCAGAGACCGTTCACGTCCCGTCTGCCCAGCCAGAGACCGTCCACATCCCGTCTGCCCAGTCAGAGACCGTTCACGTCCCGTCTGCCCAGTCAGAGACCATTCACATCCCGTCTGCCCAGTCAGAGACCGTTCACATCCCGTCTGCCCAGTCAGAGACTGTTCACATCACGTCCGCCCAGTCAGAGACTGTTCACGTCCCGTCCGCCCAGTCAGAGACTGTTCACGTCCCGTCTGCCCAGTCAGAGACTGTTCACGTCCCGTCTGCCCAGTCAGAGACTGTTCACGTCCCGTCTGCCCAGTCAGAGACTGTTCAAGTCCTGTCTGCCCAGTCAGAGACTGTTCACGTCCCGTCTGCCCAGTCAGAGACTGTTCACATCCCGTCTGCCCAGCCAGAGACTGTTCACATCCCATCTGCCCAGTCAGAGACTGTTCACATCACGTCTGCCCAGTCAGAGACTGTTCACGTCACGTCCGCCCAGTCAGAGACCGTTCAAGTCCCTGCTGCCCAGTCAGAGACTGTTCACGTCCTGTCTGCCCAGTCAGAGACTGTTCACATCCCGTCTGCCCAGCCAGAGACTGTTCACATCCCATCTGCCCAGTCAGAGACTGTTCACATCCCATCTGCCCAGTCAGAGACTGTTCACATCACGTCTGCCCAGCCAGAGACTGTTCACGTCCCGTCTGCCCAGTCAGAGACTGTTCACATCCCGTCTGCCCAGTCAGAGACCGTTCACGTGCCGTCTGCCCAGTCAGAGACCGTTCACGTCCCGTCTGCCCAGCGAGAGACCGTTCACGTCCCGTCTGCCCAGTCAGAGACTGTTCACATCACGTCCGCCCAGTCAGAGACTGTTCACATCACATCCGCCCAGTCAGAGACTGTTCACATCACGTCCGCCCAGTCAGAGACTGTTCACATCACGTCCGCCCAGTCAGAGACTGTTCACGTCCCGTCTGCCCAGTCAGAGACTGTTCACATCCCTTCTGCCCAGTCAGAGACTGTTCACATCACGTCTGCCCAGCCAGAGACTGTTCACGTCCCGTCTGCCCAGTCAGAGACTGTTCACGTCCTGTCTGCCCAGTCAGAGACTGTTCACGTCAAGTTCATCTGCCCAACCAGAGACGGTAACGCTTCCTTTTTACAGTCCAGTTACCCATGTAAATACTATGTACTTATTTTAGTTACTACAATTACTGGGTAATAACTAGTACTAACCCTGAACCTACCCCTAAACCTACCCCTGTTACATGTACTTACCTTAAATTAGCCAGTACTTTCTAGGTAAGTACACTGTAAGTACACTGTAAGAACTGTACTGTAAAAGGAAGCGTTACCCCAGAGACTGTTCTATTACATCATGTCTGCCCAGTCAGAGACTGTTCACATCACGTCCGCCCAGTCAGAGACTGTTCACATCACATCCGCCCAGTCAGAGACTGTTCACATCACGTCCGCCCAGTCAGAGACTGTTCACATCACGTCCGCCCAGTCAGAGACTGTTCACGTCCCGTCTGCCCAGTCAGAGACTGTTCACATCCCTTCTGCCCAGTCAGAGACTGTTCACATCACGTCTGCCCAGCCAGAGACTGTTCACGTCCCGTCTGCCCAGTCAGAGACTGTTCACGTCCTGTCTGCCCAGTCAGAGACTGTTCACGTCAAGTTCATCTGCCCAACCAGAGACTGTTCACATCACGTCTGCCCAGCCAGAGACTGTTCACGTCCCGTCTGCCCAGTCAGAGACTGTTCACGTCCTGTCTGCCCAGTCAGAGACTGTTCACGTCAAGTTCATCTGCCCAACCAGAGACTGTTCTATTACATCATGTCTGCCCAGTCAGAGACTGTTCACGTCACGTCTGCCCAGTCAGAGACTGTTCAAGTCCCATCTGCCCAGCCAGAGACTATTCAATCACATCATGTCTGCCCAGTCAGAGTCTGTTCACTTCCCGTCTGCCCAGTCAGGGATTATTCACGTCCCGTCTGCCCAGCCAAAGACAGATCAAGAGATGCCCATTCGTGTGGCCGCCAATGCTATGATGGATTATTTGGAGCATCTGGCTCGGATCCTGGACATGCCAGTGTCTGCTGTTCCAGAGCCAGAGGCAGTGCCTGTTCCAGAGCCGGAGCCAGTGCCTGTTCCAGAGCCAGTGTTTGTTTCTGTGTTTTTGTCTGCCCTAGTGGCCGTTGAAGTTCTGGTGCCTGTTCCTGAACCAGAGTCTGCTCCAGACCCGGAGCCAGTACCAGTGTCTGTTCCACAGCCAGTACCTGTGTACATGTTCTTCATAAATGTACGTCCTAGTTATTTACATGAATACAAAATGTAACATCATATGGCTATATCACATGAATATAGTCTCCAGTAAGAGGTTTATTTTTAATACAGGATTATATATAATTTATAAATAATAATCATTATAATTGGGGAGGGGTTTACACAAGCCTGTATTTCTAAAGCGAACGTGCGACGCTGAAAACGTCCAATAGCTGCTGGAGATTACTGGGATTCACGGCAGTTTACAGGGACGAAAACCCCACTTTTCATGCAGTGTGTTCCTGAGCCAGGATCTTTCCCTGTTCTGGAGGCTATGATGGATTATTTGGAACTGGCTCGGATCCTGGACATGCCAGTGTCGGCTGTGCCAGAGCTGGAGCCAGTGCCTGTTCCAGAACCAGTGTCTGCTCTAGAGCCGGAGCCAGTGCCAGTGTCTGTTCCAGAGCTGGAGCCAGTGTCTTTTTCTGTGTTTGTTCTTGTGACTGTTGCAGTTTTGGTGTCTGTTCCTGAGCCGGTGTCTGGGCCTGAGAAGGCATCTCTGCCCTGGCCGCCCGAGGGGTCTTCACCGCCCTGGTGAACCCTGCGGCCCAATTGACTCTCTGTTTCACCCTGGCCACCAGATTGGCCTCTGTTTTGCCCTGGTGCCCGGCTAAACCATCAACCCCTGTTCCTGTTTTTCCTTCAGGGACCTGACCCACCATCCCTCCCACTGATCCTCCATTCCACCTCCCTCCTGAACTCTTGTGTTGTGTTGTAGTTGTTGTCGTGGAGCGTCTGGTAACCGCTCCGTAGAGGAGAGTTATGTCACAGTGTCTGGTTGTGTTTCCCTTGTTTGTCACTAGAGGTCCTCGTTCTCACGGTGTCCTTCACATTTGACTTCATTTCCCAGCATTCTGTCTGTCACTGTCACTCATCAGTTCATTGCACTCAGCTGTTCCCGTAATCATTGTACCCAGCTGTTCCTTGTTAGTTTTGTTAGAATTTTGTTATATATACCCTGGCTGTTCTGTGTCAGTCCTTGTTTATGTCACTTTATGCTGGAGGTCTGTCTTGTTTTGTTTTAGATTGCTGTTACCTGGATTTTGACCTTTTGCCTGCCTTGATTTACCCTCACGAATCACCCTAATAAACTACACTTGGACTTTCATAATTTGTGTGTGTGTCGTGACATATCTTTAACTGTGAGCTGGAAATTATCATTGAAGCAATGCATTGAATTTATAGGCTACTTTCAAAATACATAGTACACAATAGTATTTTGTAGTATAGCTAAGTATTATTTGTTTATGAATATGCATTTGTTTTTGAACACAAAGTGTAAAGTTTTTAGTATTTGGAATTAGCCAAATAATTACTTAAAATAAACTTTTTTTTCCTTGTTTGTTTCGAAGACACTAATGACTTAACACAAACTACTCAGTCCCCACTCAGGCATTTGCATATACTTAAAGTATACTTGAAGTTCTTCCAATTTACTTGCACACAAAAGTAGACTAAATACACTTAATGCTTCACTACAATTTAATTACAACTAAAATGTACTTAGTACAAAATTAGTTGTTTCCAAATTGTACACTTCAAGTTAAATAATCATTACACCCGAAGCATACTGAACTAGTCTGGCAGCAGGAATACTTTTTTTTTCACCAGGGAAAGTCTACAGTGACCATGTTTGTTTGGTGGTTTTGTATAACCACAGTTTTACTACAAATGTCATGGTTTAATATGGTTAATGTGGTTACCATGGTTTAATACAAAAACCTTATCATTTGCATTAAAACCATGGTTAATTTTCAGTAATACCATGTTGAATTCAACCCCTCTCTACTTCTTTATCTAAACACTAAGATTTTGTCGAAGTGTGTGAAATAATTATTTATGCAATAGGTAATAATGGAACAGAACAATCGTTTTACTAAGCTTTTTTGCTTAGTTGGGGACATTTCATTTTATATTTAACAATATTATTACAACATTATTTTCCTGTTATCTCCATAAAGCTGCTTTGAAACTTTCTGTATTGTAAAAAGCGCTGTATAAATAAAAATGACTTGACTGGAGGATTAGCCATGTGATTTATTATTCATAGAGATAGCCTACTTACCCAGCCATGACGCATTCATAACCTCCCGGTCAACATCTGACTCTTCAACATCGTTGTCATTTTAGGAATAAATTCAGTGATCAACCACACACGTCTGGATACACACACTTCACCGTTTTAATAGCGTAACTGTTTTAACTAGACTTAAAAAGCATATGCTCGTAGATTTGTTTTGACAGCTGTGCGATTTAAAGTTCGGAAATGCTTCAGGACATGCGCAGTAGCCCATCACAGCAAAGCGTCTGTTGTTTACTTCCTTGAAATGTTATATAACCCTAAGATTATAGAAATACCAAGAGTTCACTCTAAACACAGAGTCTGCTTTTAGCTTGAACAAACAACTGGTTTAATGTAGAGACAGGTCTAGAAACTGTGGACAAGATTTACAGTTTCTACAGCCACAGATTTATGAAACTCTTCCTGAACGTTCAGTCACAGGATCATATTAAAGATGAACAGCATTGAGTGCAGGTGCAAAAAAAAAAAAACAGAAACTGCCGAAATATAAACACGTGAACATCTGTTTCCTGTTTCCGGTGTAATTGTTTTGAAACACATATTGGTGTAGAGATTATGGTTGAGACGCTGAGAGACTGTGAGCATCACGTGATGAAATATAAAAAACACTATTTCAGATTACCAAGAGTCAGTGTTGGGAAAGTTCACATGAACTAGTTCAAAGTTCAGTTCACACATTTTAAAATGAACTAGTTCAGTTCATATTTCATACTTCACAATTTTGAACTAAGTTCACAATTCCCAAAATTGTTCATAGTTCTTTTTTTCCATATGTTGCTGCGAGCTATTTAAAAAAAAAGTTTGCACGTGAACGTAAATGTAAGATTTTCCCCATCCTCACCGACAAAACTGATCATGTACGACGCCTCCTCGATGCTTCGTGGACTACATGCTCCTAGACAGCACACGTACGTCTGCAAGATGTCTGTTAAAGATCACTTCATCTGGAAAGTCTCGGCTGTTTACCAACATCTGATTCTAACATATATACTAACATACATTCTAAATCAGTACATCTGCTATCTGGGCTGCTTCTTGTGTTGATGACGACGTTAAAAAAAGCTATGAAAGATGTGGAAATGTAGCATCTCTCTTCAGAAGATCTGCACATTTCAATCTAAAATGAAAATAAAAACTCTCCAATGAAACATGGTTTTCTTGTCATTATCTAAACACAATATTTCTCAACTCTTTCTTTTTTTCTGCAAATCAAATCACATTATCGACTCGACATGTTGCTTTATCTGCATCTCAAAACTGAAGATTATAAACAATATTTACTGTTGATCAGTTATGACTTTGAGCTGATGACATAAAACTTCAAACGCACAGAAACATCTGAGTAAATATACACTGTAAAAAAAGTAAAAAAGGCTGCCAAACAAATACCGTAAAAATAAAGTAAAATATCCACATTTAAATTAAGCGCAAAGACATTTAACAGATATTTTTCTTAAATGTTTTTCAGAAAAACACTGTTATTTTACAGCTATTATCTGGATTATTACGATCAAACACCCTAACTGTAAAAACAATCCCACAATGGTGACCCACAAAACACACCCTACAGAAACAATTTACATCCCAACTGAACACTAAACACTAACAGATCTCTCAATATCTCTGCATCCTCACCTATTACAATCCAGAATTTATTTATTGCATACTAACAATCTTACTGAGAAATAACAGATGTTTATAAGATTATTTTTTTATGGAAAATAATACAGTTTGATGTCACCATGATGGAGATCAGTGTTTGCTTTAGTCGGGCTCTTGACCCTTTGCTTTTTTTACTTTCTCTTTGGCTGCTTTAACTGTGTGTCGCTGATACATATTTGTTATAGAATCCATGAGGAACTCAGATCAGAAGATCTGATCACTTATTAGTGGCAACAGTCATAATAGTTGAATGCTTTATTGATACCACCTGAAGAGTGTAAAATCTGTTGAATTTGTTAAATATTAGTTGTTAATTTTGCAAGCTAATACTGGTATAGAAGATCATGCAGAGACGTGATACTAAGATTTTATCAAGTCAGAAAATGTTTTGACAGAATCCTATATATTCACACAGACATCAAGAGTCACCGTATATATAACTGCAATGGTGATCAACTCTGAACTACTCTAACGTCACATAAAGGCTTTGTTGATTGTCACCATTGTTGAGATTCATATCTTGATTATTGATGTCATACTCATAAAAAAAGTAAACCAGCTCAAACATTTTCTTTACAATAGATGTTTTTCTTAAATTTCAGATTTGAATTTCTGATATTGTTTCAATATTTCAAGGTTCATGGGGAAAAGTACAACAATCATAGACTTTAATTAAAACTTAAGCACGTATATTTATAATGTAATCTCAACAGATACACTCAGGTATTTCTCTGTCATTTCAGTGAATCAGGCCACCATATGATGACTATAACATCACCACTCAATGACCAACAACAGCTGATAATTTCTCCTGCTTTTCATTGTTATAACAAATGTATGTTAAATACACAAGCAGCCAGAGAAAAACTAATGGTATAAATTTAAAGGTCAAGAACCCTGAATTTAACACTGATCTCAATCATATAGCATGTTAATTTAAATAAAGTGCAAAAAACTTTAACAGAAATTTTATATTTTAATTTCATTTTATGTTTTTTGTTTGGAAGCCGTAGCTGCCATTCATTTGACCATTCAGTTGCCATTCATTTTTTTTACAATGAAAGTATTTGATCATAATAATGCAGGAAATACCTGTGAATAACATTTTGTTTTGTTTATTTAAAATAGAATATTTTACTTTAATTTTATGGTTTTTGTTTCACAGCCTTTGCTGCCAGTCATTTGACAATTTTTTAATAATTTTTTACAATGAAGGTATTTGATCATAATAATGCACGAAATACCTGTGAAATAACCGTTTTTTTTGTTTATTTAAAATAGAATATTTTACTTTAATTTTATGGTTTTTGTTTCACAGCCTTTGCTGCCAGTCATTTGACCATTTTTTATATTTTTTTTACAATGAAGGTATTTGATCATAATAATGCAGAAAATACCTGTGAAATAACCGTTTTTTGGTTTATTTAAAATAGAATATTTTACTTTAATTTTATGTTTTTTGTTTCGCAGCCTTTGCTGCCAGTCATTCAACCCTTTTTTAATGATTTTTTTACAATGAAGGTATTTGATCATAATAATGCAAGAAATACCAGTGAAGTAACCTTTTGTTTGTTTGTTTGTTTATTTAAAATATAATATTTTACTTTAATTTTATGGTTTTCGTTTCACAGCTTTTGCTGCCAGTCATTTGACCATTTTTTATGATTTTTTACAATGAAGGTATTTGATCATAATAATGCAAGGAAATACCTGTGAAATATCCGTTTTTTTTTTTTGGTTTATTTAAAATAGAATATTTTACTTTAATTTTATGGGTTTTTTTTCACAGCCTTCAGTCAATTGACCCTTTTTTACGATTTTTTACAATGAAGGTATTTGATCATAATAATGCAGGAAATACCTGTGAAATAACAGTTTTTTTGGTTTATTTAAAATAGAATATTTTACTTTAACCCTGTAGGCGCCAGAGGTTTTTTCCAAAAACTTTAGATTTTGACATCTTAATTTCAAAAGACAATATCTTAAAAGTGAAACAAGATAGATACTTTTTGTAAATTAGAGAAATATTAAGCATGACCCAAAGTTTATGTAGGGATTAAATTTCCCCATCTAATTTGCATATTATGACGTCATATAGTGGCAGAAATCTTGGATTATAGAATTTTCATGAAAAGTCACATGTTTAAATGATAAAATGCAGCACTTCTTCCCCAAAATGTCCATCACCTTCTGTATGCTATATGGCACAATACTGAATGCTCAGGTATATAGTAAATAATAACCAAACTGTGCAAATCATTACTAATAAATGGTAGAACAAACCATATGCATGTAGTGTTTGGCCTTTTGCTGTGGAGATTTTCCATTTCCTACGTGCAGTAGGCACTCTGATTCCATGTATGGGGCTTATATTATTTATATGACACACAAACACAAGTAGACAAGAGCTGTTTAGTTCAAGAGATGACTCGTTAGGGCAAAGCGCAGCTCATAAGTGATGATAGGAGCAGCGCGATCACGGCCAGATCTACCTCGCGCGCGCGCACGTAGAGTATGCATACTATTGCGACTCCCACCCTGCCTTCTGTACTATGAATACTTCGACCTCGTCTAACATACCCAGTGATAATAAACAAAGTCTCCACCACAATACTATCGCCGCGATCGCGGAGAGACTGATGAAATGGCTCACTCTCACACTATCTCCGCTTTTGATCACACTGATTCAGTGTGCTGTAACTCGAACATTTTGTATAGAAACATGACGTTTTTTTGAGTCAGGGATGAAGTATGACATGTCTGCCATCCAGTGGAGGGGATGTCGAACGAAATTTGACACCCAATTTGACAAAATCGACCGTTTTATTCAGTGACGCATCTTGTCAGAGTAAACTCGACCGTGGCGCCTAGAGGGTTAATTTTATGTTTTTTGTTCCACAGCCTTTGCTGCCAGTCAATTGACCCTTTTTTATGATTTACAATGAAGGTATTTGTTCATAATAATGCAGGAAATACCTGTGAAATATTTTTTTATTATTTTATTTAAAATAGAATATTTTACTTTAATTTTATGGTTTTTGTTTCACAGCCTTTGCTGCCAGTCATTTGACCCTTTTTATGATTTTTTTAAAATGAAGGTATTTGATCATAATAATGCAGGAAATACCAACCCGATCTCACGACCAAGTCGTACAAATTCACGAATGATTAAAAAATGGCTAATTCGTAACAATTCATACGACCTCACTCGTACGAATTAGTACGATTTTGCTAATTCGTACATATTTTACGAATTGGCCAATTCGTATGAATTCGTACGAATGACCTACCCCTAACCCCGCCCCTAAACCTAACCATCACGTGGGATTAGACAAATCGTACAAATTCTTACGAGTGAGGTCTTACGAATTAGTACAAGTTAGACACTTTTTAATCATTTGTCGAATTCGTACAAATTAGTCGTGAGATAGTGTTGGAAATACCTGTGAAATAACAGTTTTTTTGGTTTATTTAAAATAGAATATTTTACTTACATTTATGGTTTTTGTTTTACAGCCTTTGCTGCCAGTCATTTGAATCTGTTTTACGATTTTTTTACAATTAAGGTATTTGATCATAATAATGCAGGAAATACCTGTAAAAATAAAAAAAAATGTTTATTTAAAATAGAATATTTTACTTTAATTTTATGTTTTTTTTTGTTTCCCAGCCAAGAGACTGTTCACGTCCCGTCTGCCCAGTCAGACTGTT
>JAQIUQ010000497.1:0-87703 GCA_030378365.1 Hybognathus amarus
CACATAGACTGTTTGTTCCTCATTTCCTAAAGATTAAGCATTGCGAGAACAAGAAAATAAATATATATAAAGACTTCCTAATCAGGGTAGTCATAATATGAAGCAGAAACACATGTGTCTAATCAGTGTTGTTATATCTATAATCCCCTTCATAAGGATACAACTATGTAAATGTAATGTAAATGTTTTGGTGATAGCAGCAGAAGTACCAAACATATAATGAGAAATAGAAACTCATCATCTGTGGACTTAAATGTTTTTCTAAAGACTTGTATCATAACACATATATACTCACACACTGTTCATGTAATAGTTTTCTCACACCTCTTCAAATATTCCTCTTTCTGGACCCACAATATTCTCAGCTACATCTTATTTAAACTTACATTACAAGTTCTCATTTGTTAATATTATAGTTAACTACATTAGTTATTATGAACTAAGAACGAACGATACTTATACAGCAATCTTGTAATGTTAATTTCAACATACATTATTAAGAGCAAAAGTTGTATCTGTTAACATTAGTTGTACAAACAATAAATTATTGCATTTTTTATTAACTAATATTGACAAATGTGATTAAATGTTTTACAAAATAAAATACAAAACACTGTTAGTTAACACATTTTTAATAAATGAGATCTTATTGAAAGTATTACTAAACTTTGTTTCTAAAGTGTGTAGCATTGACAATTATGAAGATTTGGGGAAGGAATGAAATGAATAAGATGTTATGAGTCTGTTTCATTGTGTTTTTGGTTTAGTTGTGACTCTCCTCATCTAGTCTGTTGTAATTCACTGTTCCGTGTTCATGCACTAAACATGTTCCTGTGTTTGCCCTGTGTACTACTAAACCCTCAGTTCTCCTTTATCTCTGTCCGTTCTCGTCAATGTGCATATAGCCTACTAAACATGTTCCTTAAACTAAACCCTCAGTTTCTGCTCGTTTGCGTTTCACTTAATTGCTCAGAAAATTAATATTAGTTCAAACAAGCATTATAAAACAATGTTTATGTATGTAGGCTGTATTATTATTATTCAGATTAATCATTTTTGGGTAATGTTGTATAAAATAATTAAAACACATGATGATGTGAATGAAATTATGTGCTTGAGTATCATGTGCTGGAGAATGAAAGAGGAACAGAGTCTAGTTTCGGTCATGTTTGAGTTATTTTGTTGAATGTAATCTCATCGGTTTCTGGGAAACGGCTCCACCCGCATGAGTCATGGTGTTTTTCCTCTGCAGTTATTCCTGGGGTTTTCCAGTGAGATATGCTGGGTGAAGGTTTACACACTGAAGAAGAGTGTGTGGGGCAAAAAGCAAACGTGCCCGCCCCTTTTTCTGTATATGGGCTGTATCATTGGCATTTCATCATCAGCTCACTCCACATTGGTCAGAAGGGCATGCAGGTCCCTCCTCCATCTTTGCGGTGTTGACAATGGTTTATAAAAAGGTTTGTCACTGAGGCAGGGCTCAGCATTCAAGAGGATCCTGCATGAATTTTGTCTGTCAGGAGCAGCTGGAGTTCAAGCTGTAAGTACAAATATCACCAAAGATACACGTTGTATGTTTTGGGGATTTTGCTGCATAATAAGTCTAAGAAATGAATTGTAGGAATGAAATAACAATAATTCTTATTTCTACTCTCTAGACACGAAGAACACGAAGAGGAAATATAAAGAGAGGATCTTCTTCTTCAGTGGATCGGACCGGTTATGGGATTTTGGCCCATTATGACTACAGTGATGGGAATAACGGCGTTATAAATAGGCTAAACGGCTTTACTGACGGCGCTATCTTTTTCAGTAACGAGTAGCCTAGGCTAATCAAACAAATCTGTTACAACGCAGAACCGTTACTGACAACAAAATGCGGTGTTACTGTGAGCTCTCTGAAGCGGTTTTCATCCGAGTAGGCTCTCTCTCTCAGCCATAGGACCTAAACAGTTTTGTTTTTTCTTTCTTGTGGTTGTGTGTGTGTGTGTGTGTGTGTGTGTGTGTGTGTGTGTGTGTGTGTGTGTGTGTGTGTGTGTGTGTGTGTGTTGTGTGTGTGTGTTGTGTGTGTGTGTGTGTGTGTGTGTGTGTGTGTGTGTGTTTACAAGGCGCAGGACTAAAATGAAGCGAACGGGATCGCGCTCGACAGTGCGGGAGAAAGACCGAAGCGCGAGCGACACTAAAATAAATAAATAACACATTTCAGCATTAGAATAATCTCTAGCCTATGAACTTTAATTTTGCAACATTTTAGTTAGTTTACATGGTTATACAAATTAAATCTGAAAATAACCTGCAGGAAACATTATGTGAAGGTTCTGGTTATAACATAAAACTCTAACCTGCTTTCCCTGAAAACATTTGTTTGACCGGTTGTGCACACGTGCACGACTATAATTTGGCTTAAGTAACCTCTGATGATGAAGTTCTCTGTAGGTTATTAAAAAATCTCTCTCTCTCTCTCTCTCTCTCCTCTCCTTCTCTATATATATATATATATATATATATATATATATATATATAGGCATATATGTAATGTATGATACATCAGTATTATATTGAGAGCACTTTTTAAACTCTTAATTTTGTGAGGAAGAAAATACGTTTTTAAAAGACAGTTTTGTCAGTTTAATTTGCAAAAGAGTGTATGTATATTTTTTTACTATTATTTGTTCATATGTGGTACATTTCTTAAGCACAATTTATTTCTATTTGTTTCTATTTGGCCAAAAATTAAATGTCAGAATACACACAGTCTGTTGAAAACAGAAACCGATGAACGCACCAGTTGCGGGCATGGCCTGTGATCATGTGATCATGAAACACCCAATGGTTTCCCACAATAGTAACGCCCAGTCCCGGCCATCAAAAAAACAAACAATCCCAGAGTCTCACACTGACTGAACACACACACACAAGTCCAGCATCTGAAGGACACTTCTCCATAAACACTGCACTGGATAATACCGGTACTACATTTCCTCTCATCACAGGTGATAATTTTAAAATATTAATGCGTGTTAAGGGCAAAAAAATAATTTCATTATACTCTACTGAGAAACTTTGTCATTACACATCTGGATTATGGATTTGATTCACTGGATTATTTGAACTTTTAATGTAAATCTTGAATGCTATGTGATTTATGAATTGCTTATGCTACAGTGAAGAGATTAAATGAGTGAACGCATGAAGACAGGAGAGAGAGAGAGAGAGATGAAAACAAACACCAGTGGGAATGTAAACCTCGTCAGACGGAGCAGCTTGAATGATATAAGACTGAACTGTGAGTAAAACAGACACAGTTCAAAAACTGGATCTTCTGATCATCAATCATCAATACTAATACTCAAATGATAGTTAGCTGACATGTACTTGCACAGTTACGACTAGTGTAAATGTGAATTGCTTTCATTTAACATAATTAATTTCATGGTATTATTCTGAATAATTATACCCATCTAAAACCAATAACGATTTGTTATTATCAATGCATGTATGAAAGACTTTAACAACAGTAACATAACTCCTGAAAGACTTTGTCTGAGTGTATTTCAGTTATTTCCTTGTTCTAATGTTTTATGTGGATGTTCTTGATTTGTTGAATGAATTAATCTGCTGTATTTGAATGAAGATAACCAGATGTGTGTGTTTATTCTCAGTCTCTGCTGTAAAGTGTCCTCCTGATGGATCTCAGAAGACCAAATATCAGGTGAGATATCGATACATCATAAGCAGAGATGAAACAAAGTGACACGGCTGCAAATTATGATGTTCTTTCTTTAGTGTTTGTGTCTTGTTTTCCAGCACAAAATATAAGATTTTTCTTAAATCAAGATACATTTACTGGAGAAGATGACTAAGATATTAAATCTTGTTTCTAATGGATTAAAACAAAGACAAATCTTCTAATGGGGTCAGAAATATATAATCTTGGTTTCCTGTTTTCTTAAGTTTCTTTTCTGACCATATTGCCAGATATTTGTTCTTGTTTAAATCATAAACTCTTTTCATTTAAATTAATGTTTACATATTTGGGGGGGGGGGCGGTTGAAGACAAAAATACGGAGGAAGAACATATTTTTGTAGTGAAAATCATTAATTGTAGTAATATTTAAATACATTTACATGATCAAACTTTCGGTAACAGTATATAAATCTATATAAACTATATACATGAAAATATTTCTTAAATATATACAAGCATGTGTGTGTATTTATATATATATATAAGATAATTATACATAGTGCTTGTTAATGTTAGTTCATATAAATCCAGCTGTTCATTGTTTGTTCGCAGTGCATTAACTAATACAACCTTTGATTTTAATAACATATTAGTAAATGTTGATATTAACATTAACCAAGAATAATACATGTTATTGTTTATTCCTGATATTCATATTAACTAAGGTACTTGACTAATGTTAACCGATGAACTTTTATCCATAAGTGATACCACCTTACCAAAGTGTTACCCATAATGGTAATATGTAGTAATATGTAAAAATGATTCACCAATATTTAAGATGACGAATGTGATTTGAGTATTAAGTATCATTTAATTCGATGCTTCAGTTGAGACAGTGTTTGAGTTGTGACTTTATTAATGTTTCCTAAAACAGCCGCTGAAGTCTCTGGACTCTGGATCTCCTGACTCCATCTCTACTCATGATGTCGAAGGATAATAAACAGGGACTCTTCCTCTGCTTCTCCGTTCTTTACACGTTTACTGCGCCTTCGTCGCACCATTTTGCTGCTACATGTTGTTGTTGTTGTATTATAGTTTTGTTCTAATTAGGGCCCAAGCCCTGAAAGGGCGCAGAGCCCTATGTGCTTCCCTTCCGATTATATATATATATTTTTTTTTTTTCTTTTCTAGCGACTATTCGGGCACTTTTGGGGCCCTTAACATGCTCGAAAACTCTTGAAACTTTGCACACGGGTCAGAACCCGCGGCCATCAGAGCCGGGCTGAAGCTGGTACCCGGGCGTGGCAGGGCGGCTCGTCAGCGCCCCCTGGAATGGGGTCCGAACACCTGGTCCATAACTCAAACACACTTGCATGTAATAATATGAAACTCGGTACACATGTCGATAGCAGAATTTCATCTATACCTCGCGTTCTTACTTTTTACCCCAGCCCAACAGGAAGTCGGCTATTGAGGTTTTTTTGTAAAACACACGCAATGAACTTTTAAATACTCCTCCTAGAGCTCTGATCCAAATTCGACGAAACTCGGTCAGCGTGAAGTCAAGACATTGAGGATGAAAGTTTGTGTGGGGATTTTTGATATTTCGAACGGTTTGGCCGTGGCGAGGAAACGAAACTATGGCGAGAAACGTGAAACAGGAAGTGTGTCATAACTTCAGCATACATTAACTGATCTGGATGAAACTTCAGCAGTGCGTTCGCTGTAAGAGGACGATCACATGGATGTGACTATTGTGAGTCAAAGTTATAGCGCCACCAACTGGCAGCAGGAAGTGTGTCACTTTCAAAATGCTTTGAAATCACCCTCTTATTTTTACCCGATTTGCTTCAAACTTCATCTGTATAATGTAAATACACGGCAGATGAAGACCTATGAATGGATTCTTGATATCTTTGAAACTGTTGCCGTGGCGACGCATTAAACTTTACCATTCTTTTAGGATGCATTCTTTTAGGGATTCGAACATTTGTCCATAAATCAAACACACGTGCATGGATTAATATGAAACTCGGTACACTCATAGATCACATCAGGCCAAACAACTTTCGTGCTCTAAGTTTTACGACAGTTCAAACGGAAGTCGGGAATTATGTTTTTTTTTTTTAAATAAATGTCTTAGAAAAACATCAAATTACAACCCATGCTGTTACCAATCACCACCAAACTCGGTGTGCATGAAGTCAAGACATTGAGGATGCTAAATTCCGGACGGATTTGTGATATCTCGAACGGTTTGGCCGTGGCGGATTTTTTTGACTAAAAAAGGACACATAAAGTGTGTTATAACTTGGTTAGTTTTACTGACAATTACAAAACTTGCCGTGTATATTGTTCTATTCAAGCCAAACAACTTTCTAATTAACAATAATAAGCTCAAACCCACAGAAAGTCAGATATTGTAGTTTGAATATGATCATGCTCTTTCTGAGCCTAGGCCTGTCACACAGTCTGTGTGTGTGTGTGATTTTGAGTCTCATGACACACAGTCTGTGTGTGTGTGTGTGTAGGGGGAGGGGGCTTAATCATTTCACTGTGTGTCTGGCCTGCTAAAGTAAATACATTTCTTAAGCCTGGTATTTTTTAAATAAGTTTTTATTTTTATTTTTTTATAAGTAAAGGCATATAACCTGTTTAATTGTAGTGCATTGACAATAGTTTTATATAATTAGTGTATTAATTAAATTAACTTGGTCCATAAATCAAAAAAGTAAGTAAATAAATCAAAAAGGAAGTGTGTTAAAACTTCTGCATACATTAACTGATCTTGATGAAACTTCAGCAGTGTGTTCGTTGTAAGAGGTCGATCACATGGATGTGAGTCAAATATATAGCGCCACCAACTGGCAGCAGAAAGTGTTTCACTTTCAAAATGCTTTGAAATCGCACTCTTACTTTTACCCGATTTGCTTCAAACTTCATGTGTATAATGTAAACACACGCCAGATGAAGAGCTGTGAAAGCATTATTCAATATCTAAGATAATGTTGCCATAGCAACGCATCAAACTTTAACATTCCTTTTTTTTGATGATTTTGAGACTCTTAGCGGCTTTTGGGGCCCTTAACGGGTTTGAAAACTCTTGAAACTTTGCACACAGGTCAGATCCCACAGCCATCAGAGCCGGGCTGAAGATGGTACCCGGGTGTGGCAAGGGGGCTAGACAGCACCCCCTGGAACGGGGTCCAAAAACTTGGTCCATAAATCAAACACGCTTGCATGTAATAATATGAAACTCAGTACACATGTTGATCTCATCGTTTCATATATTCATATATTCTCCTCAAGCCGGACAACTTTCTAATTTACACTCATGAGCTAGGACCCACAGAAAGTCAGATATTTTGGTTTGAAAATGTTGAGTGTCTCTCTGAGCCTACACTTCTGTATGGCAAGCCCTTTTAACATTTAAAAGCTAAGTTTGACTATTGGTAATTAACATTGTAGATATCAACAACGTCTTTCTAGTCGTAATTACATTTTGGATAGTTTGTATTATCATTTAAGATATCTGTAACGTAATTGTGACTAGTCGAAACGACAGATAGAGTATGGCAAGCCGTTTTAACATTTAATCATTTTAACCTACTAGTCTCTATTTTCATGCTACTAGTACTTATTTTTTAGATACTAGTATCTATTCCATTAAGTACTAGTACTTATTCATTAGCTACTAGTGCTTATTCTTTAGATACTAGTGCCTTTTCTTTAGATACTAGTGTTTATTCTTTAGGTACTAGTACCTTTTTAAAGATACTAGTACTTATTCATTAGAAACTAGTCCTTATTTATTAGATACTAGTACTTATTCATTAGATGCTAGTCCTTATTCATTACATACCAATGCTTATTAATTAGTTACTAGTACTTATTCATTAGATACTAGTACCTATTAAATAGATACTAGTACTTATTCATTAGACACTAGTACTTATTTCAATGGTGACTAGTAACTATTCTTTTGTTACTAGTCACATTTTTTCCATTGACTTCTATGGTGATCTGTCATTCAGATATCAACTATTCAGTTCTGACTAGTATGTTAGTATGTATTCCAATTGTGGAATACATACTAGTATGTATTCCAAAGCAGGGGTTACGCTTTTGCACGTCGTGCAGAATAACCCTAAGGGCACCAAGGTGGCGGTGCCACCGGCTTTATATATATATATATATATATATATATATATATATATATATATATATATATATATATATATAAATATATATTTATATATATATATATATACATATACATATATATATATATATATATATATATATAAATATATATAATATATATATATATATATATATATATATATATATATATATATAGCCCTGCGAGCAGCGATGGGGAGGCCAGAGCCGCGGGTACCGCCATCCCGGTGCCTTTAGGTAACTAAAAGGATTCGGGATCCGCGGTGCCACCGGCTCGGGCCCGTAATCGCTGCTCCCGCAGCTATATTTTAATCTAAAGTGTTATTTAAAATCATATTTTGCATCACATGCCATATGTTACTTCCATTATTGTTATAATAAGCAATCTGCCTTTTTGGATGTTGCACATGCATATGATACACACATTTATTGTGTGTAATGCACACACACCCCACACTACTAAATCTACAAATGCGTATCACATGCACAAATTGCATGATAAACAAAGTGTGTGCTAGAGACGCATTCAGTGTGAGTGCAGGGTTACACACACCACAGACCCTCAGTTACACTTCCAGGTTTCTCAGAAGCAGAAGTCGTCATAGTTGGGTAAACTTCTCTATATGTTTAATATTTTTGTGTTCTGATTTGCTCAACTCCACAACAGTGTTTTCACAACGAAATACCCTCTCAACTTTAACTAGTTTCTGGTAATTTCATGCAAATATAATATAATTCAAATAGTTTTATACACACATGTTTTAATGCCACACAGTTGCATTAAAACTGCAGTTATTCAAATAAAATCTGTGAAACGATGATCAGACGTGTCTCTTTATTGATGTGCAACTAAACACATTCTGACCTTCAACACAACAGAGGATTTACAGTGAAAATGAAAGTGAGTTTGAGTAGAAAGGTCGAAACACTTTATAATGGTGATCAGAACTACAGAAATCTGAGCTGGAATAAATAAATCCTCATATAAAGTTATGTTATTATGAGTGTTCATATCTCTGATCCTACAGCTAATTCTCTTATAGCGGATCAACGGTGTGAGGACTGATCTGTAATCAGTGTTCATCTCAATCGGTGTCCATCTAATCCTTTTCACTTACAATTCATGACAGAAATAGATCTTCAACAGTCAATGATCATCAGCAACAAATACCGATTTTTATTAGAAAGCCGGCGATTTTGACCACACACACACACTAATTCATCTAGAATAGTTTACACACAATACGTGATCACTGATAAAGTAAAAGAAGAGAAGATAAAGAGACAGGGAAGAATATAAGCACAGGTTACACCAGTAACTTCACTGACAACCGCTGGATCGGACACACACACTTTGAGGTGTAAGTAAAGGAATGAACTGTCCTTGTAAACAGAGTGTAACTTGAGTAACTTGAGTAACTTGGGAAGACATGCAGGTTTATGACTGTCCAGCTTGATAAAAGCTTTTATCCAAAACTGGTAATGAAATTCCCCTCAGAAGTGCAGTATTTCTGCTCTAAAAGCAAGACAAGTGTGTATTGCAAGGTTTTACATAAATCATTTATGTTTGTATTATTGATGTTTGATACAAACATTGGCGTTTGGGTTAATGAAACTGTATTAAAAATCTCTAAAACTTTTCATTAATTATTGCAAGCCAAAAGGATAAATACAACACTTAAAATGCTGCTAATAAATAGGCTATATATACACACGCACAAACACACACACTAAAACGCTTGTTTGAGTTTTTTGTTGCACTCGCTCTTTTGATGGCCAAAGATGAGTCAGAGAGAAAAGTGAAACAAGCTAAACATAGGAGAAATAAGTGAGAGAGAAACTCTGCGTCCCTTTTTTATCTCGCTCAGTCAGCAGAAAGAGAAAGACCGCAAAACTGTCGCACTAGAGCAAAGGAAACACTAATCTGCCCCCTGCTGGCGAACTATTACTCCGGATTTTCATAGAAACATTACACTGTAATTAATGCTGGAAACAGGTTAATTACCCCTGAACAAATACTCACAATCATTAATTATACAGTTACAGCAACTTCCACAAATGTGATAACACTTTAGTGGGCATCACACAAACACACTCCTCTGTTATGACTGACATGAGCTCTGGTGATATTGAGAGATTATACTGGGTTTACTGGGTTGTTCTGAAAAGTCACCAGTCAGTAAGGATAAGGGTTAGGGTTAGGAGTTTCTTAGTCTATAATCAGACTTAACCCTTCCTATGTTAATCTTCCTTTCCATGTTTTTAAAATGATCTCAGTTTGACGGGAAGACCTCTGGCCTAATGTCGTGGCCAATGCATATACATACATTTTTTAATTTGATCATTCCAGAGTCACAAAGTCTTAGAGTAAGACCTGGAAAACACTCTTTTGATAAAGCAAAACGAGCTCCTTTGACCAACGGCTCCTCAAACAACCAGAATAAGGAATCTGTCTTTCCATTCCTGGTCAAATTAAAATGTCCCCACATTCAAAGAAAAAACAAGAAGGTAAGTCCTTTCAGGTGTTTATGATCCATAAGGTACTTATCCTCCTATTAGTGTTTCATTAGAGTAGAGATCATGTACTGTCTCTACATCTGAAAACATGATTTTTCCTTCAGAAAACACAGAAAAAAATAAGTAAATGTCTGATTTTAAAAGACAATCATACTCTGCTTTGACATGAAAAAATGTGATCTGCTTTAATGAAATGTCATTATTTATGAAACAGAAGATTTCACTCTGAAACTCCTAAAGTCCAGGGGCCAGCTGTTCAAAGATAAGATGATCAGATTATGGTTATGGGATTGGAATCCGAAATCTTGTTGTTCAAAAGGGAAAGGAGGAATCTGAAATCAAATTAGATCACGGAATTCAAATCTTAATCTGGATCAAACCTTCAGTTTGTGTTGTTCAAGACTTGTCGGTAGGACTTGGATGACTTTGATTGAAAAAAAAATTAAAAGAAAAAGAAAATGTAGTAAAACACTAAAATTGGTCAAATAATACATTTATTTTATTTTAGTGTACTTTTATTTATTTTTTGCATCTCGACTTGTGTAACCACTGTAACAGTGAAGTAGATAAAGTAGACATAGGCTACCAATTAATCTATTCTGTAAAGTAAAACAAAAATGATCTTGTCCCCATAAAATAACAGATTTCAATAACAAACATAAAAAAATTATACATTCCATTTTTCTGTCATTCATTTTCCGTCACCATATATTAATTTCAAAGAAACAATCATCAGATTTAAGTTCTACAAATTAATCAGATCATTCATAACAATTGCATCCCAAGGTCTGCAATAATATCAGCACTTCCCAAAGCGAACACGAGCATACAAGTTCTTCAGTGGTTGTGCACGTTGAACATACACCCTTTGACATCAATCCCTTTCCACCAAAACAGTGGACAATACATGCCAAAGATATATCTGAATATAAGATGGCTGTCAAATAACCACACACCAATTGGCTGACATGCTGTGGCTTGTGTTCAGTTAGAATCAATCATGCCCAAGGCCTATAAACATTATGTTCACTACAACAGATGAGGTGGAACCATTACTCAGAAGGACCTTAATTTCCCTGTTGCAGAAAGTGTTAGGATTAGGATTTGTGTTAGTATTAGGGTTAGGATCAATTGTAGGAAGATCTGTTGTGGGTGGAATAGTGACCAACAAAAGGAAGAAAGACAAATTCGTCTTTGGCTAAGCCACGCCCTAGAATGTAGATTGACCAATCACAGCGCAGCCAAGAACGAGCTCCCACAGAGGTCGGACACTTTTTCACAGCGCTCCATTGACGTTCAACACAGGCGTCTCATATTTTTTATGGCTATTACCATCGTAGTTTTATCCAAAATATGGTTAAAAGTTGTGCCTGGGGCATTTGTAACACAGATCGTGTTTCCCAGAGAGGTTGGAGCGGGTGTCCGTCTTTTCCCTTCCCAAAACCGAAGTCAAATCCTGACAAGTGTCGTCTTTGGATTTAAACTGTATGGACGTCCTCAGTCAGCTAAACCCCTCAAAGATCAACAAGCACATCTTTTTTGCTTCTAACTGTGTTGTCTTGCTTGTAGTGTTAATAAGCAAACGAGGCGTGTTTAACAGTTGAACACTCTTCTACTAGGCAACTTTCACATTACCTCATCCAGTGCCTCTCGCCTGGCTACCTGTGTTTACTTCCGGCCCGGCGCTTTCCCTCCCCGGGGCATGCTGGGTAATTGAGTTCTTTAACTTAACATATTCATCACATCACATCTTTCCCCCTATAAAGAAATAATATTTACCCCTGTAATAAACATACCCATTTTAAAGTGTTAACATATATATATATATATATATATATATATATATATATATATATATATATATATATATATATATATATATATAAATGTTCTTCTGTGTTTTTTTTTTACAAACTAAACCACATTAACAGTCCATGTTGCTCTTCTGTTCAACAACAAACAACAAAAAAAAAAAAAAAAACTTAGGAGACTTTAGCAACTCTTTATCAACCTCTGCGGTAGCTGAACATGTCTCTTAGGTCTAAACTGTCTTCCAGCAGCTGGCGACTTCGGCAGACTGGAAGGTGTTGCAGCAGCTGGTGGCACAGCGCGCGCTGCGAGATTACTGTCAGTTAACTCCATAGATTCAGTCGCGTCCTGCTGAACCGTCTCTTGAGCAGTAGTGTCCTTTTCAGTCGGCTGTAGTTGAAGAGTCTGTGCGGTTCCTCCTCAGAGACAATCCATTCTCCATCTGGATCTTATAGGAGCGTGGAGCAACTTCATTTTCTACCTTTCCCTTTTGTCTCCATGTGCCTGTAGAGATGTCCCTGAGACGCACCATGTCTCCAGGCTTCAGCATTGGGAGGTGTTTTGCCGTTCGATCATACAGCAGTTTTTGTTTCGCTTTTTGTTCCTCCTTTACTATTTTGACTTTGTGTGCGCTTTTGAGTGTAAACAAATCCTCATTTACTGGTAGGTTAGAGCGAATGCCGTCTACCCATCAGCATTTGAGCTGGTGATAATCCGTTCTGTAGAGGTGCACTCCTATAGATCAGTAGGCTTTTCTGAAATCATTCTCTGTCCTGTGCTTTTTTCATCAAATTTTTTACTGTTTTCACTGAGCTTTCTGCCAAGCCGTTGGACTTTGGGTAGGTTGGACTCGAATGTACAGTGTTGAAACCCCCATTCTTTGGCAAAGGCAGCAAACTCACAGCTGGAAAACTGGGCCCGTTGTCTGAAACAGTTCACATGGGACACCATGTCTGGCAAAGACAGTCTTGAGGTAACTGATGACCGCCTTGCTTGAGATTGACTGCAGTGCTCCGACTTCTGGATAGTTTGAAAAGTAGTCAGTGACCACTATGTAACTCTTTCCATTACAGTCAAATAGGTCTGTTCCCACCTTGTAGTAAGGTCTGTGGGGCACCGGATGACTCATCAGCGGCTCAGCTTGTTGTTTTGGCCTGTGTGTGCGAACAAAGTTCACATGAAGCTATTGTCTGGCTGATATCTTGGTTAATTCTCGGCCAGTACATTACTTCTCTCGCCCGTCGCTTACACTTGACTTCTCCAAGATGACCTTCGTGTATCTTTTGGAGCATTTGTTTACGTAACGATGATGGAATAACAAACTTGCTCCCCTTCAACACTATGTCATCCACCACAGTAAGCTCGGTTCTGCAGTTCCAGTAGTCTGTTATGTTCCTTGGGCAATCTTTTTTGTTTTCATGCCATCCATTCTGTATTGCACGCTTGAGTTCTTTCATTGTTTCATCTGCATTTGTCTCTCACCGTATTTGTTCTGTTCTGTCAGCTGTTACTGGCAGATTTGTCACGACCATGTCCACGTATGCCTGTATCTCTGCAGTGCTGTCGCTGTCCGTACGCTCCCCTATATCAACTGCTCTAGACAAGGTGTCGGTGGTGTACATGTATTTCCCCTGTGTATATATCATGTGCACATCATATTTTTGCAGCCTAATGAGCATGCGTTGTATCCGCACCGGACAGTCATTCAGGGGTTTGGACATGATGGACACCAGAGGTTTATGGTCTGTTTCTACTTCAAAAACTTGACCATAGACATATTGATGAAAGCGTTCACAAGCATACATGCTCGCTAATAGCTCCTTCTCAATTTGAGCGTACCTGGACTCAGCGCTTGTCAAGGCTCTAGATGCATAGGCAACAGGTAGCCACTGCTCGTCGTATTGCTGCAGCAGTACCGCTCCCAGGCCATACTGTGACGCATCTGCTGAGACCCTTGTTTTTCTTTCTGGGTCGTAGAACTTTAACACGGGCTCTTGTGTCAGGATCTCTTTAAGTTTTACAAAACATTTCTCCTGCTCATGTGACCAGATCCATTCATTCTTCTGTTTCGAGAAGACTCCTGAGAGGTGCTGACTGCGCTGACAGCTGTGGGACAAACTTTGCTAGATAGGTGACCATTCCCAGAAAACGTCTGACCTCATCTTTGTTGTTTGGCCTTTCCATATTGTTGATTGCTGATGTTTTTCTTGGGTCAGGCTTCACTCCCTCTTCACTGACAACATCTCCCACAAAGGTAAGTGTTTTCACTTACTTTGTCTTTGTTCAAGCTTCAAATTCACTTCTCTTGTCTTGTCTAACACTTGTCTCAGTCTCTCGTCATGTTCTTCTCGATTCGAGCCCCAGACTATGATGTCATCCATCATGGTCTTCCACTCCTGGTATGTGCTCGAAGATCATGTGTATAGTCTTGTGATAGACTTCAGGTGCTGACAAGATACCATACGGCAGACGAAGGAACCTATACCTGCCCTCAGGTGTGTTCAACGTGCACAGTTTCGAACTCTCCTCGTCCAGCCTCAGCTGCCAGAAACCTGGACGAAGCGTCTCAGTTTACTGAACCATTTCAGCTCCAGCGAACTGTGCCATGATTTCTTCTCTGGTTGGTAACTTAAAGTGTTCTCTTTTAATTGCTTTGTTTAAGTCTCTTGGGTCCAAGCACATTCTCAGAGCACCTGTTTTCTTCTGCAAAACAACAAGGGAGCTGACCCATTCAGTTGGCTCGTCTATTTTCTTGATGACCTCCAATTTTTCCATGCGCGCTAATTCCTCTTTCAGCTTTCCACGCAATGCGAAAGGGATTTTTCTACAAGGATGGACAACAGGAGGCACGTTTTTATCCACACAAATTTTGTGTTTTCCAGGTAGACATCCAAGTCCTTCAAAACAGTCTTTATACTCCTCCATGAGTGAGTCGCTGATCATTTGCGGTATCTGATGTCACGACAAACACTCTTTTGACCAGATTGAGCTTTGTACATGCCTTGAGTCCCAGGATTGGTTGTGCACTCGTATCCACGATCAGTAGCAATGCTCTTATCTGCTGGCCTATGTGTTTGAAGGTTGCGATGCATCCGCGTTTAACAGGAACACGTTCACCAGTATATCCCGTCACTTTTGTTTTTATAGGATGAATTTCACTTTTCACTGCCAACTTTTTATAGTCTTCAAAAGATAACAGGTTTACATGGGCACCTGTGTCTAACTTGAATGGTATTATTGTCTGATTCACCTCGATTGGCACAATCCATTCCTCTTTTTCTGTTGCATGAGCACGCACCACATCTACAATGAACTCTTCATCCTCATCTTCTTCCTCACCAACTGCGTGAACTTTCTGTTTAAATGCTGATTTGCAACATCTTGCATAGTGATTGCTCTTTCCACAGTTGTTACAGGATTTACCATATGAAGGACATGATTTTGGCTTGTGACTACCTCCACATTTACCACATTTGAATTCAGCAGACTTCTCTTTCTGTCCTTTTTGTTTGGTAAATATTTTCTTTTTCACCTGTTCTTTATGGACTGCATGCACTGAGATTTCACCTCTCCGAAGCTCTTTTGCTTGTGCTCGAGTGGTTTCCGCTGCTCTGCACATAGTGACACACTTATCTAATGTAAGTCCAGTCTCTCTGAGCAGTCGTTCTCTGAGTGCCATTATCCACTGTGCCACTGTCCCATAACATGCAGAAGGATGTGAGCTTTCAATTTTTCATCTTCACCCCCTGCTCCACTTGCTGCTAAATATATATTAAATCTTTGTTTAAACCGCTTCCAATTATCAGCAAGATTACCAGTCATTTGCATGGAAGTGGGTGGACTTAACCTCTCCATTACTAAACGTCGGGGTATCAGGACTTCCCCAGCCCTCTCCTGTTGCTGGTTTTCCTCCGATTTCGGGCACCAGATCCTCTTCTATTTGTTTGATCTGTCCCTCGTCCCCGCTTCACTTCCCACTGCAACCTGTAGCCATCACACGCTGTAGCCAAAACTTTTAACATGTTGCCGCAATAGCACGTTACACTCACGCGACCGGAGATTTTTTCCGTCGTCCTTCCGTGGCAAATCTTCCTTTCGTAGCTGCTCACGGCCACTTCTGACACCATGTGTTGTCTTGCTTGTAGTGTTAATAAGCAAACGAGGCGTGTTTAACAGTTGAACACTCTTTACTAGGCAACTTTCACATTACCTCATCCAGTGCCTCTCGCCTGGCTACCTGTGTTTACTTCCGGCCCGGCGCTTCCCTCTCCCGGGCATGCTGGGTAATTGAGTTCTTAACTTAACATATTCATAACATCACACTAACCTTACTGTGAAGTTATACTAGTTAAGACCGTTTTATAATGTTTTAGGTTATGATTTCGGTTCTCATACCGGTTGTTGATACGCTAGCACACGCTGATAATAAATACAACGTTATACTCGTGTAGTCCGTTTGCTTTGTAATAACGTTTATAGAAGTGAATAGAGACCTTCCCAGCTTTGCATGAACAGTGTTGCTCCCTGATATTGTTAGTCCCAGCCTCCGTTTCGATTCAGTAGGAAATGCGGTGGTTCATTTTTTGACTGTGACCGGGTAACGTTATGCTTGCCTCTATTTTGGATGCCTTGTTGTTTCACCTGTCTGTCTTGAATATAGCCTTGGAACGCATATTGCAGCCCCTTTTGCCTACTTCTATCGGACACTTTATTTGCTGCTTTATAAAAGTTTGATAACATTTCAGCAGGATGAGCTGTTACAGCATAAGCCATGTTGATACCCAAACCAGGAGCCCAGATGAAGTTTGACGGACGTAGCAACAGTTACTAAGGGGGGCGGTGCTTAGCCAGAAGTGAATTGGGTTGAAATCACCCAGAATGTGAATGCAATGGGGTCTGGCCGAGAAAAGGACAGAAAAGGAAAAATTTCGATGGAAGAATCTGAGGGTCAGAGCAACAAAGGACCTTCCTGAAGCAAACAGGCAACAAACCCTCTAAAGAAGGTGAATACACAGATGTGGTTCTGGACATTACTGGAGGGGAGAACTCTAAGATTTAAGGTGTTGTAGCAGATGGTGAGCCTTCGACTGTAGAGGAAAGTGAGCCGGTTACTCCTAATGTAGAGGACACATTCATTCTGGATCTCTGTCCTATTATTGAAGAACAACCTGGATCGTGGTAGAGCCAGCAGGCACAGGAGCTCAGAAAAGAGGCTTGAAGCATCCATTGCCTTATAATAATAAGGATGATGCCTATGAATAAGGAACAAATCAAGCAGACCAAACTGCAGCAAACCAAAGCAAAACTTCAAAAACTTCAAACTTGGTGCTTTGAAAAACCAGCATAAAAAGAAAGATGGATTACCTGATCCTGAGAGGAAAACATTTCCACATTTCCTCTAAATGTTTTGAACAACTGGGCCCAGCATGTGTCTCGTCTTAAAACTGGCATGATCTCAGAAAAAAACTCTCTTCAACAAATGTCCTGTACAGAAGAAGAGAACGATATCTGGCATATTCAGATATTATGAAATCACACATCTGAGCTCTGACTGTACAAACACATGAAGAGGAGAAGTGAGTGAGGTTTTAGAGACACACAGTTCAGAGGATCATTGTCTTCATCTCCTGGACATATTCAGTATTACATCAACATGTCTATCTCTACATCATAACAGTTCAGTCAGTGGATCATTGTCTCCATCTACTGGATGGATCCATCTATGTCTATTCTACATCATATCACACTTTGCAGAGATGTCTGCTTTACAGTTTATTTCACTGCAACTTTAACATGTAGCGAGATCCTGGAGTAACTTTACATGTTCATCAGCCTCAATATTGTCATGAAATTAATGTTTAGAAGATTTTATCTGACATTACTAAAATATTTACTATTAGCACTGATAAAGAATAATATGGTTTAATTATCTGAGACATGTTTGACAGAGACAGAGACACTAAAGCATAAACATACTTTTTTTAAATATAAAAAGTCAATGAATGCTTATACTGGTTAACATTACTCTAGCATCATTTGTGTTTCAGAATAGATTTATATTATGCAAAACAAAAATGTAAGTTTGCAATTTAAATGATTAGTTTGTGAGTGAATAAAGAAATAATAATAATAATAATAATAATAAATAAAAACTCCTAAGAACATGTCTAGGTTATACATTATCCCCTAAATCAAAATAAATAAATAACTCATAAAAAAGATCAATATTTTGCATTATAAAATTAAATGATTATTATTATTATTATTATTATTTTGCATTGTGACATTTTTTGAACATGCATAAAAAATCAGGCTACATACAAAACATAATTTAAATTGTAACACATTTTTAGCTTTATACTGACATTTACTGTACTACCTTTATTTAAAAAAAATACATGCGCTACTGTTTTTTTTACTGTGAAAATGTAGAATTTCAATAATGAGGATAAATAAAAAATCACTAATTGAGAAATAAAATATATTTTTTTATATCCAGTAATGAGAATACCCACATAAAATGTAATTACCATATAAATATTAATAAAATAATAATGGTACCAAAAATATGCAAATCTAACAAGACACTACAGCCATTATTAAATCATTAACCTTATTTATAGTCATTGATTAATAATAACCTCAGTTTAGAACCATATTTCTTCTAAAAATTCAATTTTATATTTCAATTCCTGTTGTAACTTATAAGTCTATTTGCCTATTAATAAACGTTAAATTGTATAATATCCCTTTTATTGCCCTTGAACCTTTTTAAACTGACTCATAAGTGATGTTTTGTGGCTGATGTAACCCAATGCCACACACACACACGCTTCACACAACACAGTTTGTCACTAATAAACAAAACACACAAACAACAAACAATATTCACTGCAGTTTATGTTACATGATCCATATTACAAAATGTTTCCTGAGTTTGCTCTTGTAGATGGTGATGAACTGAAAGATTAATAACTGTGTTCAGTTTAGATTTTGTTTCAGATTCAGAATATCTTTCATCACAATATTACTGTAGAAATGTAAATGACTTATTGAGTTTTGTATTATGTTATTGAGAAAATAATGAATGTTACTTGAATAGAATTCGTGCCAAAGCAATGATAAATGATCCTCAGTCAGTTTATATCACATTAGACTGTGTGAGCACAGTATTGAGAAATGGTTTAGTGATGAAAGAAATTAAAGATAAATGCTTGTTACTGTGTTTGTCCACTAGATGGGGCAACTAGGTTATCACTGCAAACTCAAAAGCCTTTCTAGTTCGGGTGAGAGACAGGATGAGAGAAAGGAGGAATATAAGGACTTTATTATAGGGGAACACCTTGAACTCTTCATCATGTTCCTGTTCAGTGTGTGTGTGTGTGTGTGTGTGTGTGTGTGTGTGTGTGTGTGTGTGTGTGTGTGTGTGTGTGTGTGTGTGTGTGTGTGTGTGTGTGTGTGTGTGTGTGTGTGTGTGTGTGTGTGTGTGTGTGTGTGTGTGTGTGTGTGTGTGTGGTTCTCTATCTGATGTCTCTATATGGTAAAAGATCCACCTGTGAACACATGCTGTTGCTCTGGCCTCTGAACATCCTCCTAGCTCCTGTGATCTATTATGAGCTGCACAACAGGTCCGATCCACACACACACACACACACGCACACACACACACACACACACACACACACACACACGTGTATATATTTATATAGCCTATATATATATATATATATATATATATATATGTGTATATATATGTGTGTGTGTGTGTGTGTGTGTGGTGTGTGTGTGTATATACATACATCGTGTCTGTCTGTGTCTCTAATGTTGTAAGTCTTTTGATTTTCCAACCCGATCTCACAGGAATTCGTACGAATTTTACGAGGTGGATAATTCGTAACAATTCATACGACCTCATTCGTACAAATTAGTACGATTTTGATAAATCGTACATATTTTACGAATTGGCTAATTCGTATGAATTCGTACGAATGACCTACCCTAACCCCGCCCCTAAACTCTAACCGTCATGTGGGTTTAGACAAATCGATACGAATTTGTTACGAATTAGCCACTTTTTAATCACTCGTACAAATTCGTATCGAATTGGTCGTGAGATAGGATTTTCATATACCTTTTTTTTTGCTTTAAATCAAAGTTTGTAATGTTATTAATCGCCTTGTTGCTGGTTGGTTTTGTTCACAGCTGATAAGACGTTAAAAGAAAAGAAAATCCCTCTGGGAGAAATGAATGAATAAAAAATGATACTTGCAGCACTAACACCACTGACAAAGTGATCGTCGCTGTTGTGCTCCATATAGGCCTATATTAACCATTATATATAGAAATACATTTCGACATGAATATCTAAACTTGAAACCATGGTTGCATGTTTAAAACAATATTTAACCACAGTATATTTCTGGCATTTTTACATTATAATATAATGATGTGCTTTTTAAGTCATCTTTGAGAGTGGAGGTTCGGGAGCCATATGCAATTCAGCCTTGTATTATGGGGTTACACACTGATGTGCAGGAGTGCCACAAAACATTGATATGGTGTGAGCTTATACCAGCGTATAGGTGTGGTACTGTACAAAATATTTAATCAACAAAACATTGATATTTGAGCTTTTGTATACCAGAGTGGCACTGTACACATATTTCATCTGGTATGATCTATGCACTAGTGTGCAATAAGAAAGAGTTTTAAAGGCTCTTATTGGTATTAAGTTCACTACAATTGTCTTCAGTTTCAAAACTGTCGGATGAGAGTGAGACCAAACGTAGTTACATGAAAAATATGCTCGTCATGTTTGTATTTCATATGTTTTAACAGCTTTTCAGTGAAGTTTCAACCAAAAAACAGTTATGGAACTCAAATTAGTAGACTGAGACTGTAGTTTATGCATTTAATCATGGTTTTAGTGTGGTTCAGCCCGATCACACTAAATGCATCTTTATAGCACGCATGTGTATTGTCGTGTAATATATACGCTAAAGTGAGTTTTTACGTGCATACGCATTGGTTGGTTCGGTTTAGGTGTGGGGTGGGGTGCGTGTGTGGTGTGGGGTGCGTTTTATACGCAAATGAACTGCGTATCAATTGCACGCGAAAAACTGCGTGTCATATGCACGTATAAACTCATTCTCGCGTATATATTACTCAACCGATATTAAAAAACATGCTAAAACTTTTAATTTAGTTCACTCAAAACTCTTCATGTTAAACTCATTATTTCTTATAATCGAGTGTGCTGAGAAAGGCAGGCAATATTCCTAAAGCATATGAATAAGCTTTTGGGGAAAGCTCCTGTAAAGCTGAGTGATTTCATTTTAACTTTCACTATATCGCAGTGTGTTCGCATTTGCATGTTTTCCAAGCACGTCAGAGAGCCAGGAAAACGTTTCTGTTCTTGTCATGCTCCTGGATTCTGGAACGATCTGCAAAATATACTCAAACTAGAGATAATGGCCCTCATTTATCAAAAGTGCGTACACCAAATTTCCAGCGTACACCTTGCGTACACCCAAAACCACGGTGAGTTTGAGATTTATCAATATGGACGTGGGCGCCTCGAATCCTACACCAGCTCAGGAGGTGGTGTACACACGTTTTGAGTTAGTGAGGAAATGCGCAGAAAAATTCCTAACACCACAATACGCTCTGACAAACTAAAAGATATATTATGACCCACTGTAAAAAACAAACAAAACAACATAGTAATTATAAACTTCAGTGTAAGCATAATCTTACGACTTACGCCAACATACACCCGTTTCTACGCAAGATTGAATCTATCAATCTTTATTGATAGATTCAATTAGTTAGTTATGATTATTAGTATTATTATTATCATTTAAAAGAAGAAAAATGTATTTTCTATTTTTTAGAATTATTTTTTGGTCATTGAAAGCCTTTCATTAGGCTACCGAACCCAGTCCGTGCGCACCTGCAGGGGATAATCCTGAAACGTCAGGGTAAAGCGCACAGGCTCGCAACTGAAGGAATACATTATGCTTACAAATCAAATGCTTTGGTAAAGTCACACAAATTAAACATTGAAGTCCACGTTGCATAAAAATAAACACTGAAGTTTATAATTACTATGTTTTTTTTATTTATTTATTTATTTTTTTACAGTGGGTCATATATGATATCTTTTAGTTTGTCAGTGGGTTTTGTGGTATTAGAAATTTTTCTGCGCATTTCCTCACTAACTCAAAACGTGCTGTAGCCTACACCACCTCCTGAGCAGGTGTAGGATTCGAGCATGCCGTACGCCAACGTCTATATTGATAAATCTCAAACTCACCGTGGTTTTGGATGTACACAAGTTGTACGCTGGAAATTTGGAGTACGCACTTTTGATAAATGAAGGCTATGGGCTATATGCACGCATAAGTTCCGCATTTGACGCAAGGATGCTCGTCCATTTCCGGTTGTGTAGATTAAAGTGGAGGAAAACCGAGGAAAACAGGATTATGGCAGAGTCTTCAAAATTTACTGTCTTTCCGTCTTTAATATGAAATGTACAAGCGTTTAGATGTAATTTTATATATAGTTATGTTTATTTAATATAATTTTAAAAAGAAGCATAAACACAACGAGGGGTGTCTGTTTTATCTGTTTTTGTGTCTAACGTTTCTTTAGAATAACCATGGAGTATAAAATTCAGTATAAATTATCGGTATTGCATTGGACTCTACGATCGGCGGAAGCTATCGAGCATCCTTACACCTTCACCGGAAATACCGCCGTGCATAGAGCCCATTGTTCCCACTGAGTACTCTTAAAGGGATAGTTCACTTTGAAATTAATTTTTGATATGTTTTATCTTACCTCAAGGGCATCCAAGATGTAGGTGTCTTTGTTTCCACAGTATTTTCAATTTTGACATTTTTCAGTCAAACCGTTGTTGTCTGTCAGTCATATAATGGGGGCTAAGGGGGTCCACCAAAGAGCATGCACAGAGAAGTCCAAATTAAACATGATTTAATGACTCACATTGATGGCCTAAGATACGAAACAAGCGGTTTTTGAGAAAACGAACAGTATTTATATCGTTTTTACCTCTTGTAATCACAGTGACGCCCACGTGATCTGAATCAGTTCATTGTTACACCGGAAGTGATCGCTTGCGTGTGTGACGCCACTCGAGCGATCACTGAACAGCGCATGCGCTGAGCCGAAGCGCCCTGCTCTCAGATCAGTTGGACGTGGATATATGGTTACAAGAGGTAAAAAAGATATAAATACTGTTCGTTTCTCACAAAAACCACTCGTTTCGTGTCTTAGGGCATCAATGTGTACTTACATTTATGAGTCATTAAATAATGTTTAATTTTGACTGCTCTTTGAGGTGGACCCCCTGCACCTCCAGTGTATGACTGACAGACAACAACAGTTTGACCTAAAGTTTAAAATTGAAGATACTGTGGAAACAAAGACACCTATATCTTGGATGCACTGGAGGTAAGCTAAAACATATCAAACATTAATTTCAAAGTGAACTATCCCTTTAAATTTCTTTTACTAAATGTTATAAAGGCACCTTGTAAGTGTTTATCTTGCTATCTACTTACGGGTGTTATATTTGTGTGCTGCCGTCTAGACCAGAAGAGACAGTAAAATATCAATGGGATTCATCAGGTTAAATAAAGGAAAGAATAAACACAATGTACTGCTTCTTTAGTTCCATGGAAAGGGAATGAAAGCGCCAGGACAAAAGTATAATACCCGATCGCCACAACACAGTCTCATGAAAGTGCGTATAGGCTATCTAGACCACAAATGTTTGCTTGCATACTGCACTGGAAACCCCTTGGGTGGATAGGGGGAAGGAGTGTGCGTGTGTTACATGGTTCATGTAACACGCTCAAAAATATTTTTTCCCTAACTACTTGTAGCATTTAAATAGCACAAGAACATCGGGCTAAATGTGAAGGAAAGCTTGCCAGCTTTAAAATAGACAGTGGCGGATTTAGCAAATTGGGGGCCCAAAGCCAAGATATGTACTGTATGGGGGCCCCTCCAATCCTATCTTTATGAGATGAATATATATATATATACCAACTGAATGGCAGGAAAAGCTAATCTAGAGGAGAAAAAAAACTTCCCTAACAGAGAATAAGGTTTCAGATAACACATGTCTTTGCCAAAATGCCAGGAAACCCAGCACTTTTTATTATTTTTTTAAGATCAAATTAATATCAATATAACCATTTTCACTGTGAAGATCTAAACATATTTAGATATACAGGAAATCGCAAATGAAGACAATTTCTATATTTAGATAAAGCAATATAAAAACTGTTCCGTTTTCTCACTCAAAGCGCTCGTTTCGGGAAGGGGAAGAAAACTTTTTTTTTTTTTACATTTTCTATATTTGCACTAAGTGCCTGTCTTTATAGCAAAAATACGCCTGTTACACAATAGCTACAGTGGCGTAGGTCCGTAGGGTGTGAAGCGCTTGAAAGCAGTTTTTGATGCGGCTCGAAGCGAGTTCAAATCCGCCTTTTGCCGAACTCTCTTCTCCCTTTTCCCAACACATATGTAAAGATGTAAAATGTTTAACCTAACACTAATATCTCTAGCGTTATATTTTGCCAACAAACTAAAATTGAAACCATGATATGGCTGTGTGACTTTATAAAACAGCACAAGGCATCCTGTGCTGTTAAAAAAAACAATAGGCATGCTGCGTGATTAACGTTAACGTTTATTACGCGATCAGGTCAACAGGTGTTTTCTCCTAAATAAAATCCCAAGAGTTTATTTCTTGCAAGTGAAGAAATTAGGACAAAAGTATTTTAATTTTCCTATATTATAGTGTAATGTAAAATATACGTTTGAAATACTCTTTGAAATAATAGGCTAAATGGATTTTACGTCATAGGAATAATTATATAAATCATTATTACATTATTAATATTATAATAATTGTTTGGCATCCTAAAACACTATTGATAATGTTATGCAGACTGAGACGCTCATAACTGAAAAGATGTTTGAGCCCTGTTTATTGTCCTGGTACAATGCTTTTTCTTTGTTCAACGAGCAGTTCATGGGTTGAAGCTCTTAAAGCCACAATATGTATTTTTTCTGCTTTAAAAATGGCAAAAATAACTGTATCTATGTTATATATTTCTGTTAAATATTTACTTACATTATCCAAGCAGTTTCCACCAACTTTCAAATCCGGAGAAATGTATAGTTTAATTTGAAGACACGGGCCGTTTCTTTATTTCCGTTTTGTCGCCCGTCTATGACGTCATTTAACCTTTGACTCCTCTATTTTCTCTAACTTCTTGCGGAACCCGGCGGAAACCGCCAAACACAAAGGGGAACACCGGACTACCGCCAATAAAAGCAAAGAAAACGACGACGAAGAAAGAGTATTAGCTAGTATCATTTTGCAGCCGCAACAAACTTGAGGGGGGTTTGGCTGCACGCGCAAGATCTCTTGCTAGCTTACCACTCGGACATTGTGCGCGTGCGCGGTTCGAGAGCGTCACATTAGAGGTCTCACGGGTACAAAAATTCATGCCCGAACCGAAAGAGACCCGTAATGTGCTACACCGAACCGACACGGACCCCGTCGTCATTTCAAAAGCTGGACCCGGACCCGATCATAAATCATAACTGCCTGGACCCGTCTATTATTTGAAAACTGGACCTGAACCCGGGACCCGAAGTAATAGATTCGGACCAGACCCAGGCTGATCATTTAAAATATAGACCCGAACCCGTACGTAATTTTAAAATGGAGAGAGCTTTGACAAGCTAAATAGGCCTCGCTTGCATTCTAATAAACAGGTAAGCACCCATTCAGTTAACTATATCTATCTGTATATTTTGTGAAATTATGTCATGTGTGAAACGCAGACGGGCTAGCTCTCATGTATAGTTGCTATAATGTAAATTAAAATTTGTTCTAACTTCTAAATTGAGCTGGAGAAAGTAGCTTCATATGCAGTTCACTAACGATATCATAGTATAAACGTGATTATTTTATTAACAAAAGGTGACCGTGTTTTTTAAACTTCTATTAATACTAGCTAGATGGAATATTGATTTAATAGGGGTCTGATAATTCATTTATATCTCTGTTCGGAAAGACAGTAATTGTCAAAAATACATAGTTAGAATGAGTCAGGAATTAAGGGAATGACAGTTCCGATGTGTTTGCTCCATATTCGCTCTTTCTCTCTCCCTGGTTGTCAGGGACAGCGACAACAACTCCCGTGAGCCCATACACTTTCCTGACGTCATCAAAGTACGTCTTTTGTTATTATTTAGATCGAGTGCCCCCTGGTGGCCAAAAATGACAGACTGTACGTTTAATTTTGATCTCTCAGAGAGCACGAGATTGATGCATTTAACCTTAATGTACAACATGTTCTTGCGGGGAGCATGCCCCCAAACCCCACAGAGTCCACCCAACATAATTTTACAAACATATCAAAAATTAATTTAAAAGTGAACTATCCCTTTAAGATAATTTGGATGAACTAAATCAACATCATCTACATTTAAATCAGTGTCTAAGCAAAGCAAGTAACAAATCAGAGGCGCCACATTTTGAAATAATAGGCTAATTTGATTAGCAAGAATAAGCCTTGGGGTATTTTCATGTGTCCAGTTGCATTATCCTTTACAAGAGGAAAAGGCAATACTGTTTTTCCATGATGTTAAGATAGAGTGGTCCTCCTATTTCAAAGTTCAAGCAAAGTCCACGAAGTGTCAGTGAGAGTTTTTTCTGTTGGAACACCCCGCAACCATAGCAACCAATAACGTTCCGGAAGGAGGCTTTCTATAACTTGCTTCAACAGTTCCATTTTATTCAGGAAAACATATTAAACACACACAACAGTCAACAATAAATCAGGTATAATATTAATTAATTTTCTTAAATACATTTGAATAATAAATATAAACTAAAAAATGATGTTTTATCAAACTTCGCTAGGGCAGGCCAGTGAGTAATGGGGGCGGGCCTGTGCCGCCCTTGCCCAATACTGGCTACGCCCCTGGTGTGGACTATATTATCCTGACATGATAAATATCACACATCTCAACCTCAGAGTCGCAGTGAGCAGGAGACTCTCTCTTTCAGCTCATCTCAAGGTAATTCAACACATCCATCTTTTCTGTAAAGAGTATAGGCTATATAAATTCTGAGCTGATGTTAGAGTAGGGTTACAGTGAAACTGAAAGATAAATCTGTACTGTATAAAAATGATCACAAACATTTTTAACATTTCACTCAGATTAAATTTTGGAAATTATTTGGAAAAACGAACTAATTTAATGCATGGCAGGATTATATCCGGACCATCACAAACTGCAAAAGAAAGACAAAACAAGAAAGAAAAGAAAAATGTCAAGCAAAAAGGACATGCTACAACCTGATCAAGCAAAAACTAAAGAGACACATGTGAGAAGGCAAAGCATTTACAGTGGCAAACCCAATTGTGAGTATGAAAATATAAATGATTGTGTGTTTCTTATTCTGTTTGAGTATATAAAGTTGATTCAAAATTAATCAGATATTTGTGTTTGTCTTTCTCAGTTTCTAAGGATGAGGGCAGTTTTGAGGTGAGAGATGATCTATATATACAGAGATGAAATAGAAACTGTAAATATTTAACGCATTCTCATCCCAAGGCGTCATATACAACGCTTTTGCCAATGCGTGGGTTAGACCACTAGGAGGCGCCTTCTGCCCCCATATATTTATCTGATCTGTCTCATATTGACGCTAAAGGGTGCCATGTGCCATGTGATTGGATGTAGAAAGCGTCAGTATATGGGAATGAGAATGCGTTGAAATATATGAACAAATCTCATGTTTTTTTGTTTGTTTGTTTTTTAGAGCGCAGCAGATGATTTCATCAAACTAGCAGAATATTCTTCATTTCTTGACTATTGAGAATGAGGAGGTCACGCGTTTAACTCCGCGGTGCATTGTGGGAAGGATCCGCCATTTTGGGGGACACGCTATCCGTTGTCATGGTTACTTCGACCGTGAGACTGAGAGAAATAGCGTCAGAGAAGTAGTGCAGCTTGATATTTATTTGTATTTTTGCGATAAGGCACACTTTCTTGGGAATAAATGAAGCAAAAGGAAAGGGTCTCTATTGGGAGAGACTACATAACAACACTAAGCAGCGTTATTTAGAGAAACTTGACATCAACATACAGTGTGGACCCATACGACCTGCTACAGAATGGACGAAAGACCCGAAGCACTAAGTTACCACCTTTCACACACCCTGAAATAATCAAGCACCTGGTTTATGGTAAGTGCTTAACGTTACTGCTACACAATGCAAGAGTTCAGAAGATTTAAGTCATTAACTTTAGAAGCTTATGAACAATTCTGCTGTGGCTGGAAGCAAGAGAAACCCCCAAACCTGTAACGTTAAACTGCGAGAATTCAGTCAAACTCGATATTTCAGGCTTCATTCATATGTGGAAATAAATCAGATACGTGCATTTGCACCTGCCATGCAACGTCAAGCGGACAGATAGGACATTACCCTGTCAATGCGAATCGTACGTCATTAAAAAGGTGTCTTTTTAAAACATTTCGCGGTACAGATAGGCTATATCTATAACAAATTAAACAACTCTAGTTGAATAACAGAGTATTCATTTCGTTTGTTTGTGTTAAATAAAAGGCGAACTGTGCTGAAATGTATTGCTTTTAAAATCATGCTTTGCTCACTGTTGCTGCTGTCAGTTTATCCACAAGCAGTTTCTCTAAATTAAGCTGGCTAGCATTGTTATAAACCCGATAGAACCACTTTCATTTCTCTTCCTTCTCCATATCTTCCAAAGACACTGCTGTGTATCGCTAAAATGTAAACAAATACTGCGCTGTGCTGTCTCTCTCTCTCTCTCGCTATTTGTGCCATATTTATTTAGTCGCGCCTCTGTGAAGTTCTGAAGGCGTTGCCCCTGGCAACCAATAGCGTGTCCTCCCAAAATGGTGGACGGCCTCAATTCGTCACGTGACAGCAAGCTACCGTAACGCATGTCCTCATTCTCAATACAATGACTGTATTATGTCTCCTAACAATATCTAGGCCTACATATATTTATAATATATTATGAAATATTAACTTAAAACATAGCATAATTAAGACAGGTAGTCTCTTAACTGAAAAAAAGTGTAAGACTCCATGTGAATCGCCACATTTAAATATTAAAACAAAAAAACAATATATTCACATTTTATTCCTTTCATTTCTGTCCTGTATTTCTTTTGAAAAAAGATTTTATTGTGTTTTTTTTTCCGCGTGTCCCCTACCCCCACACCTAAACCTAACCGCGTCCTCTAACTGATGCTTTCCTTTAGCGTCAGTTAGATGACGCCGTAGAATCGCGTCATGTAAGTGAGCGCTAAAGGGCGCCTAAAACGTCAAATATTGAAGCATGGTCAAAGGTGACGCCTTGGGGTGAGAATGCGTTGACTTGTCACGTTTTGGTCTCCTTACCATTTATTCTAATATATATATATATATATATATATATATATATATATATATATATATATATATATATAGGATAAATGACACAGTAATATATGGTATATATTCACATAATATACTGCTGTAATGTTATTATGATTGTATACAGAATCATTATAGAATTATATTTTTGTATGTTTGTACAATGACAATAAAGAATCAAATTATTTCTGTAAACGATGTCCTGAAACTTAATGTTATTTACAAAAGACAAACAGCTGTATCTATATTTGACATCAGGATCAGTGTTGCGTTACTTCTACTATCTCATGAGGAAACTATTTCAGAGGAAAGGGAAATGCTAATTTGTGCTTTTTCGGTCAGTGCAAACATGCCTGAAATCTCAGTGAGTAACCAAATTATTTCACAGCAACAGAATCATCATTTAAACAGTAAATAATAGTAAATAACAAATAATAAATAAATAAAATTAGTTCAACCGGGAGAAGAGCACTTCTAAATACTATGAAGGTATCAGAGTGTTTACAGTTCTTTGAACACATCTTTAATCCACTCATCAACACTTACATATTACCTATAAACACAGCCTAGTTTTATCTTATGAAGATGGGTGAGGTTAGGGAAAAAACATGATCAGAATATCAGCTTGCCTAATAATTATTCATGTGCTGTAGTCTAGGGCTCTATCACACACACACGCACACACACACACACACACACACACACACAATGCTAGAATTTTATTTATAGATTTAAGTTCAGCATTTAACTCAATTAAGATAGATGTTCAAGATTACTTTGGTGGCTTCATCTGGTGGATTAGAGACTTACCTTCAAATCGTCCACAAAGAGTTCTCCTTCATGATAAAGTTTCAAAAACAATTGTTTTAAACACAGAAGTAACACAGGGAACTATATTATCACCTTTATTATTCTCATTTTACAGAAATAAATTTAACATTCACAAAAAAAAACTGTAGGCCTATGCGTTCCCACGAGGCTTCAACTTCCGGCTGATGGATTACACTGGATTTCCTCCATTGTCCTTTGTGTGTGTGCGTAGCGGGTGTGTGTCAGCATAAAAGATTGTGTCACGGTTTTTTTTCTCACAATTGCAAGTTTATATCTTACATTTCAAACTTTTCTTCTCAGAAGCTCATATCTTTCGTTGATAAAAAAAGTCATAATTACCTTATAATTTAACGTATTATTCGGTGTCAGAAATTAGATTCAATATTAATGTTTTATAGCGTTTCATAGCATTTGACTTTGTGCATTTCTGCCACTTTCCACACTTGATCCACTCATCAACGCTTATACATCACCTATAAACGAGTATATAAAGTCCTAATTTTATTAAGATGGGTGAAAAAAATAAACATATGATCAGAATATGGGCTTGCCTAATCATTCATGTGTTGTATGACAACTCAAGTCGAGAATGCTTTAACTAAATGTAGGACCATGTAGGAGAAAGGAGCTATATCCACGTATTTGCATGAAAACAAAAAAATAAAACAAAGTCTATATATTTCAAGTATGATATTCAGCAGGATTTACTTTGTGAGTATCATAAGCTAAAGTTTTATCTTAATTATAAACAAAACTGGTACATACAGTATTTCATGGACCATATACCGTTCTTTCATAAATATATATATTTTTTTAATTTAAAGTCGAAAATGAGAAAATGGCTAATTTATTAATTTTTCAGCTTGATTTCATATTGTTATATTCAGGAGTAGAAACAGGATAAACGGCTTGAATATGTGATGAAATATGTGGCATGTAAGGAAGGAAACGTCCTTTTCCGCTGATTGTTCGTGAAAGATCAACCCGTGTGTTTCGTTCTTTAGCTCTTCCACAGTTCTGCTCAACAATAGTCCTCCACTGCTGGACACAAGTGTGTGTTATAAATACCCTCGACTGGGCAGGACCTGAGGGTAAGCATGGACTCGACAACCTACGTGCTAGAAACATATACAGATTACCTCGGACATACTAAAGCTGTATAATCAAGCTGATCCAGGAACCCAGAAACCACCCCAGCCAGTGTCATCGATTAGCCGTTTGATGATAATATTACCCCATACTCTTATTGATTAAATGAAAAGCCATCAGAAGTGATCATGAATGACAGGAGTGTGCTCTGACGCTGCATAGACATGTTGATCAATGAAAATAGCCTTGAATAAAAGATGTCAAATTTTTGCAGTTAAACATGTAACCACATTGAATTTGTCTTATCCTCTTCATCAATAGCTTAGACAGCATGTCCACAGAGAGAGATATAACGATATACTGCACCATCTGTTGCACACAGCTGCAGAACGCACAGGTTATGCTTAGTAAATACTCGCCAGACCATTACACTAATTCAACTATTGTGAGCAAATCTGATCAGTTTGAATCAACTGTTTTAGCAGAAACCCCCCATAACCACTGGTTTAAAGTTGAGAGAGGTCCAGAAACTATTGACAGATCATATATTTAGCCGTACGCAATAGTAAACACTTCAATATCATTTTAAAGGATGGCATACTTTAAAGAAATGCTTCTGTGTGGTCATTCTGTGAAAATGTCATGTTAAAGAGGAACATGATAACTGATAAAATGGCAATAACAGAAATTAGGAAATAACATAGCATGCCATGTAATGTTTCCTGTTTATCTGTTTCCTGCATGACGATTGGTCAACAGATAAGAGTTTCCTGCATGACGATTGGTCAACAGATAAGAGTTTCCTGCATGCAAAGAGATCTATGTTTTATCTAAGTGCAATTTAAAACAAATCTTGATGTTTTTTTAACTGTAATATGAGCAGATGTGTGTTCATCTGCAGTCTCTCTTGATTTGTGATCCTGATCAGAAGATATATTAGTGAGAAAATCATTCTTAAATAATAACAACACTAATTAAACACTATATGGTTTGACATTCTCTGGATCAGACTTGATCCGTCTGCAGACTTGATCTTTATTTTATTTTCTTGTTCTCTGTGTTGATTTTGGAAGTTTGAGCTGCCTAAATTAAAACAATCAACAAAACCTAACTTCCCCCCTTTAATCAAAAAGAGAACAGAACATAATTAATAACCGTGGCCTTTAGCCAGTCCAAAAAAAAAAATTAAAACTGAAAGTGACAATCCACCAATCAGTTCCTAGAAGAGGAGGAGTTTATGAGAAAAAGAAGTTTCATAAAAAACAACACTTGAACAGACTCATCTCAGATCTGTGCTGGAGATTCCCACGGCTCATCATAAGGTGATTAAACTTTATCTTTAATTGTTTCGCTAATTGATTTAGGCTATTTAAATCCAACCAGGCATTTGTGTTTCTATTATAATCAAACATAAACCTGTATTTCTCACAAATCCTTAACCCATTTTACACAGATTATACAATCGCAGAATTACAAGAAATCAATGCATTGGAGAGCATGTATGCAGCGTCTCAGACTGCACATCATTAAACACGCTCTATGGACAAAAGAAAAGGACAAAAAGGCAAACAATAAAGACACAAATAAACCAAGAAATGAACAGAAAAAGCCGCTGATCAGACACAACAGCATTAATAGCGGAAAACGAATCGGTTACCTGAACGTAACCTCGGTCTTCTGGAGGAACGAGTATTGCGTAAGCTGAGCTTACGCTACGGGAAAGATTAATCTTTTCTGAGAAGTTGAAGCCAAAAAATTATCCTATAATTTTGTATCCAATGTCAACGCAGTTCACTGCAGCAGACCATGAGCGGGCTAGCTAGCAGCTCATTGGTTCGCTCAGGGAGAACTGCTACAGCCTATGAGGGAACTCGGTTGAACTCGTGACCAATGAGAAGCAGACACGCTCTCATTGCGTCAGAGCCCGCCAAACGGAGTGGCCCGAGTCTATAAATAAGCGAGTTTCCTGCTGTTTTCCGGTTTTCATTGAATGAAGCGAGAACACTGGTAGCGCAAGCACGGCCGGGAAAGCAATACTCGTTCCCTCATCTAGAGAGAACCGAGGTTACGTTAGGTAACCGATTCGTTCTCTTACGAGAGGTTCTCTCGTATTGCGTAAGCTAGCTTACGCTACGGGAACACCTGGTCAACGCCGTGCGCGCTAGGCATCCACAATGAGTCCCGGGGAGGAATCCCGGGGACCCTTATAAGTGGGAAATTAATGTACGTGACATAAAAAGGGCCAGCAAGCGGGCCGGTGATAGTGTAGTACATAAGCACATGAGGGAAGAACAAGCGGCACGCCGGTTGTATGAGTGTGACTCCCAATAGTGCAGCTCAACATAAGAGCTGAAGCATACTAGGCTGCTAGTAGCTTTGCCTGCAAGGTAAAATCTGACAAGGTGGAAGGGGAAGCCCCTCCCGCTGCCACGCATATGTCTGAATGGAAAAGCCGCTGGACCATGCCCACGGTGAGGCCATGCCTCTGTTGGAATGAGCCCTGATGCCCAGAGGGCATGACAGGTCTTTTGATGCATTAGCAGAAGCAATAGCGTCCACAATTCAATTAGGATAGCGTCTGTTTCGAGGTGGCCAGACCCTTGGTGCGCTCACCGAACGAAACAAAAAGCTGCTCAGAGCGTCTGAACGCGGCAGCGCGTGTAGTGTACAATCTCAGAGTCCGAACCGGACAAAGGAGATTGGCGTCACATTCGTTATCGGATGGGTAGAGCCGAAAGGGAAAAACCTGATTCCTGAACGGGGTACCAATCGCTTTGGGGACATATCCATGTCTAGGTTTGAGGAAGACTATGTAGTCATTGGGTCCAAACTCAAGACACGCAGCGCTAGAAGAGAGCGCGTGAAGGTCTCCCACGCGTTTTACTGATGACGGGGCAAACAGAAACGGTTTATAGCGAGAGGTATTTTAGGTCCACAGACTCTAACGGTTCGAACGGGGGGGGCTTCCATAGCTTCGAGAACTATAGAAAGATCCCAATTGGGAACCGAAGGGGGCACGGAAGGTTCATCCTTCTAGCTCCCCAGAGGAAGCGGATGACTAGCTCGTCTTTGCCCAGAGACTGAGCGCGTCGGGGTTCAGCGAACTCCGCGACAGCTGCCACGTAAACCTTGAGAGTGGATGGGGACCTGCCCTTATCCAGCATCTCCTGAAGGAAGACAAGCAAAGACGACACGTCGCACCGCTGAGGGTCTAGGTTTTTGTCGGTGCACCCTTTTGAGAACACAGACCATTTTGACGCATAGAGCTTCCTAGTAGAAGCCGCTCTGGCGTTCATGATCGTGTTTAACTCTCCCCCGGGTGATCAGCATCGGATAGTTGTTGATCACCCGTGCATGAAGCGCCCAGTGCTTAGGGTGGGGATGCCAGATCGTGCCGCGAGCTTGGAGAGGAGATCTGCTCTGACTGGAATGGGCCACGGGGCTGTCTGCGACAGCTGAGCGAGGTCCGGGAACCAAGTCTGACTCTCCCAACGCGGGGCTATGAGGAGCACCGAGTGGCGTGTTTCCCTGATCCTCTGTAAAACCTGTGGTAACAGGGAGACCGGAGGGAAAGCCTAAAGCGGGCGGCTGGCCACTCCTGGGCTAGCGCGTCCTCGCTCTTGAGAAAAGTATTGGGCAGTGAGCGTTCTCCTCTGACGCGAAGAGATCCACCTCTGCTCTGCCGAATATTCGCCACAGTTTCTGGACTGATTGAAAGTGCAGGGACCATTCTCCCGGAAGGATGAGGTTCCTGGACAGTCTGTCTGGGCCGTCATTCAGGTGGCCCGGCACGTGCGTCGCTCTTAGCGAGAGCAGGTGGCTCTGGGACCAAACTAAAATGCATTTCGTCATCAGGAAGGGGTTCCCTGGATCTGACACCGCCCAGACGGTTGAAATAGGAGACTATGGCTGCATTGTCTGAGCGGATCAATGCGTGGTGACCCGAATGCGCGGGAGGAAAACGCGAGCGAGTTCTCGACCGCGATCATCTCCAGACAGTTTATGTGTAGGGAGCTCTCTTGAACTGACCAGTGGCCAGAGGCCGGTGAGCCCTCGCAGACCGCACCCCAACCTGAGTTGGATGCGTCTGTCGAAAAGACTTATCGGCGAGAGACGGTTCCCATGGTAACGCCCCGCTGAAACCATTCTGCCACTGTCCATGGTTGCAGAGCCGAGATACAGGTCTGCGTAACTTTGATCAGCTGGCGGCCCGTGGTCCACGCACGGTGAGACACACGGCTCTTCAACCAAAGCTGAAGGGGGCGCATGCGCAGTAGACCCAGCTGAAGTACTGCGGAGGCTGAGGCCATGTAACCCAGCGCCTTCTGAAAAGTTTTCAGAGGTGTGAGGGTGTCCATCTGACAGGATGCGGCGAGACGCTGAACACGGCGCGCGCGCTGTGTAGATAAGCGAGCCGTCATAGCCACTGAGTCTAGATCTATTCCCAGGAAGGAAATCGTCTGATAGGGCTGAAGCGAGCTCTTTGTCCAGTTGACAGAGAGACCCAAGGTGTTCAGATGGTCGAGGAGGACTGTACGAAGAGACAGTAGCTCCGTCTGTGATTGTGCCAAAATCAGCCAGTCGTCCAAATAGTTCAAAATTCGCAGCCCGTGGCTCCGCAGGGGGCGAGCGCCGTATCCATGCACTTCGTGAACGTACGGGGTGCTAAGGATAGGCCGAACGGGAGGACTGTTTGTTGCTTCTAAAATCACTGTAGTTTCGGGCCGCGTCCCGAAAGCGTGGAGGGCGGCGACGGAACTGTAACAGATAGCCGTATTTTATTGTGCTTAGCACCCATGGGGAGATTCCCGGGATAGCTTCCCACGCTTAGAAGCGTGACACTAGCGGGTGACTGGCTATATCGGCCTGATTGTTGCACATAGCGGGCTGGACACAGTGTGTGGGCACGCTAGAATGTTTAGGCAACGGGACCTACACTCAAGGGGGAAGTGTCCGCTTTTTGAGAGTGGGCTCTGACAGAGGCACAGGGAGTGTGGTGCTTTGTGTATGGGCGAACACAGGATGTGGGCGCATATTCTACACAAAAAGCGTGTGTATACAACACATGTATGTGTATACACATAGCGGGCTGAGCACGTGTGTGAGCGCGCTTACAGTGTGAGCGTGGTACAGGTGTGGTGTTTGTGTGTAGGAGTGAACACTGAACTGTGGGCACATATACTACACTTATAGCATGTTTGGTGTAAGCCAGACATTCTGCACTTATGCCTGATTGCGTTTTAGCCTGATACAGGCTGCACAAGTGACGCGCAAGTGCGTGATAGAAACCTGAGCGCTGTAAGCGGCAGAGCCTATATATAGCCTGAAAGGCTGCACTTGTGGTGCGCGCGGGTCACGTGCATGTAGAGAGCGTGAGCGCTGCAAGCGGGCACGAGACTGCAGCGGGCACAAGTGTGGTGCTTGAGTATAGGAGTGAACACTGAACTGTGGGCACATATACTACACTTATAGTATGTTTGGTGTAAACCAGACATTATGCACTTATGCCTGTTTACATTTTCGCCTGATACAGGCTGCACAGGTGACGCGCGCGAAGTGCGTGATGGAAACCTGAGCGCTGTAAGCGGCAGAGACTAAATATAGCCTGACGCGCGCGGGGTCGCGTGCATGTAGAGACGTGAGCGCTGCGAGCGGGCACGAGACTGAAGAGGCTGGGATGCACGCGACCTGGCCGTGTAATAGAGCGGGCAGAAAGAAGATGTGAGCACGGACGTGGGCACATCTGTTACAGATAACACTCAGGCGGCATAGCCAGCTAAGAGAGTGGGCTCTGTTAGACACGGGGTGTGCTTGAACAGCATTGGCGTCGAATCGAATCTGTCGGCGTTATCTGCAGGCGTTCATGTAATAACAGGCTCGTTGCTGCAAAATAGACAATTTGGCCGCTAGAACGAGGAAGAGAAACGTTAGAGAGGTGGGTGCTAACCGGCCTCGGCGGGCTAAAAACACACTCGTTTCTCATGTCGCCGCTGACGCATGAGCGCGGAGAGCGCGGCCGCTTTCTGAAACGTAAGAAAGCTGGCCGCGAGCTCAGAGCTGCATACAATTATCTGCAAGAGCCGGACACGGGTCTCTCTGGCGCGGGGAGCTTTGTATTTTACCACTGAGCCACAGCAGTAAGACACAATAAGCTGAAAAGCGCGAGCAGATAAGGGGGCGTGTTCAGTGGCGAACAGGTCCAGCCTCGGCGAGACCAACAGTAACACAAACCCATTCACGGTGAAGCTATGCACGGGGGGCGTTTATGGCCGCTCGAACGAGGAAAGAGAAACGTTAGAGGATGCTGACCGGCCTCGGCGGGTTAAAAACACACTCGTTTCTCATGTCGTGCAAAAAAATTATCTGCAAGAGCCGGATTCGAACACCGGGTCTCTCTGGCGCGAAAAGCTTTGTGTTTTACCACTGAGCCACAGCAGTAAGACACAAGCACAGGAGCGCGAGGCAGATAAGAGGGGCGTGATGGTGGCGAACAGGACCAGCCTCGGCGGGACTACACACCATTGATAAACCCATTTTCGGTGAAGCTATGCGCGGGGGCAAGCTAGCTCTCTTGTAAAGTAAAGAAAGCTAGCCGCGGTCGGCACAGCTGTAAGCGGCTCATCCCACATACAGCGCGGGACTCCGGCGCTGAGAGGGGAGCGGCATGAGGTGTGCGAGGCATCTTTAAAAGACGCTCGCTGCTCTTTTGTGAAAATACACAACACAAGCAAAATACAAATGTAAGGATACGTCGCCGGATGGCGTTAGCTCGCAGGATGGCTGAAGGTGGCGAAGACGGCCGGCTTCCTCAGACTCTGTCCACACGCTCGCTAAGAGATGCCTTCTCGACGGCGACGCGGCTTGCTCTCGGAGATCAGCAGGTGCGTATAGCCTCGCTGAAGAGATGAAAATCGGAAAACAGCGGGAAACTCGCTTATTTATAGACTCGGGCCACTCCGTTGGCGGGCTCTGACGCAATGAGAGCGTGTCTGCTTCTCATTGGTCACGAGTTCAACCGAGTTCCCTCATAGGCTGTAGCAGTTCTCCCTGAGCGAACCAATGAGCTGCTAGCTAGCCCGCTCATGGTCTGCTGCAGTGAACTGCGTTGACATTGGATACAAAATTATAGGATAATTTTTTGGCTTCAACTTTCTCAGAAAAGATGAATCTTTCCCGTAACGTAAGCTAGCTTACGCAATACGAGAGAACCTCTCGATAAGAGAACCCAACTGTGAGTATTTATGATGATTACTGTCATATCAAACTCTTATATTTCATCATCAACAGTGTTTCATCTTCTGATGTCTGAATGTACACAATTAATTCTATTCATCATGCATCATTTACACTTGCAGTTATGGTCATACGTTTAGTTATTAGTTATTTTGTCTGGTTAGTGTAAACATCTGTTATTATTTTAAATTCAGTTCAAATCTGTTGTTTTGTTAAAAATATTCACATTTTGCCGATTCTTAAAATGTATATCCACGACTGGACAGGTGTTTTCATTCAAAGATTCATGAAATCGAGTTCGTGCATATGAATCCATTATATTTTCTGAAGTTTGCGCTAATGCTATAATCAGATGTTTATGTTTTATTCGCAGTTCTCGTGTTGCTGATATTCATTCTGGTGTTTCATGAGTCGCAGAAGAGGAGACACTCACACAACTTTTTGCTTTATACTAGAATAGCACTTGAAAATACATTTACTGTAACAAATCTGTATAACTAAATAAACCTATATTTTAAACTTATTGCTTAAAAAAAAACCCCGAAACTTTTTATTGTACCTTATTGTACTTAGGCTGTTTGACTGAACAACACTGTGTGTGTCTGTCACGACACAAGTTTTACGAATAAGTCTGTATTCCCATAAGACTTCTAGGGAATTTCCTTCTTAGAAGAGCCATTTTTAAAGAAAACAAGAGTAAGAAGACAGCATGTGTGAAGCTTTCTCTGTTCCAGAAACACATACACACAGTACAACTTCAAGACACAGTTTTACAGTAAGCCAGTGATGAAAGGACTACACAAATTGTCTTGGGCAGGTAAGGTCAAAACAACACAAACGATCTCTGTCTGTATTAGGGAGTCTAATTAACCCTAATTAACTCTTCTCTTACTTCCTAACTAAACAACAGATACACATATGGATATAAATGACTGTGAATATCAGATCAACTGCAACAATGAGTAAAAACATTTAGATTATTTTAGTCAAGATGATTGACAAATAAAATCACTTGTGATATGATTTAATTGCGTATCACTTTTGGCCAAATAGGTGGCGCTGTTGCCAAATTGATGATGTGTGGTCAGTGTGAGGACAAAGTGTTGCAAAGTATTCTCAGACTCAAAAAGTCCATCAAAAAGCTTTGGGCATGGTGTGAACATGGTCTGAGCACATTTGTGACTTATACCCCGTTTTACACGATAGGAAAACGCAGATATTTCTCTGCGTTTTGCCCTCTCATTTACACGAATGCTGCACTGAATTAAAAGCAGTTTTTGAGCAAACCATTCAGAAGTTAAAAACAAAAACAGCCATTTTAATGTCTATGGGTTAGGGTTATGTTATGCTAGAGATAACATGATTCCTCTCAATCCGCTGAAGACTTGTGGAGATATAGCCTCACGTCCCATTCGGTGTGCTCTTCTCACATTAGCTTGTGCATTATTTGAGAATTCGTTTACCAAAAAGCTTTTAATAATGTTTTGCCAGCATGGTCTGAAGATGAGTCAGTTTTGGTGAAAATCTGACGAAACCGTCCTGGATGAAACTTCTCGGAAATTGCTGACAGAAAAGCATTGTGTGTGTGTGTGTGCTGCTCTACTTCCTGAACTTAAGCCAGCTCCTTGTTTCCTGTCTGCCATTATTGGCCAAACTTGATTAATTCAGGTGTGTCTGATTATTGTTGCCATGACTACTGAGGTCAGGCACACCTGAATTAATCAATTTGTCCAATAATGGCAGACAGGAAACAAGGAGCTGGCTTAAATTCAGGAAGTAGTGCAGCTGTGCATAAAGCTAATTGAACGTGAAAGCTTCCTGATCCGCATAAAAGCGAGCAATAAACTTAATTACTAATGACCAACAAATAATTATACAAGACCAAATACATTTTAACTTTAAAAATAGCAATAATGATATTGAGAATACATTCAAAAGTACATTACCTTTGAAACCTTCTGTATGGCACGGGTTACATGACGTCATCACCACCACGACTTTTAGGATCATTCATTAAAAAACATTCATACTGTTTGTGAAAATTGCTCTTTTTGTAACGCATCACTTGAAGATATTGAACTTTATTTTTGTATTGCCCTATTCCTTTTTCTTTTTGGACTGACTTAAAAATATGACAAATTTGACTTAATTTAGAACCTCATAACATTTTACTTTGTTTTCAAAACCTATGTTTTTCTGAAAAAAACCAAACAAAATTATACAATTAATTTTTTTTTTGGCAGAGTTTTTATTCAAAAGACAAAAATATCAAAAGAAACCCTCCTATATACCTTTTATAACACTGATCTCACCCTTTCAAACATGAGATCACAAAACAAAACGCTTTTGAAAATATCTAGTATAAAAGCCTTGATATTATAAACTTTTTATTTTTGTACTTATTTATATTATGTTCATTTTATACTTCAGTTGTTTATTGTTATTCTCTGGTTTACTCATTCTGAGCTATTTGCAATGCCTTATATTCATCTTATTGGATTATACTTGAAATGTCTGTATTGAACTAATTAATAAAATAAAATCATTAAAAAGTGCTACTATTAACTAAAAAGAAACTCTGATTATAAATTAGTAATAGCTCACAGATGAAAGTGTAACTACATACTTCTGTGGGAATTACTACATTATTTGGCTTCTAGTATTCTAAAGTGAAGACCATGGGAACTAACTAACTAGTTAGTTCCCATGGTCTTCACTTTAGAATTCAAGTGTTACTACTCAATGTAGAACTCAAGTGTTACTACATGATCTAGTCATGATTTGTGCAACGAAACACTAAAGTCATTTCAAGCATTTGAGATTTTTGGTGAACTTTTGGAAAATTTCTTTAGAAGTAGGCTATGTATAACACCTGAATCATTAGTTAGTTCCCATGATCTTCACTTTTATACGGATCCAAATAATTAGTAATTCCCACTTTCATCTGCGCACTATTACTTACTAAATTGTTAATCGGAGGTTTTTTTTAGTTAATAGTAGTTACTAGATTGTTAATAAACTTTTTCAGTAGTTCTCTGGAAAGTATTAAAAAAATAGTAGTTATTGATTAGTTAATAGTGAACTACCACTTTCATCTGTGCGCTATTACTTACTAGTTCATTAATCAGAGTTTCTTGTTAGTTAATAATAGTTACTAGATTGTTAGTAAACTTTTTCAGTAGTTCTCTGGAAAGTATTAAAAAAATAGTAGTTATTGATTAGTTAATAGTGAACTACCACTTTCATCTGTGCGCTATTACTTACTAGCAGTGATGGGGCAGTAACGCGTTAGAAGTAACGCGTTACTGTAATCCAATTACTTTTTTCTAGTAACGAGTAAAGTAAGGGATTACAGTTGAAAAAACAGTAATTAGATTACCGTTACTTACCCGTAAACAGCCTGCGTTACTGCGCTAGTTAGCCGTGATTTTGTTTAGTCAGACTGTCTCGTGACATGAGTTTCGTGCTGTGAAATAAAAATGATTTAAGAGCACCGCGACATCCAGCCCGTGTCATCCCAAAGCTGCCATATACAAACGCTTTTGCAAAGCGTAAATATACAACGCACAGGGTACCCTTTAGCGCCAAATGAGACGTAAAAATAAAGCGGGCAGAAGGCGCCTCCTAGTGGCCTAACCCTACCCCAACCCCATACCTAAACTTAACCGTCTCATTTGGCGCTAAAGGGTACCCTGTGCGTTGTATATTTACGCTTTTGCAAAAGTGTCAAAATATGGCGCCTTGGGATGAGAATGCGTGAGACGACTAGAGCGCGCGGGAGAGAGCAGCAGAGCTGCCAACTCTCACACACGCTCACACGACACACCCACGATTTCTCGCGCTGAAGTGTCATCCCGTCAGTCAAATGCCTAAAAAAGATGAGTTTATCTATAAATCTAACCGTTGAGCCACATTTGTGATTGAATAGTTATACCGCAAATTAGTTCAAATCTCCCGGAATCTAGAGCGAGCGTGTATGAGAGACTGTGTTCCAAAGTCCAAACCCTGTAGCGCGCACACGACGAGGAGAGCTAGAGAGAGAGACTTGCGTAGGCTACTGAGAGCATCCTGATCTAGAAACTGGACCCCCGTTGGAGAATGTCAAAATGAAAATTCTACCTCAAATCTGAGCGAGCATGTCACAAGACAGTCTCACGCGGTTAACTAACGCAGCAAGCCGGTACAGGAATGCTTGCTGATGGGACATAACCACTGTTTCACTCCGAAAGAAAAAAAAACAAACAAACTTGAAGCCAAAATACGCATTGCCACAGCATTTTCTGTTCTGAACAAATAATTTTTACTCCTCTCTGCACTTTACTGTTAAAAGACGTAAGTGTTAACTGTTAATAATTAGGAATACAGTCAGGAGCGACTTTCATGATTTTATTGCTGTATTTTTACATCTATTCAAATGAAGGATTTTTCAAAATATATTTATTTTATATGCTGGAATATGTAGAAATTTAAGTTAACAGAAGGAGGACAGTCTTTATTTCATTAAAATATGGTGGAATGTGCAGAAAATAGGTTTAAATGTTCAACAATTCTCTTCTAGTCTGAGACTGTTGCATTTCATCTAATTTTTGCTTGATGCAATATGCATAAAGTTAAAATATTGAAACTAATAAAACAAGTTTAAAAAAAGAGAATGGTTAATTTGATTACATTTTAGATGATGGAATATGCAGAAAGAATAGAATAACGCTGAAAGGTCTATTGCTTTAGCGTATTCAGGTCGTGCATCATGTTTTTGAAAAGTAACTTAGTAAAGTAACTAGTAAAGTAACTAATTACTTTTGAAAATAAGTAATCAGTAAAGTAATTGGATTACTTTCTTGGAGAAGTAATCAGTAATCAGTAACTAATTACTATTTTCAAGTAACTTGACCAACACTGCTTACTAGTTCATTAATCAGAGTTTCTTGTTAGTTAATAATAGTTACTAGATTGTTAGTAAACTTTTTCAGTAGTTCTCTGGAAAGTATTAACAAAAATAGTAGTTATTGATTAGTTAATAGTGAACTACCACTTTCATCTGTGCGCTATTACTTACTAGTTCATTAATCAGAGTTTCTTGTTAGTTAATAATAGTTACTAGATTGTTAATATTGTGTTACTCATTGGTTCTTGTGCAGTTATTCATAAACAAAGGAACCGTATTCTAAAGTGTTACCTATATTTGTATACCGCTTTTCACAGTACACACAACTTTACAGAAAGACAGGCAGCTTTTGTTTAACTGGTTTGTATATAAGCTCACAAAAAAAAACCCACTAAGAACAAGTGATAGCTTCGGTTATGAACTAGTAAATGAAACAGCCTATAAGTTAAAATAAAATAATGGTCGTTATAATTTCAAATGACTTAAGTGATTGTCTGATTTGTAACCAGGCTCTAAAGGGTTACCCATAAAACGTGCTTGAACCATTAGAGCGCTAACCTCTTTCATGCTCTTGATCAACGCTTTTTTTTCTGATCTCCCGCGCGCGCCCCCCATGCAACGTCCTGTGGCGCGCCCTCCACACTGGCTATGACACTACCAACGGTTTATGACATCAAAGGACCGCGAGGGAGATCTGAGAGCAGGCGCTTTGTATGCTTTTGAATTGCTCTCGCGGACTTATATGTCATAAACCAATTGGTCAGTGCAGCGCCGGTTCAAATCGAACAAGCCAATGAACATGACACACAACCATGTGACTTCTGCAGAGTGAAGAAATCCGTTAAAGGAAAGTACTGTACAAATGCAGCTCAGTATATGCAACAATTGAGGATATTAGAAGACATGTCGTAAGTTTTATCGTAAAAATAAAAGGATATCAACATACTGATGTAGTTGTTTATATGGTTAGTTGCACTGCAAGTGTATGACATTTGCTTTAGAAATAAACAATGGTAATTAAGTGCTTTTCCTGAAAATGAGAATCATACGGGGTATTAAAACAGGATGAACTACAAATAAAGTCTGTAAAAAATCAATTATGCGTCTGGTAATTTCGTGATAATTAAAAATATTGTGTATATTTTAGAAAACTGTGGTTCAGTGTTGTATAGAAAATATTGAGAATATTTCACTAATAAAACCAAGAGATAAGTTTTCCTTCTTTATTTCTTTTTAAGGAAACATGCATAATTTTGAGACTTGAATTGAGGATTAAAGTGATAAAAATAAGGAAAAAGGGCAACCAATTTTTTTTAAAGAGAATTATCTCAGTTATGATGTTTTATTTATGACTGGTAGGAGAGGAAATATTTAAATTAACTGGTGTTATTTTATGTGTTTTTGAGTAAAGGGAAACATCTGTTGATGTATAATGCTCAGTTATGTTTGACATTTGAAAGAGTTTCTATTATGTTGAAGTTTGTGCAGAAGAGTAGGGCTTATAGTTAATTGTGAATAACTGCATATGTTGATATTGTGCTGTATATTGCTTTGATTGTTAAGCAAAAACGTGCAGTAACAAGTTTAGCAATGACAGTCTATTAATAATGCAGTTTAACTCAAAGTCAAATATAAACAGTTTATTTCTATTCGCTCAAATTCACACACCTTTGGGTATCAACTTAAAATAAAAAAGCATATTTCACTGATCATATTAAATTCTTTGTAAAGACTAAACAACTAACATGCTTTATTCAGTTAGATTCCATGAAAGAAATCAAGCCTTAACTACTCAAGAATAATGTGTAATATTGTTACCAACATTTTTTTTATTAAATAGCAGTAAAAAAATTTGTTTTAGTCTGAATTAAGATGCGTTCAGTTTCCACAAATCCCTTCACTCGATCGGGATGTCCTCTTGTGTTCTGGGCAGCAAGTGCAGTTACTGTAACATCGGGCTTATTTTGTAGAATTAAACACATATTTATACCGACTTTATCAGGCTCCAAAAAATCTTCACAAAGAACACAAAGAATGGCCTTGTCAGCTGCCGTTGTTGCAACTCTCGTGCCATCAAAACAGTGTGTAGGCTATAACGCATCACCGTTTCTGTTTATAAAACTTTGTGCCCTGCTTATACTCAAACCACAGGAAAAGCGCAGTCTCATCCCAATTCGTCATATAACTGACGTTTTGGGACGTCTTTTGACCATTCGTCAATATACGACTATTTAGGGCCCCTTAAACGTCGGTAGATGACGTTATGGGATCCTAACTCTACCCCAGACCTAAACCTAACCCTAAACCCAACTCGTCACCTAACTGACGTTAAAGGTACAGCGTCGGTTGTATGGCGAACCGGATCGTCATCTACCGACGTTTAAGGGGGCCCTAAATAGTCGTATATTGACGAATGGTCAAAAGACGTCCCAAAACGTCAGTTATATGACGAATTGGGATGAGAACTGTGTTAGTTGATGCACAAGAGGTTTAACTATAAAAAACATCATGCACTCGACATACTTCATCTCACCCACACACCATGTACATACAACATCAGATATATGTCACAGGAGAAGCATCAGATTATTAAATGCTGAAATATTGTTGTCGACGAATAGAACATTATAGTCATGAAACAGGATTCACACAGGTAAAATGATCAACAGGTTTATTTGCAGAAGTATGTGATCGCAACGATTAAGCAGAGGAGTAACTGAAGAATATAGTGTTCAGGATGGATATGAATAATGGTGTTATCTGTTCTGAATTGAAGACGAGTAGTTCTGGTGTGTATCATGCAGGTAATGACGAGACCAGACACTGGTGAACTGCAGTGGGAAGAGTTATATAGAGCCGGATGATGATCAGTGAGACTGGGTCAGGTGACAACGAGCTCTGTGATTGGGCAGGGAGGATGATGGGAAATGTAGTGAGGAGGTGGTGACCGTGACAATAGTAAAGTGTTACCCATTATTCTTATTTAAAAAGCTACTGTAAGACTGGAAAAATATACTCATCTCTGTACAGAAGATGTGTTAAAAATAAAGAGAATTCTTAGCTAAACACGTGATGGTTAGGTTTAGGGCGGGGTAAGGGGTAGGTCATTCGTAACGAATTCATACGAATTGGCCAATTCGTAAAATATGTATCGATTTAGCAAAATCGTACTAATTCGTATGAATGAGGTCGTATGAAATGTTACGAATTAGCCACTTTTTAATCATTCGTCGAATTTGTACGACTTCGGTCGTAAGATCGGGTTGGATATAGCAAGACTTTTTCTTTTAGTTGTTGTGATTCATAGACAGATATTTTTGAAAAATCCAGCTAAAAATCTAGCTGGTTTAAGCTGGAAGTTGGTTTTAGTTGGTCTCCCAGCCTGATTTAGATGTTCTCCCAGCTTGGCTTAGCTGGTTTTTATCTGGTCTTCCTGGTTTTAGCACAATAGTTTGGCTGGCTAGCTAGATGGTACAGCCTAAATTATAAGGTGTTCAAGCACTTTAGTATCAAGGACTTTAGGAAACACGCTGTTTAATTATTCAGTGTTATAACAGGTTAATTAGCCAGCATATTTTATATTTGTGATATTTAAACTGTCTATTATTAATGAATATATTAAATATAGTGGTCCTGTTTTATTATACATTTTAACCAGTGCTAATTTAAATCAAATTAATGAATTTAAATGGATGAATAAACAAACAAGTTGCCCAAATTTTTATTTACTTTATTTGTCTTTTATTATATTTGCAAAAGACACAAATGAAAATAATATTTTATATTTGTGATATTTAAACTGAGAATGTGATGATCGCAGGGATTTTTAGTGAGCAATCACAATCAGCGTGGGGAAATTACAGGTTTATCTTCAGTGTTTACTCAGCTGGATGACTGATTAAACCAAAAATAAGTTGAGTATTAAAAAGAACAGCTGCAAGCAAGCAACTTTATTTATATAGCACATTTTCAAACAACAGACGTTGCCCCAAAGTGCTTTACAAAACTGAATGCTGAACATTAAATCATACAACAAAACAAAAACATAACTTATTCAAAACCTAAAGAAAATTAATATGTTTTTAAATAAGACTTAAAAGTGGCAATTGATGGAGCTGACCTCACGTGGAATGGGAGACTATTCCCTAAATTAAATTTAAAATAGATTAAATCCTTACTGGAAAGATAATGCTTTACTTTAGCGATTGATCTCAGGTTAAAAAAGCTACTTTTAACAACAGCACCAATGTATTCAAATAAAGAGATGAGTCAGCGCCTAAACTCTTTACATGATCTTCAATCTTTAGTGACAAGGAACCTAAACGATCAGGAAAGATAGGTGTGATGGGAGAGCCTACAATGAATTTAAATGGATGAATAAACAAACAAGTTGCCCAAATTTTTATTTACTTTATTTGTCTTTTATTATATTTGCAAAAGACACAAATGAAAATAATATTTTATATTTGTGATATTTAAACTTCTATTATTAATGAATAGTTTAAATAATGTTCCTGTTTTATTATAAATTTGAGAACCAGTGCTAATTTAAATAAAATTAATGAATTTAAATGGATGAATAAACAAACATGTTGCCCAGTTGTTATTTTCTTTATTTGTCTTTATTTATTATATTTGTAAAAGACACAAATGAAAATAATATTTTATATTTGTGAAATTTAAACTGTCTATTATTAATGAATATATTAAATATATTGTTCCAGTTTTATTATTTAATTAAAATGATTTAATTCAATAAAATGTAGTAGGCTAATCTCATCATAAATGCATTTAATAAAATACTACTATTCTTTTCATTTTGACCATGAACCGTGCACTGTCACTTTAATTCAGCGTTTGCACAGCAGAAATAGAACTCTGGCGGAAACGATCTCTGCACTGCTGTGTACGCACCGCACCTGGAACGGATCGACGCACTGCATCCTGCTGTGCAGTGTGAAAACCTGTTAACATGTGTACCAGAAAAAAATACGCATTCGCAGTCTGTGTGAAAATGAAGTCTTACTAGGCAATTGATACTCTGTACTTATTATCGATTCAACTGGACTGACACTATTGAATAAGAAATACTTTTAAATTGTATTGAACTGGACACTAACTGTTTTTGATGTAAAACTGGATTAACATTGAACTGATTTGAGCTGAATACTGACACTATTATCTTCTGAAAAGCTGCTTTAAGCTGAAATTGTATCTTTCATAATTGATTCATTTTGAACGTTAACACGGTTTGATTTTTTTCTTTTTGATCTTTATTGTACAAAGCGCTGTATAATTAAATATGACTTTTCTTGATTAAAGTCGGCATGCAACAAAAGTTGCGATAGTCTTCCCCATTGGGATATAAATATCCAGCCCGGATGCCAGCCGTAACTCAGCCCACAACATTTGAGGTTCGAGAAGTTAGTTCTGGACTTGATCCGTTGTGGAGCAACTATGCTCGAACCAGAGCTGTTTGAACCAATACAAAAAGAATTATAAATAAAATGTATTATTATTTATGTTGAAATTTTATTTCAGTTTACAAAAATGTTTTGACCACTAATTTTACTCTAGAACCATAATGCTTTAAATCCCACCTTTTGTTTTTCATGTTCGTTTGAGAATTAAGAAAATTATGCGTTTAATGGAAAAACTAAAAAATAAGTAGGCTAAACATCTGAGCCATCTAGATTTCACTTCTTTATGTCACATCAAATATGAAATGGCCAGAGAATGTGATGATCGCAGGGATTTTTAGTGAGCAATCACAATCAGCGTGGGGAAATTACAGGTTTATCTTCAGTGTTTACTCAGCTGGATGTACTGATTAAACCAAAAATAAGTTGAGTATTAAAAAGAACAGCTGCAAGCAAGCAACTTTATCATATATAGCACATTTTCAAACAACAGACATTGCCCCAAAGTGCTTTACAAAACTGAATGCTGAACATTAAATCATACAACAAAACAAAAACATAACTTATTCAAAACCTAAGGAAAATTATTATGTTTTTAAATAAGACTTAAAAGTGGCAATTGATGGAGCTGACCTCACGTGGAATGGGAGACTATTCCCTAAATTAAATTTAAAATAGATTAAATCCTTACTGGAAACAGAATGCTTTACTTTAGCGATTGATCTCAGGTTAAAAAAGCTACTTTTAACAACAGCACCAATGTATTCAAATAAAGAGATGAGTTACGCCTGAAACCTCTTTACATGATCTTCAATCTTTAGTGACAAGGAACCTAAACGATCAGGAAAGATAGGTGTGATGGGAGAGCCTACAATCAAAACCTCAGTTTTATTCTCATTTAATTGGAGAAAGTTGCTAGAAAGCTAAAGTTTTATGTCGCTGTAACATTCTTGTGCTTTGTCCAGCGAACACGTTTTATCTGAAGCTCACAGGAAAGTAAAACTTGAGGTCGTCGGCAAAACAGTGGTATGAAAATACTATACTTCTGAAAAATAGTGCTAGGAGGAAGCATACAGAGAGAACAGCAATGGTCCCAACATCGACCCCTGAGGAACACCATAAAACTAAACGGGGCCAATGTGGAAGAAAAGCCAAACGGTTGAGAAGAATCTCATGGTCAAAGGCAGCGCTTAGATCTAATAAAACTAGGACAACATGTGATCCTGAGTCCAACTGATAATAATTAGTGACCTTAAGCAATGGCAGACTGTGCTGTGACAGGTCCTAAAGCCCGACTGGAAGGTGTCTAAATATAAAAATATTCAAAAGTGAATATAGCTGTGAGTAGACCACTTTCTAAAACCTTGGAAATGAAAGGCAGTTTAGAAATCGGTCTATAGTTGTTATATACTGCATGATCCGAATTAGGTTTTTTTAAACAAGGGATAAAGATTTGCATGCTTGAAACTCTTAGGTATACTCATTAAGGAGCTATTAATTAAAGCTGTTAGGCCAGAACTCACAAAAGGAAAAACATCTTTAAAAGATGATGTATGAAGAACATCCAGTATGCCAGCTGCAGTAGATTCTCTAGAGAATGGTGCCTTTTGGTCTTACCTTTTTTTAAAATATATATACTAATAGTTATATTTCTGATCATTTATTGGTGTGATAAACCTTTGAAGAAAACACATTTTCCCACCTCAGGCATGAAATTCTGAATCAATATTGAGTGTTTTTCTTACTGAAAGTTGTTTTGAAGTTCAACCCCGCTATATACCACTTGGACCTGTTTAAATATGATTTAAAAAGATTTTCAAGTAAATTCTTGTAGAAGCTTTTTCAATAAGATGTCCCTGTTTAATATCATTTATTGCATGTAGAATTTTATTTGTAAATACTCACCATTTCTTATTTTAATTTGAATACCAAATCAGCTTATGAAAACTGTAACATTGGTCTTCATATCCCATCACAAAATATGCATTAACATTAGAATTTAATCAGTATTTTTTCTGACTGTCTGAGAAAATTCTACACACAGCAAAACAGAACATTGACCTCTTATCACAAAAATATTAATAAAAACTATCAAAAAACAGGGTTAAACTCAGCATAATGGGGTTGAAAATGATAATTATTGATACAATATAATTATTGTGATAACAAGTGATCATTATTTTAATATAGAATGGATTTATTTATTATTTATTACGGCTTTTTTCCCCTGCATCTGTGTTCCTTTTCCACCTTTCACGCTCACTCCTGAGATATGTTTCCCTTCTCTCTGTGTCTGCATCCCTTCTTGCTCTGTGCTGTCTTTGCCTCTGCTGCTGTTTTGGCCATTGACATGTCTGCAAATAAAATAGCATAATCAATTATTTCTGACAGTTTACATCACAATACAACAAGTCTACAAATCAGTAATCTACTAAGAAGTGTCAAACATTCAACCCTGTCACAACGATTCAACCCTGTTATACTAAAAATGTGACGGGGTTGAATGTGACACGGTTGAAGTTTTTGGCTAACAGTAGCCATAACTTCTTACTTAGCTAAGACAGTAGCACCACATGGCATTTAGGACATCATCAAATTGTAATGTTTTACAAAACTATTATTTAATTATTCTTAAACCGTTGTTTACTATCATTTAGACATACAACAGAGTTGAAATGTTGAACCTGACAATCTTAATCTAACAAAAATGAAATATAGGTAAGAAAAGACACTGACACTTGCCTTTCTTTGCAGCATGTTCTTCAAGAGACTTGTGTGATGTCACTTCCTGGATGACATTCCACAGGGATTGATCCTTTATTATTATAGGGGGTAAATAGTATGGCATGACAGGGTTGAAAACAAACTGGAGGACATGTATACATATTGCAGTTTCAAATATAATTAATTCTTATACATAAAGATAAATATATATATATTGAATATATATATTAGTTAAAGTAGACCAACATATGATTATATTAGCAACAACATTTTAGTATTAATTGCACTTTTTATTTGTTTGATGTTCAATGAAAATGTAATGATGGTTAGTGAGGACATGCAAACATGCTTGTCTACTACTCAGGCAACCCATTATTTCTAAATATTTTTTAAAAGCAATTGTGTGGCATTATAATGCAAGGGCACCTGGTTCTATTAATTGACAGCAATAAAATGCATTTTGTGATTTCCTTCAATTGAAAATCTTTGAAGCAAGTTTGGGGGGCATTTTGATGGATGCAAGGCTGAGAAGAGATTGGGTGGATGTAAGAACAAACAGCATCGAATACCACTGAATAATGGTCGGAAATGCCTACATCTGGAACCACCAAAGTGATAACACAAGATCCAGTGTATGGCCGTTCTTATGAGTAGAACCAGTAACATGTTGTGTTAAATTAAAAGACTCAATAAGAGAAAGAAATTCTTTAACCAATGGCTTTGATGGGCAGCATAAATGAACATTAAAACCCCCAAGGACCAAAAAGTTTATCAAACCAGAGAGAAAATCAGAAAAATGCTGCATGAAATCCTTATTGTGTATTATAAATCCTTATGTAATTATCATTACAGTGCTAATCCTTACAGTAATATCCTTATCACTGATCATTACATGGTAACTTGCATAATAAGTACTGCTGAAATATGTCATGTTGTGCCACGTTATAGACCAGGCAGAACAATCCTTCCAACCACTACAGATAGATTTCTCAAATAGCTTACCTGATCTATCTAAGCTGCTAATAGGCTTGCCGCGGTAGTCGGTGTTACCGGTGTTACCGAGTGTTCAGTCACAACACCGGTTTCATGACATGCTCACCGCGGCACCGCGGTTGGCATGTGAAAAAAAAAGTTTAAAGCCTTAAAAATATTGAACGCAATTATGCAGTAGTCGTTAAATCCTGCCTATTAACACACACACGACCCCACAGAAAAGACGCGCGTCGTCATCGTGTTCTCTTTCGGGCTTGAACAAACCATAACACACAAATTATGCCAAAATGTCCATAAGAGCAGTCTTAAACGAACGTAGAGATTTGTGAGAAAATGGGACGCGTGTCAGATCGCGTCTCTGTCAGCAACGGCTGTCCGAATTCGCTCACTCGTTTTTACTTACTCCTTCTCATTCACTCCTTCAAGTGAACAGTATTAGTGGACTAATGTAGGGAATAGGCCTAGTAAATGAGGGTTTAGGGGGCGATTTCGGATTCAACCCATGTTCTCAAGCAGTGAAAAATAGAGGACACTGACAATGCATTGACAGACATGACCGAGCAGGGAATATTTAATATGAAACAGTCTCAACTTTCAAATTTGGTCAGTCAAAGAAAATCAAACAATAAATAGGCCTACCGTTTTGTGGCTCTTTAATGTGTCGTGACAGATTGCCTGATAAAGCCCATCCAGACGTTAATCTACTCCTGACTGCTTTCTGACTGATCCTGTCAGATCATGTCTGTCAATCAAACTCCAAGCGAAGGATGAATTGACGCTAATTTAAAAGTGAAAGTTAGTTTCGTTTTCAAACTAGCGCATATTCAGGGCACAATAACAAAACAGTTCTTTCCCGCACTACTGCACCGTTATGTATGCCCGTGAAAACGTGCGCATTTTACCGTTTGCCTTTAAATTAGCGATTTAAAAGCCCCGCGGTGAGACATCGGTACTACCGGTGTTGTCGGCACGTCGATTAACCGGTGAGAAAATATCCTCACCGCCACAACACTAGCTGCTAAGTGAACCCAAACAAACAGATGAATTAGAGGAAATGACCAGCAGTTTGAGCACCATTTTCACTAGTACATTAGATATTGTTGCACAATTAGATTCAAAAAGGTTAGAGAGAAAACTAAAGCACCCTGGTACAACAGTGCTACGCATGCTATCAAGAGAGAAACTTGTATCTTACAGCGTAAATGGGAAAAAAAACTAATTTAGAGGTCTTTAGAATAGCGTGGAAAGACAGTATGTCACGTTATAAAAAGGCTCTAAAAATAGCCAGGGCTGAAGCATCTTCGCAAACTAATAGAAAATAACCAAAATAATCCAAGGTTTTTATTTAACACCGTGGCTAGACTAACAAATAAACAGACATCACCAGAGCAAATATACCGTTACAGTTTTAGTGGTAATGAATTATTTGGATGATAAAATAGAAAGCATCCGAAACACAATTAGTAAACGTACAATCCTCTATGGTGTCTTATAATTCAGCCTCAATTATGGCCCCTCTAGAACAACTACACCGCTTTACAGCGATAGGACAGGAAGAGCTAAATAAACTTATCATTGCATCTAAACCAACAACATGTTTATTAGATCCAATACCCACTAAACTACTAAAAGAACTATTACCTGTAGTGGAAGAGCCTCTCCTCAATATTATTAACTCGTCTTTATCTTTAGGTCATGTTCCAAAAATATTCAAGCTGGCAGTAATAAAACCTCTCATTAAGAAACCGCAATTAGATCCAAATAACTTAGCAAATTACAGACCCATTTCAAACCTTCCATTTATGTCAAAAATACTAGAAAACGTTCTGCCAATTGTGCTCTTTTTTGCAAGAAAATGATATCTATGAAAAATTCCAGTCAGGATTCAGACCGCATCATAGTACAGAAACTGCGCTAGTTAAAATTACAAATGATTTACTTTTAGCTTCTGACCAAGGCTGTATCTCAATACTAGTCCTACTTGATCTTAGCGCTGCGTTCGACACTATAGATCATAAAATACTCTTGGATTGACTACAAAACTACACTGGTGTTCAGGGACAGGCATTAAGCTGGTTTAGATCGTACTTATCGGACCGTTATCATTTTGTCTGTTTGAAATGGGAAAAATCAAAGATAACGCCAGTAGACTATGGAGTACCGCAAGGATCTGGTTTTAGGCCCTCTGCTGTTCTCAATATATATGCTGCCACTTGGTAATATTATAAGAAAACATAGAATTAACTTCCACTGTTATGCTGATGATACTCAATTATATATTTCATTCACGACCATACGAAAAACACTAACTCATCTAAATTGACAGAGTGTCTCAAAGATATAAAATGCTGGATGACGCGTAATTTCCTGCAATTAAATTCAGATAAAACGGAGGTATTACTTATTGGTCCAAAAAACTACACACAAAACCTCTTACAATACAACTTTAATATAGAAGGTTGTCCTGTTACTTTATCCACTACAGTAAAAGACCTGGGTGTTATACTAGACCGCAACTTGTCTTTCGAAAATCATATTTCATATGTTACAAGAACAGCCTTTTTCCACCTTAGAAACATTGCTAAGCTACGTAACATGCTATCTGTCTCTGATGCAGAAAAGTTAGTTCATGCATTTATGACCTCGAGATTAGATTACTGTAATGCTTTATTAGCCGGTTGTCCTGCATCCTCAATAAACAAGCTACAGTTAGTCCAAAATGCAGCCGCTAGAGTTCTTACTAGATCAAGAAAATATGATCATATAACACCGATTTTATCATCTCTACACTGGTTACCTATTAAGTTCTGTATCAACTACAAAATACTACTACTGACCTATAAAGCCCTAAACGGTTTAGCTCCAATGTACTTAACGGACCTTCCTTCGCCCTACAATCCACCGCGTTCTTTAAGATCACTAAATTCAAGGCTTCTGGTCATTCCTAGGATATCTAAGTCCACTAAAGGAGGGAGGGCGTTCTCGCATTTAGCTCCAAAACTCTGGAATAGCCTTCCCTATACGGTCCGAGGCTCTGAAGAGCTGACACAGTTTAAAAACGACGCATCTCTTCAGTCAAGCATTCACATAATGCATACCTTTTTATTTCTCTGTTATGCCATACAGAACCGTTTGCCGCTGAAACTGCTTAACGCACCAGTGGGGCTCGACAGCCTTTTAGACAAACGGGTCGGCACGTTCAGCACGTATGGTTGGGTTGCGGAGAGTTTGCGAGATAGTGATTTTCCGTATAATGGAAATCAATATGAACATCAGCTATGCTAATTATTTCCCATCTGCCTTTCTGCTGTTATCTCGGGCGTTTGTCCGAGAAAAATGGCGTTCGTCAGCTCCAGTTTTGTATCCAGCCTCTCAAGGGGATTCGGATGCCCCAACGCCTGTGATGAAAAGACCAACGCCTGTGAAGAGATGAATCAACGCCGGCGATATGTTATCCCCTTAATATTACATGATTAACTGAAATGTATTTTTAAATATAACAATATGAATGTAAGCCAGAGGAGAACTGGCCCCGACTGAGCCTGGGTTCTCCCAAGGTTTTTTTTCCATCCAATCTGATGGAGTTTTGGTTCCTTGCCACTGTTGCCTTGCTTTTTTATAGTTAATGAGAACATTCTCGAAGGAGCAGTGAAATTGTTCCAAGGGAACAGGCTCGGGACAACACCACTCTTCAGGCGACGGAACGACGCAGCCACCAACGCAATCCTCCGGAGCGAAGTGCCGGCTGCAGACATAAGTGCTACCTCTTTTTATGTCAAAACTGTTCCCTTCATCTCTTCGCATCACCTGTATCCACTTGGGGTTCAGGTTTGGATCGACAGGAAAAGAATGAAACGAAAGGTATGGCTGTTTTTGGGTGGAAGACGAACAGCCTGGAACACAACAGAAGCTGCGACTCTTCCGTCTGTGCCATGCTTTGTATCTGCCGCTGCGACAACAGGAAGTTCTAATACACTTCATTGAAGTATTTTCGGTTGAAAAATGCGGAAGTGCGTGAAAGGTCTATTGAAACCAAAACTGCAACTTCCCCATTACTGCCGTCACATCTGTCAACCTCATGGGTGCATAACTTCAAGATGCGACAGTAAAAATCTCTAATTTTGTGCATGTTGACAGTGAAGGACACAGGCCCAAGTGCAACTTTTAACGCACCATCAAATACAGCTAAGATATTTTTTTTATGATTTCAGAAATGAATAATAAACTATTTTGAAAGGTATTAACAAATAATACTAATAACACATAAACTACTGTAAAACTATAAGGACATTATTCTTTAATTATTGCAATTTACATAATTTGGATGCATTCAATGCATGCATTTAAAAATAAATAAATATTATTACAAATTTGAATTTCACAAGGTAACCAAAGATTATGCACCAGCTTGGATCCAGCCTCTTGTGAAGACTTCAGATTACCCAGCACCTTTGAATAGATGACACCTACCCCTGCAAGGACTCCAGTACAGCAAACATGAATGATTATACAAAATTATCATTTTATAATTGCTTTAACATACACATTAATTTTGCTAAAATGCATATATTATATTTGTAAATACTATAATGTGTGGTATCTACTTTACATTTTACATCTCTTTAAATCCTATTGTGGTTTTGTAACACATAAACCTGCATTTTCTTTAAAGCTGCCTTGAAATGATATGTATTGTGAAAAGGGTTATACAAATGAATGTCTGAATTAAATTAAATTGCATTGACTTGAAAGTGCCATTGCATGGTTAGCTACTGTACATTAGAAAGAAATGGACCCAATCTGACAATACAGAAGAGTTATCACATTGTTTCACTGATGCTTTATACCCTGCATCTGTGCTTGAATATAATGATGCACAATTTCAGATTTTTTTACTGTATAAAAAGCAGGGGCGTAGAATTTAGTAGGGACGCTGAGGGACTGGGTCCCTACCAATATCCAGTGACACTGATATATCCCTAGCAATAATTTCAATTAAAACTTAAAATAAATTTATAAAATGATTAGGGCTAGGCAAAAAAGAAAAAGATTTTTCAATTAATAGTTTTTTAAAATGTGGTCAATTCAAAAACGATTCTCAACAGCCACGAATCGATTTTTCCATATTAAGGTTCTCGCGGTGCGTCTTCTCTCTATGTCTTCTCTCAGGCAAGCGCTGAAGCGCAGCAGGCGTTCGATACACACTCGCGTTTAGGATTCTGGTCGGGACTCGGACATGACGGAATTCACTTGCACAGTTGGGCCAGCGTTGTATCGGAACGTTAATCATTTTCACTTCTTTTTAAGTTTTACCAGTTTAAAACATTCAAGCAATGTTAAACCATCTATCCCGTGCTTGCGCACTCTCAGGGTCTTTCACTGCGTGCACATGAGTAAGCCTAAATCGCCTCACAAACAGCTCGCCAGAAACAAAAGTTTTATCCCTGGATTATATCGCTTTAACAGTTAAAAACACGCAAAATTATGTCAAAACCAGAGGTGGAAGTAACGAATTACAACTACTCAGATTACTGTAATTAAGTAGTTTTTCCGTGTACTTGTACTTTTATGAGTACTTATATGTACTTGAGTACAAATTAAGTTAAGTAATGTACTTCACTACTTTAAAAATCCCATTAATTACAAAGTACTTGTACAATTTGAATTCAACAAGTATTCAAATCTTTGACCAGCATTTGGGTATCCAATGGAAATAACTGATCGTGGTCGGCCAATAAAAACCCTTGTACTTTGGACCGGGAAAAAAGCCGGTTTCTGGAGAGCTATAATTCATCCTTGCACGTCCTTCAGTGTGTATTTTAGTGTTATAAAATAACTTTGCCTTATGGACATGGAGATTCGAGACGCTGAATTCATTGAAAATTCCGAAGAAATACCGAATGATGAGTGCCCATGGCCACACATGAGGAGTTGTTCTTATACAGAGGAAGGAAAGGAGACAGCGTGCTAGTTTTATAGAAACTTTGTTTGCCATTTGCAGTGATTTCGGCTTACAAGACTTCAGCCTCTAATCTCAAAAAAATACATTATGGTAAATTTATGTGATAGTTGTTTTCGTTTTTAATGTTGGGTAGACCTCACTAATATGTTTGACTAAAAACATCACTTGAAACATGAGCTTCAGCGTTACTCAGGTGACAAGCACATATACCGTAAAAAAGATTTAGCATTGTAAACTTGCACTCAAAGTTAGATTGTATGTCATTGTCAACACATTGTTTTATTAATATTGAATCCTTGTTTTAAGCTTAGAATGAACAGTTTAATAATGACTCTTTCATAAAAACAGTCTCTTGCCGGCCGAGACCCACTGGCATAACAGTGTAACTGCACTGATTGACAGTCTGTCTAGAATGCGCATTTGTGTCAGTGCTAAATGCTGATAACTTTTGAAATATTAGTAGGGTACTTTTGGAAATCTTTATTGAAAAAAAGAAAAAAAAAGAAGTTTATAAATGAAATAACCCAATATAAGCTTATTTATGTAAGCAATAAGGTACGAGAGGCTGTGCTGTATCGTGAATATAACGGATGAAGGGCATTGTTAGGCTCGATGCGAAGCAGAGTAATCCCTTCAGCCGTTACTTATTCACGATACAGCACTTGCCTCGTGTACCTTATTGCTTTTATAAAACGGTTGCCACACAATATTAAAGTAAAAAAACAATGTATTAGTGCAACTTTCTTGAAGTAAAATCACTAAAAGCCTTTCTTCAGCTCGAAAAAATAGTCCCTGAGCGTGAACAGCAACAACGTTCCAATGTGTAAAATGCATGAAAGCTCAAATAAAAACAACATAGAACCGCAGTGTTGCGCAGCGAATCAATAGAACCGTTGGGTGAAGCGTGCTATAGCCGTGTTTTATCGTGAATAAAGCACAGCTCTTGACCAATCAGAATCAAGGATTCCAACTAACCGTTTTATAAATTGCATTATAATTCATTAATAATAATAATAATAATAATCATATTAGACCGTTTTTATAACTTGGTTTCCATAAAAAAAGGTTCTTAAAGTGAACGCAGCCATTTGTGTCTGTCATTAATTCAGTTGTCATTACAACATAATATGGCATTAATTGTAAGCAATCAGAATTAATAGCTTATGTATTTAATTCAGTCTGGACTATAAAGACTATCCAGTGTTATTTACATTGGATTACTTTATTCAGTATCTGTAGTATTTCCGACATACCAAAAAACTACCCCAAAATGTCTCTTTTTTGTGTCTTTATTGTATTTATTTGTGCTACTTTTTTCAATTTAGTAATTCAAAGATTGAAATCAAGCTTCCATGTGTTGCATAAACTAAATCTAAATATTTATATATTTATTTATCTATATATATCTTAAACAAAAAAAAAACCTAATCGTGTTTGATCAAAGCGTGCAACTGTTCTCACTTGTCCAATTTTCTGCATCAATTTTGCATCTTGCATCAAAATCCAGTCTATTTATTGTATGCATTTAGTGTATAGTGTACCTAAAATAAAAATAGTTTTATTTACAGGTTTGTGGCTTTTAATTTCTTTGTATTAATTAACCACTAGTAAACTTATGTCCACTGTTCTTTTTTTTAAATATAGGATTTATATTACATCTATATTCATTATAGTTCGAATAGAATCAAATCAGGAATCGAGAATCAAAATTCGAATCGAATCTGAGAGCTATTGAATCGAAATTGAACATGTGAATCGATACCCAGCCCTAAAATTGTTGTCCCCGTCCCCACCAATTTCAAAATCAAACCTACAGCGTACGCCCATAAAAAGCCATTGCTTTATTGGTTCAATTGGGGGCTCTATACACCGTGCACGAGCGTGAATCCCGCGATATAAGACTTTGATCTCACAGGTAGTCTGATCCACTGCGAGAACCGAGATCTGTCCGATCTGTCCATAAACAGTATAAGAAAGGATCTGTCCGGCTTGACTGCGCTTTCTTCACTCCTCCTCTCACTGCAGCCGCCTACTCTCACGAGGCGCATCTCAAACAAGCCTGTGTAAACGCGGATGTTTCTGAGCGGTTGATCTCTCTTTAATATCAAACACTTATATTTGTTTCATCTTCTCTGGTGTCTGAATGTGTAAAATCAATTCTAAACACTGGTTTCTGGAACTTTATTATATAAATTTTGTAAATGTACATCCACAAGTGTAAGCGTTTGGCAGATACTTCCATCACAGAGACTCTGATTTATTAATTGTTGCAGTTTGAGCGGCAAAATAATCGTAATTTTAACGGTAAAAATGCTTCAGTGCAAAACTGTGTAATTGTTAACATAAAGTTTCGTAACTCATATACTGGTAAATAAATGTGAATATTGTGGTAACGCTTCCTTTTACAGTACAGTAGCTACAGTGTACTTACCTAGAAAGTACTGGCTAATATAAGGTAAGTACATGGAACAGGGTTAGGTTTAGGGTAGGTTCAGGTTAGTACTAGTTATTACCCAGTAATTGTAGTTACTAAAAGTAAGTACATAGTATTTACATGGGTAACTGAACTTAAAAGGAAACCGTTACCAATATTGTTTACTGTAAAATTACAGTTTTTGAAAAAGTAAAAAAGAACAACTCCTTGTATAATTTACAGTGAAAAAACGTAAATTGACATTACCATAATTCCCTGCGTCACACTTCTCATTTTATGTATTTTTTTTTTGTTTGTTTACTCATCATTTTCTTGTTTTTTTTTTCTAATCAGTTATGTAGATTAGGGTTTTATGTTACATTTAATGTTGTTCAATTAATGTTTATTGCAATGTTAATGTTTTTTTATTTCACGTGTGTTACCATGATGGGGTTTAATGTTTGTGTGAATGACACTGTGCAGCTTCTTTATATAAGTATTAACCTTCTAACAGAAGACAACTTCTGATGAGCTTTGATGGCTCTTGTTCCTCTCATCAGTACTGTGATGATTGAGTGTTATCAGTATATTACAATGGTACAAATCAGAAATCAATTATTCAAAAGGTGGTATGTAAACACATTTCAGAAAATGAAATACGGTTTATTACTGTAAAGGTCAGGGACGTGCACAGACATTTTGAGGGGCAGGGGCTCAGTGAAAAAAAGGGCACTTCTCATAATTAAAAAAATATATCTTACTTTTTTTAACATATATATATTAACACAACTCTAATATGTAAAAAAAAATAAAAAGTTAATTAATTTTATCTTCCTCAAACTCATACAATTGTTTAATTTTCAAAAGATGTCTACAAAATAATCAGTTCACACAGAAATCATGGTCTCCATAGTATTCCTACCCTATCTCACAACCAATTTGAATTGAATTCGTACTAAGTGATTAAAAAGTGGCTAATTCGTACTAATTCATTACGACCTCACTCTGTACAAATTCATACGATTTGTCTAAACCCACGTGATGGTTAGGTTTCAGGCGGGCTAAGGGGGTAGGTCATCGTAATCAATTCATACGAATTGGCCAATTCTGTAAAATATGTACTGATTTAGCAAAATCGTACTAATTCGATACGAGTGAGGTCGTATGTAATTGTTACGATTAGCCACCTCGTAAAATTCGATTATTTCGTGATAAAACGATATCAAGTTCGAGTCAATATCGTCATATACTCGATATCAATATAGAGTTTGACGTTCGATAATGTTTATGTGGCAAAAGCAGAACGAAACTCATTTGAAGCACGCAAGCCTCACAGACTGTTTATCCGCTCGGCTCAAATCTAAACGAGTGAGAGCCAACTGGAGGAGACGCGTACTACTCTGATCCGCGCTTTCTCCTTAAAAATAAAATAGCACCCCAGAAAAAAGGGCACTTTCTCTCCAGGAATAAAAGGGGCAGGTGCTCGAGCCCCCTTTGATGTCTATGTGTGCACGTGCCTGGTAAAGGTGATTTCAGTTTATTACTGTAAAGGTGACTACAAGTTTCATAATGTATTTTTTACAGAAAAAACGTATTTGCGTACGTATATATTTATAATATATACGTTTATATACATTATATAAACGTATATATGTATAAATACAATGTAAATGTATCTCTTTTGTTCTGGCAACCAAAATTGCCAGCATTATTCTGTAAAAAATACAGGATTTTTTTTTACAGTGAGGAATAGACTATAATCTGGTGTGTGTGTTCTTCATTCACAGTTTCTCATGTTTCACCGATTCATTGTGATGTTTCAGAGTCACAGAAAAGGTGAGACAGAGAAAAGGTGAAAACTGAAGCAGAAATCCTATATATTTTTATAAACGTTATATTGATCTGTGTTATATTTGTGTGTTTTTCCTTTTAGAGAGCAGCGCTGTGATTTAACCTGATAAATCTCCATCATGTTCCTTCTTCAACAAATAATAACTTCATGTTTAAGACTAGCACTGTTACAGTATAGCCTATAAGATGAATGTGTATGAATGGACTTTATATTTATTTAATACGTTTGGATTTCATAAATATAGTAAATGCACTTTAAAACATAATTCAGTGGCTTAGTAAATATCAAAGTAAGTTAACATCTCTGAACATCATTTACTTGATAGTTTGAATTGAACATACAAAAATAATTGACAAAACATCCGACAGTTAATTTTGTCTAAACTTTTCAGTTAAATTTTTTTTCACTAAAAGAATGTAGTGTTTAACTAACCAGTTATTTATTTAAAATATACTTACTAAAAATATACCAAACTTTTTTTTTAGAATGGATAATTAAACTGATGTGTTAAAAAAATTAAAAAAAATTACAATTGAAAGTGAAAGTTGAAGTCTGATTCAAATTTTAAAATGCATTTTTAACCTAACATTTGGGTTTGTCCATATGTGACCCAAATTTGGGTTAAAACAACCCAGCATCATTTAGAGTGTAACACACACATAAGAAATTAAGTATGTTTATTGAATTTTAAGGAACCACTGCCAGTCTTGGAGATTGACTGAGATGTTGGTCTGGACAGGCTGATGCCCAGCAACACAGATCTGAGACCTGGAAAGTCACAATGTGCTGAACTTCAGGGTCCGAGTGTCAGCTGCCTAATTGATGAAGATGCTTCCGTCTATGTGTATGTGTGGAAAATCACTGTATGTGTGTGTGTGTGCGTGTGTGTGTGTTGAAGGGTATAATTACTGTGACCTTTATAACTGTAAGCGGGGCAGGTCATGAACTCATGTGAGTGTCTTGAAGCTGACTTCTGCTGATGAAACTGCAAACTATCTTTAAAAAAACCTTTTCTTTAATTTTTTTTAAATAATTCTGACTCCGGGTCTTCATTCATCATATCTGGTTCTGGGTCTTTGACTGTATACCCCTTACAATACCAACAAAGTTTAATGTTTGTCGTTTGAAGTTTACTCTTAATAATTCAAATAAAAATAATCGTTTGAGATTGAACAAAGAACCAAACAAATGCAACTTAAAAGTATAAAAGTAAAAATGATTCCTTCATACTCATTCATATTAAAGATGAAATCTTGTTAAATGTGATGTATATAAAATTAAAAATATATGCATATTTTTATTCATGATTATTCTTACTATGATCCTTTCACATAATATTCTTGTATTCTATTTCTATATCTATTTATGCTTTTTGCCTATTGTATATTTTAATACCATATACTTATACACATAATAAGGTGTTCATAATAAGGCGTTCATTTAGTTTACTTCTACTCTGAAAATAGGCTATACGTCTATTTTGGGCTCACGCATGCTACTTTTTTCCATTTGTGGTATCCTGTCATGACATCTTGTTTATAAATAAGTTTCACATGAGGTGTTTATCTGGCCTGGAAATAAGGCTATATTTGTATAAAGTCTAGACGTGATGGAAAAACTTCGCCTTCTTAAAGGTTTAGTTCTCATCTGAAAGGCAGAGGGGGAGGTGTTGCTGTAATTTATAATGAAATCCTCAAAACCACTAAGAAATCTAGTTTTAAATATACTTCTTTTGAAGTATTTGTGCTTAGTATAAAAATATATAGTGTAAATGATAAATCATGTCTGAGAATTCTGCTACTGGCTACTGTATACAGGCCACCAGGGCACCATAAAGATTTTACCAAAGAATTTGCGGACTTTCTATCAGAATTAGTCCTGGCTGCAGATAAAGTACTAATAGTTGGTGACTTTAATATACATGTAGATAATGAAAAAGATGCATTGGGATTGACATTTAAAGACATTATAAACTCAATTCGAGTTAGACGACACGTGTTAGAACCCACTCATTGTCGCACTCTTGATCTAATATTATCATGATTTCCACTACACGAGAGTAGATGTTAACACTTCATGCTGATTTGTACTCGGCTTTCGTCAAGATAAGCAAAACTAAGACTTCATATAGCAAAGAAAAAATGCTATTCATATCAACTTAAAGAGTCTGCTAGCAATATAAAATCCACATGGAATATCATCAATGAATTACTTAGCAAAAAAAAAGTTCTGCTAAAATTCCAACTAATTTTATTAAAGATGTTTTTTCTTTTACCAACCCTTCTGATATAGCAAATGGATTTAATGATTTCTTTGCCAATGTTGGTAGACATCTTGCTGAAAAAAGTTGTTTGTACAGATGGTTGTCCAACTGACCCAATTACTGGTTGCTTCCCGCAATAGGTAATTTTTATCCTCTTCCATCCAGAGAAGTGCGTGGCATTATAAACAACCTGAATGACACTGCAGCAGGTCATGATGAAATTAGAGCAAAGCTTTTAAAAAAGTGGCATTAACAATTAGTGAGCCATTAACTCATGTCCTTATGCTTTCTTTAAAAAGTGGGGTAGTCCCAAAAGATCTGAAGATTGGAAAGATTATACCTTTATTCAAGGCAGGGGATCCTAGCCTTTTCAATAATTGTAGACCGATCTCTATTTTACCTTGCTTCTCTAAAGTTTTGGAAAAGCTGGTATATGTAAAAATGTTAAAACATCTGAATGACAACAAGATCCTAAATAAACATCAATGTGGATTTCGACAACAACACTCAACATATATGGCTTTGTTACAAGTCATAGACAAAATTTCTACAGCACTGGATAACAACATGTTTGCAGTTGGTATATTTTTTGATTTATCAAAGGCTTTCGAATACAGTCGATTATGAAATTCTGATTTCCAAATTTTACCGTTATGAATTTCAGGATGTTGTAATCAATTGGCTTGTATAATAGAGAGCAATATGTATTTATAAATGGCAGTACTTCCAAGAGAATTAAGATATATTGTGGTGTACCTCAGGGATCCGAGCTCCGTCGGACCACGCTGGACAAAATGGATACAAAGGTTTGAGAACTATGTTACAGCAGTAAATATTACCAGAGATGCCAGACAAAAAGCTCTGTTACTGCATCTAGCAGGAGAACGTGTGCATGATATCTATGACACGCTAGCAGTTGAACAAGATACGTTTGCAGATGTTAAGCAAAAGCTAGGCACTTATTTCGCGCCTAAATAGAACGTCCAGTATCAAGTATATGTGTTCCGAAAAGCAGTGCAACAGCCGGGCGAAAATCTAGACACATACTGCACCAGACTACGCATGCTAGCAAAGAGCTGTGAATTTACAGACGTAAGCCACGAAATTAAAGCACAGTTGATCCAGAGCTGCAGTTCAACCAGGCTGCGCAGAAGAGCGCTCAGAGAGCCTGACGACAGCCTGGACGACCTTCTCGAATACGGGTAGAACGTTGGAGGTGTCAGAGCAACAAGCAGCCGGCATAGAGCAGAGTGTAGCTGCATCAGTAAATGCAGTGCATCTGACCGGGCGAACAGTTACCAGCCGACGTGCCGGGAGAGCCAAGCCGAACGTCCAGTGCAGGAATTGCGGAGGAAAGTATCCACATGACGGAGACTGCCCAGCAAAAGGAAAAGACTGTAAAGCATGCGGGAAGCTAAACCATTTCGCCAGGCAATGCATGTCAAAACGAAGAACACCTGGAAAGGAATATGACACCAAACACAGAGACAACAGTAAGCAACACAGAATGCATAAGAAAGTGTATAACATCACCGCCAGCACAACACATAGTACCACACATGACTCGTCTAGCAGTGATGAAGCTTACGTATTTGCTCCCAGTAGCAACAAAAATACCATTCTACCACGCACACACATCAGGCTCAATGGTGTAAAAATTGCAGCAATGATTGATTCGGGGGCCGCAGTTAACATTATTAGTGAATCGGTCCTCAGTACACTGAGACCATGCCCACAGCTTAGCCCAGCTGATATAAAGATATTTCCATATGGCAACACTAAACCGTTGCCCAAAACTGGTGCTTTCACATGTAGCACAGAGACAGACAGTAGAAAATCCATGGCAAAATTCTTTGTAATGAAGGGTGATAGCTGCTCTCTGCTAGGCTACGACACAGCTAAAGAGCTAGGCCTCATCAAGATCATCAACACTGTATCTGCTCCAACCAGCCAAACAGTAGCAGATGAGCTCGGTACAGAAATACCCAGAGCTGTTTGAAGGCATCGACATGTTGAAAAATTTTCAAGTAAAGCTGCACATTAACACTGACATCCAGCCAACCTGTCAGCCACACAAGCGTGTACCTTTTCACATCCGACAGAAGGTCGAAGAGGAGCTGAAACGGCTTCAAGAATGACGATGTCATCGGAGACAGTCACAGGCCCTACGCCATGGGTCTCTCCCATTGTGACGCCACCCAAGCCAAAGGATCCGGATAAGGTTAGAATCTGTGTTAACATGAGACAGGCCAACACTGCCATTCGACGTGAACGCCACATCACTCCCACCATGGACGATGTAATACAGAGTTGAACGGAGCTACAGTTTTCTCCAAGCTCGACTTGACTGCCGGTTGCCATCAGCTAGAACTCCACCCAGACAGCAGTTACATCACAACTTTCACCACACACCTTGGTTTGAGACGATACAAGCGCCTGAACTCTGGGATATCTTCAGCGGCAGAGGTGTTCCAGAATGCGATCTGCCAGACTCTGCAAGGCATCACAGGAGTAAAAAATCTGAGTGATGACATCATTGTGTATGGCAAAACACAGAAAGAACCATGACGACAGCCTTGGAGCTGTGTTCCAGAGACTGAAAGACAGTGGGCTCACACTCAACAGAAAGAAATGTGCGTTCAAACAAAGCTAAACTAGAATTCTTTGGGTTCATTTTCTCAGCTGGTGGAATCTCAGCTGACCCCAAAAAAATTGCTGCCATTCAACAAGCTAGTGATCCACAAGACCCAGACTGAATTCAGGAGTCTTCTTGGTATGGCGAATTGCTGTGCTCATTTTATCAAGGACTTTGCTTCCATCTCTGCACCACTACGTGAGTTGACCAGGAAAGACACACTGTGGCACTGGAAGCCTGAGCACGCCACAGCGCTACAGACGATCAAAGACAGCCTGACCAGCAACACGGTAATGTCATACTTTGATCCAGCCAAAGACACAGAGCTTGTTGTTGATGCTAGCCCAGTCGGCTTAGGCGCTATTCTCTACCAAAATAATCTAAAAGGAGAGAGGCGCACGATAGCATACGCCAGCCGTGCTCTCAGCGACGTAGAAAGACGCTACTCACAAACTGAAAAGGAAGCATTGGCCATTCTGTGGAGTTACGAACACTTCCACCTGTACCTGTATGGCAACCCTTTAATCCTGGTCACTGACCACTAAGCCCTAGAGATCATATGGAACAACCCGCGTTCAAAACCGCCTGCAAGGATTGAGAGATGGGGACTGAGACTACAACCCTACAGCTTCAAGGTAGAATACAGGAAAGCTGCTGATTACATTTCCCATCACCCCATCTTAATGTAGACAAGTGAAAACACAAGAGCGGTGAAAGTTGAAAGCCACACCCAAAGCCATGACTCTCAACGAGATAAAAGAGGAAACCTTAAAAGACCATATCCTACAAAAGGGGACCATATCCCACTCTCCCTGCTTGGCCTGGGAAATGGCCTTCATACACCTCATCCTCTCCTCCTGCTTTCGCACCTCGTTGACTACCAGCTTCCTCCTTTGAGCTGGGCCTGTCTTGTGCCATTTAGGAGGAGCTAAACTGAGCCCAAAACCTCATCTTCCATGCATTTACATTTATATTTACTAGTGCTGTCAAGCGATTAAAATATTTAATTGCGATTAATCGCATTAATGTCATAGGTTAACTCGCGATTAATCGCACATTTTTATCTATTCTTAATGTCTTTTGATTTCTTTTTGTTACATTCTTATCAACATGGAAAAGTGGATTGGCTTGTTTAGTGCAAATGTTTTTTTTTAATTATTATTATTGAAAATAACATAGTATTTTCAATAATAATAATTAAACATAGGAATAGTGTTCAATTTCCCTCTAACATATATAGCCTAAATAATCTCTCACACAATGCAACACTGTCCATCAATAAAAGGGTGAAAGAAATTGATCGAGGTCTGATATTGACGAGGGGTGGAGAATTTGCATCATCTGTGTTTGTGTGTGTGTTTGCTTGGCCATCATCAAGTGGTGTTTCAGGCTGGACGTGCTGCGATGATGATAGCTCAGTTCATAATGACAAAACATACAGATCGCTTTGGTCTTGTCAATGGGACAATTTGGCAACTTTTTAAAAGTAAACTTTACATTCAGAATCTCATTGGCATCCATTTCGGCGTCTCGCGCTCGTCATCCACTCAAAACATAACGTTACTATTTGGCCGGCTCGCGAGCTGAAACGAGTGTGTGCGGCACAAAGACGTCCCTGCGCGCTGCGGTCTTGAAACCCATTCATTTCAATTGCTTGCGCGCGCGAGGACGTTTCGTTGCTTCTCCGACCAAAGGCGCAAGCGGATTCTAGCTAGACCGAGAAACAAAACAACAGACACCGCCGCACACACTCGTTTGGGCTTGTCGAGCCGGCTCTGAGTGATGACGAGCGCGAGACGCTGAAATGGATCAGGACGCATGCGCGTCCTGTTGCAAAAGTATGTGAAAAAACTACAAAGTTTGCTAGGACAAAAAGCCGTTAACGCCGTTAATAACGCGTTTAAGTGACAGCTCTAATATTTACATTTACTCATTTAGCTGGCACTTTTATCCAAAGCGACTTACAATTGATATATATGTTGGAGGTTGCACGCCTCTGGAGCAACAAGGGGTTAAGTGTCTTGCTCAGGGACACATTGGTGTCTCACAGTGGATTTGAAACCCGGGTATCTCACACCAAAGGCATGTGTCTTATCCACTGCGCCACCACCACCCTGAGGACGAAGCGCAGAGTTGGCACACAGCTGTTCCGTGCCATGTTTTGTTGTGACAGACAGAATGCTGGGAAATGAAGTCAAATGTGAAGGACACCGTGAGAACAAGGACCTCTAGTGACAAACAAGGGAAACACAACCAGACACTGTGACAATATATACCTAAACTATATTTTTTTTGCAAATAAGTGCAAATAGCCCACATAAAAAAATCAAAATTTTCACTTATAATATATATATTTAAAATATACTATAAAATTATAATTTGAATATAAAATATACTAAAAGTAAAATTATTTAGTAGTGTTTTAACATACACCTGACACTTTTGTTTGATTTGGTATATTTATGGCCATGTGTCAAAAAATTATGTTTCTGATTTTGCCAAACTGACTGGTCAGTTGCTGTCACATATGTTTTATAGCGGTTATATATATATATATATATGCAGAAAGACTCAACAACAATAGATCCAGCAGTACGTGTCGATCTCAGTCGGTATCTGGAAACCACAGAGCGAGATTTTCCCTCCGGGAAAGGAAGAAGCAGCTTCTATTTCTCTGTTCGCATACTTCTCTATGTGTGCTAGAAGGAATGAGGAGACGAAAGCTGCCAGACACGTACAGGAGACAGTAACTTCAATGCCACCAACACGCCATCATGGACGGAGGAGAAGGAGGATACACAGCCCGTCTGCCCAGCCAGAGATGGTTCACGTCCCGTCTGCCCAGCCAGAGATGGTTCACGTCTCGTCTGCCCAGTCCGAGGCTGTTCACGTTCCGTCTGCCCAGCGAGAGACTGTTCACGTCCCGTCTGCCCAGCGAGAGACTGTTCACGTCCCGTCTGCCCAGCCAGAGACTGTTCACGTCCCGTCTGCCCAGCCAGAGACTGTTCACGTCCCGTCTGCCCAGCCAGAGACTGTTCACGTCCCGTCTGCCCAGCCAGAGACTGTTCACGTCCCGTCTGCCCAGCGAGAGACTGTTCACGTCCCGTCTGCCCAGCCAGAGACTGTTCACGTCCCGTCTGCCCGAACAAGAGACTGTTCACGTCCCGTCTGCCCTAGACAAGAGACTGTTCACGTCACCGTCTGCCCTAACTAGAGACTGTTCACGTCCCGTCTGCCCTAACAAGAGACTGTTCACGTCCCGTCTGCCCAGCGAGAGACTGTTCACGTCCCGTCTGCCCAGCGAGAGACTGTTCACGTCCCGTCTGCCCAGCCAGAGACTGTTCACGTCCCGTCTGCCCAGCGAGAGACTGTTCACACTCCCGTCTGCCCAGCCAGAGACTGTTCACGTCCCGTCTGCCCAGCCAGAGACTGTTCACGTCCCGTCTGCCCATCCAGAGACTGTTCACTTGACGTCTGCCCTAACAAGAGACTTTTCACGTCCCGTCTGCCCTAACAAGAGACTGTTCACGTCCCGTCTGCCCTAACAAGAGACTGTTCACGTCCCGTCTGCCCAGCCAGAGACTGTTCACTTCACGTGCTGCCCTAACAAGAGACTTTCACGTCCCGTCTGCCCTAACAAGAGACTGTTCACGCCCGTCTGCCCTAACAAGAGACTGTTCACGTCCCGTCTGCCCTAACAAGAGACTGTTCACGTCCCGTCTGCTCTAACAAGAGACTGTTCACGTCACGTCTGCCCAGCCAGAGACTGTTCACGTCACGTCTGCCCTAACAAGAGACTGTTCACGTCCCGTCTGCCCAGCCAGAGACTGTTCACGTCACGTCTGCCCTAACTAGAGACTGTTCACGTCCCGTCTGCCCTAACAAGAGACTGTTCACGTCCCGTCTGCCCAGCGAGAGACTGTTCACCTCCCGTCTGCCCAGTCTGAGACTGTTCACATCCCGTCTACCCAGTCAGAGACTGTTCACATCCCGTCTGCCCAGCGAGAGACTGTTAACGTCACGTCTGCCCAGTCAGAGACTGTTCACATCCCGTCTACCCAGTCAGAGACTGTTCACATCCCGTCTACCCAGTCAGAGACTGTTCACGTCCCGTCTGCCCAGCGAGAGACTGTTCACGTCCCGTCTACCCAGTCAGAGACCGTTCACATCCCGTCTACCCAGTCAGAGACTGTTCACATCCCGTCTACCCAGTCAGTGACTGTTCACGTCACGTCTGCCCAGCGAGAGACTGTTCACGTCCCGTCTGCCCAGTCAGAGACTGTTCACATCCCGTCTACCCAGTCAGAGACTGTTCACATCCCGTCTACCCAGTCAGAGACTGTTCACGTCCCGTCTGCCCAGCCAGAGACTGTTTACGTCCCGTCTGCCCAGCCAGAGACTGTTCACGTCCCGTCTGCCCAGCCAGAGACTGTTCACGTCCCGTCTGCCCAGCCAGAGACTGTTCACGTCCCGTCTACCCAGCCAGAGACTGTTCACGTCCCGTCTGCCCAGTCAGAGACTGTTCACGTCCCGTCTGCCCAGCCAGAGACTGTTCACATCCAGTCTGCCCAGCGAGAGACTGTTCACGTCCCGTCTGCCCAGCAAGAGACTGTTCACGTCCCGTCTGCCCAGCGAGAGACTGTTCACGTCCCGTCTGCCCAGCCAGAGACTGTTCACGTCCCGTCTGCCCTAACAAGAGACTTTTCACGTCCCGTCTGCCCTAACAAGAGACTGTTCACGTCCCGTCTGCCCTAACAAGAGACTGTTCACGTCCCGTCTGCCTTAACAAGAGACTGTTCACGTCCCGTCTTCCCAGCCAGAGACTGTTCACGTCACGTCTGCCCAAACAAGAGACTGTTCACATCCCGTCTGCCCACCCAGAGACTGTTCACGTCACGTCTGCCCTAACAAGAGACTGTTCACGTCCCGTCTGCCCAGCCAGAGACGGTTCACGTCCCGTCTGCCCAGCCAGAGACTGTTCACGTCACGTCTGCCCTAACTAGAGACTGTTCACGTCCTGTCTGCCCTAACAAGAGACTGTTCACGTCCCGTCTGCCCAGCGAGAGACTGTTCACGTCCCGTCTGCCCAGCGAGAGACTGTTCACGTCCCGTCTGCCCAGCCAGAGACTGTTCACGTCCCGTCTGCCCAGCCAGAGACTGTTCACGTCCGCTCTGCCCAGCCAGAGACTGTTTACGTCCCGTCTGCCCAGCCAGAGACTGTTCACGTCCCTTCTGCCCATCCAGAGACTGTTCACTTCACGTCTGCCCTGAACAAGAGACTTTTCACGTCCAGCGAGAGACTGTTCACCTCACCGTCTGCCCAGCCAGAGACTGTTCACGTCCCGTCTGCCCAGCAAGAGACTGTTCACGTCACGTCTGCTCTAACAAGAGACTGTTCACGTCACGTCTGCCCTAACTAGAGACTGTTCACGTCCCGTCTGCCCTAACAAGAGACTGTTCACGTCCCGTCTGCCCAGCAAGAGACTGTTCACCTCCCGTCTGCCCAGTCTGAGACTGTTCACGTCCCGTCTACCCAGTCAGAGACTGTTCACATCCCGTCTGCCCAGCGAGAGACTGTTCACGTCCCGTCTGCCCAGTCAGAGACTGTTCACATCCCGTCTACCCAGTCAGAGACTGTTCACATCCCGTCTACCCAGTCAGAGACTGTTCACGTCCCGTCTGCCCAGTCAGAGACTGTTCACGTCCCGTCTGCCCAGCCAGAGACTGTTCACGTCCCGTCTGCCCAGTCAGAGACTGTTCACATCCCGTCTACCCAGTCAGAGACTGTTCACATCCCGTCTACCCAGTCAGAGACTGTTCACGTCCCGTCTGCCCAGCCAGAGACTGTTCACGTCCCGTCTGCCCAGTCAGAGACTGTTCACATCCTGTCTACCCAGTCAGAGACTGTTCACGTCCCGTCTGCCCAGTCAGAGACTGTTCACGTCCCGTCTGCCCAGCCAGAGACTGTTCACGTCCCGTCTGCCCAGCCAGAGACTGTTCACGTCCCGTCTGCCCAGCACAGAGACTGTTCACGTCACGTCTGCCCAGCGAGAGACTGTTCACGTCCCGTCTGCCCAGTCAGAGACTGTTCACATCCCGTCTACCCAGTCAGAGACTGTTCACATCCCGTCTACCCAGTCAGAGACTGTTCACGTCCCGTCTGCCCAGCGAGAGACTGTTCACGTCCTTGTCTGCCCAGCGAGAGACTGTTCACGTCCCGTCTGCCCAGTCAGAGACTGTTCACGTCCCGTGCTGCCCAGCGAGAGACTGTTCACGTCATCGCTGCCCAGCGAGAGACTGTTCACGTCCCGTCTGCCCAGTCAGAGACTGTTCACATTCCGTCTACCCAGTCAGAGACTGTTCACATCCAGTCTACCCAGTCAGAGACTGTTCACATCCCGTCTGCCCAGCGAGAGACTGTTCACGTCCCGTCTGCCCAGTCAGAGACTGTTCACATCCCGTCTGCCCAGTCAGAGACTGTTCACATCCCGTCTACCCAGTCAGAGACTGTTCACATCCCGTCTACCCAGTCAGAGACTGTTCACGTCCCGTCTGCCCAGCGAGAGACTGTTCACGTCCTGTCTGCCCAGCCAGAGACTGTTCACGTCCCGTCTGCCCAGCGAGAGACTGTTCACGTCACTGTCTGCCCAGCAAGAGACTGTTCACGTCCCGTCTGCCCAGCTCAGAGACTGTTCACATCCCTGTCTACCCAGTCAGAGACTGTTCACATCCCGTCTGACCCAGTCAGAGACTGTTCACGTCCCGTCTGCCCAGCAAGAGACTGTTCACGTCCGTCTGCCCAGCGAGAGACTGTTCACGTCCCGTCTCACCCAGTCAGAGACTGTTCACGTCCCGCCTGCCCAGCGAGAGACTGTTCACGTCACGTCTGCCCAGCGAGAGACTGTTCACGTCCCGTCTGCCCAGTCAGAGACTGTTCACATCCCGTCTACCCAGTCAGAGACTGTTCACTGTCCCGTCTGCCCAGCGAGAGACTGTTCACGCCACGTCTGCCCAGCCAGAGACTGTTCACGTCACTGTCTGCCCAGCCAGAGACTGTTCACGTCCCATCTGCCCTAACAAGAGACTTTTCACGTCCGTGCTGCCCTGAACAAGAGACTGTTCACGTCCCGCTCTGCCTGAACAAGAGACTGTTCACGTCCCGTTGCTGCCCAGCCAGAGACTGTTCACGTCACGTCTGCCCTAACAAGAGACTGTTCACGTCCCGTCTGCCCAGCCAGAGACTGTTCACGTCACGTCTGCCCTGAACAAGAGACTGTTCACGTCCCCTCTGCCCAGCCAGAGACTGTTCACGTGCCATGCTGCCCTGAACTAGAGACTGTTCACGTCCCGTCTGCCCTAACAAGAGACTGTTCACTGTCCCGTCTGCCCAGCGAGAGACTGTTCACGTCCCGTCTGCCCAGCGAGAGACTGTTCACATCCCGTCTGCCCAGCGAGAGACTGTTCACGTCCCGTCTGCCCAGCCAGAGACTGTTCACGTCCCGTCCTGCCCAGCCAGAGACTGTTCACGTCCCGTCTGCCCAGCCAGAGACTGTTCACGTCCCGGCTGCCCAGCCAGAGACTGTTTACTTCACGTCTGCCCTAACAAGAGACTTTTCACGTCCCGTCTGCCCTAACAAGAGACTGTTCACGTCCCGTCTGCCCTAACAAGAGACTGTTCACGTCCCGTCTGCCCAGCCAGAGACTGTTCACTTCACATCTGCCCTAACAAGAGACTTTTCACGTCCCGTCTGCCTGAACAAGAGACTGTTCACGTCCCGTCTGCCCTGAACAAGAGACTGTTCACGTCCCGTCTGCCCTAACAAGAGACTGTTCACGTCCCGTCTGCCCTAACAAGAGACTGTCTCACGTCCCATCTGCCCAGCCAGAGACTGTTCACGCCACGTCTGCCCTAACAAGAGACTGTTCACGTCCAGTCTGCCCAGCCAGAGACTGTTCACGCCACGTCTGCCTGAACAAGAGACTGTTCACGTCCCGTCTGCCCAGCCAGAGACTGTTCACGTCCCGTCTGCCCTAACAAGAGACTGTTCACGTCCCTTCTGCCCAGCGAGAGACTGTTCACGTCCCGTCTGCCCAGCGAGAGACTGTTCATGTCCCGTCTGCCCAGCGAGAGACTGTTCACGTCCGTCTGCCCGGCCAGAGACTGTTCACGTCCCGTCTGCCCAGGCAGAGACTGTTCACGTCCCGTCTGCCCAGCCAGAGACTGTTCACGTCCGTCTGCCCAGCCAGAGACTGTTCACGTCCCGGCTGCCCAGCCAGAGACTGTTCACTTCACGGCTGACCCTAACAAGAGACTTTTCACGTCCCGTCTGCCTAACAAGAGACTGTTCACGTCCCGTCTGCCCTAACAAGAGACTGTTCACGTCCCGTCTGCCCAGCCAGAGACTGTTCACTTCACGTCTGCCCTAACAAGAGACTTTTCACGTCCCGTCTGCCTTAACAAGAGACTGTTCACGTCCCGTCTGCCCTAACAAGAGACTGTTCACGTCCCGTCTGCCCTAACAAGAGACTGTTCACGTCCCGTCTGCCCAACCAGAGACTGTTCACGTCACGTCTACCCTGAACAAGAGACTGTTCACGTCCCGTCTGCCCAGCCAGAGACTGTTCACGTCACGTCTGCCCTAACTAGAGACTGTTCACGTCCCGTCTGCCCTAACAAGAGACTGTTCACGTCCCGTCTGCCCTAACAAGAGACTGTTCACGTCCCGTCTGCCCAGCCAGAGACTGTTCACTTCACGTCTGCCCTAACAAAAGACTTTTCACGTCCCGTCTGCCCTAACAAGAGACTGTTCACGTCCCGTCTGCCCTGAACAAGAGACTGTTCACGTCCCGTCTGCCCAGCCAGAGACTGTTCACGTCACGTCTGCCCTAACAAGAGACTGTTCACGTCCCGTCTGCCCAGCCAGAGACTGTTCACGTCACGTCTGCCCTAACTAGAGACTGTTCACGTCCCGTCTGCCCTAACAAGAGACTGTTCACGTCCCGTCTGCCCAGCCAGAGACTGTTCACGTCCCGTCTGCCCAGCCAGAGACTGTTCACATCCAGTCTGCCCAGCGAGAGACTGTTCACGTCCCGTCTGCCCAGCCAGAGACTGTTCACGTCCCGTCTGCCCAGCAGAGACTGTTCACGTGCCGTCTGCCCAGCCAGAGACTGTTCAAGTCCCGTCTGCCCTAACAAGAGACTGTTCACGTCCCGTCTGCCCTGAACAAGAGACTGTTCACGTCAGTCCTGCCCTAACTAGAGACTGTTCACGTCCTGTCTGCCTAGACAAGAGACTGTTCACGTCCGCTGCCCAGCCAGAGACTGTTCACGTCCCGTCTGCCCAGCGAGAGACTGTTCACGTCCCGCCTGCCCAGCCAGAGACTGTTCACATCCCGCCTGCCCAGCGAGAGACTGTTCACCTCCCGTCTGCCCAGCCAGAGACTGTTCACTGTCCCGTCTGCCACAGCCAGAGACTGTTCACTGTCCCGTCTGCCCATCCAGAGACTGTTCACTTGACTGTCTGCCCTAACAAGAGACTGTTCACGTCCCGTCTGCCCTGAACAAGAGACTGTCCACGTCCCGCCTGCCCTAACAAGAGACTGTTCACGCCCGCCTGCCCAGCCAGAGACTGTTCACTTCACGGCTGCTGTAACAAGAGACTTTCACGTCCCGCCTGCCCTGAACAAGAGACTGTTCACGCCCTGCCTGCCTGAACAAGAGACTGTTCCACGTCCTGCCTGCCTGAACAAGAGACTGTTCACGTCCCGTCTGCTATAACAAGAGACTGTTCACTGCCACGTCTGCCCAGCCAGAGACTGTTCACGTCATCGCCTGCCCGAACAAGAGACTGTTCACGTCCCTGCTGCCCAGCCAGAGACTGTTCACGTCACGTCTGCCCTGACTAGAGACTGTTCACGTCCCGTCTGCCTGAACAAGAGACTGTCCACTGTCCCGTCTGCCCAGCGAGAGACTGTTCACCTCCCGTCTGCCCAGTCTGAGACTGTTCACATCCCGTCTACCCGAGTCAAGAGACTGTTCACATCCCGTCTGCCCAGCGAGAGACTGTTCACGTCACGTCTGCCCAGTCAGAGACTGTTCACATCCCGTCTACCCAGTCAGAGACTGTTCACATCCCGTCTACCCAGTCAGAGACTGTTCACGTCCCGTCTGCCCAGCGAGAGACTGTTCACGTCCCGTCTGCCCAGTCAGAGACCGTTCACATCCCGTCTACCCAGTCAGAGACTGTTCACATCCCGTCTACCCAGTCAGTGACTGTTCACGTCACGTCTGCCCAGCGAGAGACTGTTCACGTCCGTCTGCCCAGTCAGAGACTGTTCACATCCCGTCTACCCAGTCAGAGACTGTTCACATCCCGTCTGCCCAGTCAGAGACTGTTCACGTGCCCGTCTGCCCAGCCAGAGACTGTTCACGTCCCCGTCTGCCCCAGCCAGAGACTGTTCACGTCCCGTCTGCCCAGCCAGAGACTGTTCACGTCCCGTCTGCCCAGCCAGAGACTGTTCACGTCCCGTCTGCCCAGCCAGAGACTGTTCACGTCCCGTCTGCCCAGCCAGAGACTGTTCACGTCCGTCTGCCCAGCAAGAGACTGTTCACGTCCCGTCTGCCCAGCCAGAGACTGTTTCACGCTTCCGTCTGCCCAGCCAGAGACTGTTCACGTCCGTCTGCCCAGCCAGAGACCTGTTCACGTCCCGTCTGCCCTAACAAGAGACTGTTCACATCGCCGTCTGCCCAGCCAGAGACTGTTCACGTCCCGTGCTGCCCGATGCCAGAGACTGTTCACGTCCGCCGTCTGCCCAGCCAGAGACTGTTCATGTCCACGTCTGCCCCTGAACAAGAGACTGTTCACGTCCCGTCTGCCCTAACAAGAGACTGTTCACGTCCCGTCTGCCCTAGCCAGAGACTGTTCACTTGCACGTCTGCCCTAACAAGAGACTGTTCACTGTCCGTCTGCCCTAACAAGAGACTGTTCACGCCCTGCCTGCCCAGCCAGAGACCTGTCCACGTCCCGCTGCCCTAGACAAGAGACTGTTCACTTGCCCGTCTGCCCAGCCAGAGACTGTTCACGTCCCGTCTGCCCAGCGAGAGACTGTTCACGTCCACGTCTGCCCAGCCAGAGACTGTTCACTGTCACGTCTGCCTGAGCCAGAGACTGTTCACGTCCCGTCTGCCCTGAACAAGAGACTGTTCACGTCCCGCTGCCCCAACAAGAGACTGTTCACGTCCCGTCTGCCTAGCAAGAGACTGTTCACGGTCCCTGTCTGCCCAGCCAGAGACTGTTCACGTCACCGTCTGCCCGAACAAGAGACTGTTCACGTCCCGTCTGCCCAGCCAGAGACTGTTCACGTCACGTCTGCCCTAACAAGAGACTGTTCACGTCCCGTCTGCCCAGCCAGAGACTGTTCACTGTCACGTCTGCCCGAACTCAGAGACTGTTCACGTCCCGTCTGCCCAACAAGAGACTGTTCACGTCCCGTCTGCCCAGCGAGAGACTGTTCACGTCCGTCTGCCCAGCGAGAGACTGTTCACATCCCGCCTGCCCAGCCAGAGACTGTTCACGTCCCGTCTGCCCAGCCAGAGACTGTTCACGTCCCGTCTGCCCAGCCAGAGACTGTTCACGTCCCGTCTGCCCAGCCAGAGACTGTTCACGTCCCGGCTGCCCAGCCAGAGACTGTTCACTTCACCGTCTGCCCTAACAAGAGACTTTTCACGTCTCGTCTGCCCTAACAAGAGACTGTTCACGTCCAGTCTGCCCTAACAAGAGACTGTTCACGTCCCGTCTGCCCAGCCAGAGACTGTTCACTTCACATCTGCCCTAACAAGAGACTTTTCACGTCCCGTCTGCCCTAACAAGAGACTGTTCACGTCCCGTCTGCCCTGAACAAGAGACTGTTCACGTCCCGTCTGCCCTAACAAGAGACTGTTCACGTCCCGTCTGCCCTAACAAGAGACTGTTCACGTCCCATCTGCCCAGCCAGAGACTGTTCACGTCATGCTGCCCTAACAAGAGACTGTTCACGTCCCAGTCTGCCCAGCCAGAGACTGTTCACGTCACGTCTGCCCTAACAAGAGACTGTTCACGTCCCGTCTGCCCAGCCAGAGACTGTTCACGTCCCGTCTGCCCTAACAAGAGACTGTTCACGTCCCTTCTGCCCAGCGAGAGACTGTTCACGTCCCGTCTGCCCAGCGAGAGACTGTTCATGTCCCGTCTGCCCAGCGAGAGACTGTTCACGTCCGTCTGCCCGGCCAGAGACTGTTCACGTCCCGCTCTGCCCAGGCAGAGACTGTTCACGTCCCGTCTGCCCAGCCAGAGACTGTTCACGTCCCGTCTGCCCAGCCAGAGACTGTTCACGTCCCGTCTGCCCAGCCAGAGACTGTTCACGTCACGTCTGACCCAACAAGAGACTTTTCACGTCCTGCTGCCCAGCAAGAGACTGTTCACGTTCCGTCTGCCTGAACAAGAGACTGTTCACGTCCCGTCTGCCCAGCCAGAGACTGTTCACGTCCCGCCTGCCCAACAAGAGACTGTTCACGTCCGTCTGCCCTAACAAGAGACTGTTCACGTCCCGTCTGCCTAACAAGAGACTGTTCACGTCCCGTCTGCCCTAACAAGAGACTGTTCACGTCCCGTCTGCCCAGCCAGAGACTGTTCACGTCACGTCTGCCCTAACAAGAGACTGTTCACGTCCCGTCTGCCCAGCCAGAGACTGTTCACGTCCACGCCTGCCCAGACCAGAGACTGTTCACGTCCCGCCTGCCCAACAAGAGACTGTTCACGTCCCGTCTGCCCGAACCAGAGACTGTTCACGTCCGTCTGCCCAGCCAGAGACTGTTCACTGCCACGCTCTGCCTGAACAAGAGACTGTTCACGTCCCGTCTGCCCAGCCAGAGACTGTTCACGTCCACGTCTGCCCGAACTAGAGACTGTTCACGTCCCGTCTGCCTGAACAAGAGACTGTTCACGTCCCGCCTGCCCTAACAAGAGACTGTTCACGCCCCGTCTGCCCAGCCAGAGACTGTTCACTTCACGTCTGCCCTAACAAGAGACTTTCACGTCCCGTCTGCCTGAACAAGAGACTGTTCACGTCCCGTCTGCCCTAACAAGAGACTGTTCACGTCCCGTCTGCCCAGCAAGAGACTGTTCACATCCCGTCTGACCCAGTCAGAGACTGTTCACGTCCCGTCTGCCCAGCAAGAGACTGTTCACGTCACGTCTGCCCGAGCGAGAGACTGTTCACGTCCTGTCTGCCCAGCCAGAGACTGTTCACATCCCGTCTGCCCAGTCAGAGACTGTTCACGTCCCGTCTGCCCAGCGAGAGACTGTTCACGTCCCGTCTGCCCAGCCAGAGACTGTTCACGTCCACGTCTGCCCAGCCAGAGACTGTTCACGTCCCATCTGCCCTAACAAGAGACTGTTCACGTCCGTCTGCCCTAGCCAGAGACTGTTCACGTCCCGTCTGCCCAGCCAGAGACTGTTCACGTCCCGTCTGCCCAGCCAGAGACTGTTCACGTCCGTCTGCCCAGCCAGAGACTGTTCACGTCCCGTCTGCCCAGCCAGAGACTGTTCACGTCCGTCTGCCCAGCCAGAGACTGTCCACGGCCCCGTCTGCCCTAGCCAGAGACTGTTCACGTCACGCCTGCCTGAACAAGAGACTGTTCACGTTCCCGCCTGCCTGAACAAGAGACTGTTCACGTCCGTCTGCCCGAACAAGAGACTGTTCACGTCCCCGTCTGCCCAGCCAGAGACTGTTCACTTCACGTCTGCCCGAACAAGAGACTGTTCACGTCCCTGCCTGCCTAGCCAGAGACTGTTCACGTCCGCCTGCCCGAACAAGAGACTGTTCACGTCCCGTCTGCCTGAACAAGAGACTGTTCACGTCCCGCCTGCCTAACAAGAGACTGTTCACGTCCCATGCTGCCCAGCCAGAGACTGTTCACGCCACTGCCTGCCCTGAACAAGAGACTGTTCACGTCCGTCCTGCCCAGCCAGAGACTGTTCACGCCACTGCTGCCCTAACAAGAGACTGTCCACGTCCCGTCTGCCCAGCCAGAGACTGTTCACGTCCTGTCTGCTGAACAAGAGACTGTTCACGCCCCGTCTGCCCAGCGAGAGACTGTTCACGTCCGCCTGCCTGAACAAGAGACTGTTCACGTCCCTGCCCTGCCTGAACAAGAGACTGTTCACGTCCCGCTCTGCCCAGCCAGAGACTGTTCACGTGCCACTGCTGACCCTGAACAAGAGACTGTTCACGTGCCCGCTTGCCCAGCCAGAGACTGTTCACGTCACTGCCTGCCTGAGCTAGAGACTGTTCACGTCCCGGCTGCCCTGAACAAGAGACTGTTCACGTCCCGTCTGCCTGAACAAGAGACTGTCCACGCCCCGTCTGCCCAGCCAGAGACTGTTCACGTCACCGTCTGCCCTAACAAGAGACTGTTCACGTCCCGTCCCTGCCCTGAACAAGAGACTGTTCACTGTCCCGTCTGCCCTAACAAGAGACTGTCCACGTCTGTCTGCCCAGCAAGAGACTGTTCACATCCCTGCTCACCCAGTCAGAGACTGTTCACGTCCCGCTGCCCAGCAGAGACTGTTCACGTCATGCCTGCCCAGCGAGAGACTGTTCACGGCCCTGTCTGCCCAGTCAGAGACTGTTCACATCCTGCTCTACCCAGTCAGAGACTGTCCACGCCCGCCTGCCCAGCCGAGAAACTGTTCACTGCCACGCCTGCCCAGCCAGAGACTGTTCACTGTCACGTCTGCCTGAGCCAGAGACTGTTCACGTCCCATCTGCCCTGAACAAGAGACTTTCACGTCCCGTCCTGCCTGAACAAGAGACTGTTCACGCCCGTCTGCCCTGAACAAGAGACTGTTCACGTCCCGCCTGCCCAGCCAGAGACTGTTCACGCCACGTCTGCCTGAACAAGAGACTGTTCACGGCCCGTCTGCCCAGCCAGAGACTGTTCACGCCACGCTCTGCCTGAACAAGAGACTGTTCACGTCCCCTCTGCCCAGCCAGAGACTGTTCACTGCCACGCCTGCCCTGAACCAGAGACTGTTCACGTGCCGTCCTGCCTGAACAAGAGACTGTTCACGTCCCGTCTGCCCAGCGAGAGACTGTTCACGTCCCGTCTGCCCAGCGAGAGACTGTTCACATCCCGTCTGCCCAGCGAGAGACTGTTCACGTCCCGCCTGCCCAGCCAGAGACTGTTCACGTCCCGTCTGCCCAGCCAGAGACTGTTCACGTCCCGTCTGCCCAGCCAGAGACTGTTCACGCCCCGGCTGCCCAGCCAGAGACTGTTTACTTCACTGCCTGCCCTAACAAGAGACTTTTCACGTCCGTCTGCCCTAACAAGAGACTGTTCACGTCCGTCTGCCCTAACAAGAGACTGTTCACGTCCCGTCTGCCCAGCCAGAGACTGTTCACTTCACATCTGCCCTAACAAGAGACTTTTCACGTCCCGTCTGCCCTAACAAGAGACTGTTCACGTCCCGTCTGCCCTGAACAAGAGACTGTTCACGTCCCGTCTGCCCTGAACAAGAGACTGTTCACGTCCCGTCTGCCCTAACAAGAGACTGTTCACGTCCCATCTGCCCAGCCAGAGACTGTTCACGCCACTGCCTGCCCTAACAAGAGACTGTTCACGTCCAGTCTGCCCAGCCAGAGACTGTTCACGCCACGCCTGCCCTGAACAAGAGACTGTTCACGTCCCGTCTGCCCAGCCAGAGACTGTTCACGTCCTGTCTGCCTGAACAAGAGACTGTTCACTGTCCCTTCTGCCCAGCGAGAGACTGTTCACGTCCCGTCTGCCCAGCGAGAGACTGTTCATGTCCCGTCTGCCCAGCGAGAGACTGTTCACGTCCGTCTGCCCGGCCAGAGACTGTTCACGTCCCGTCTGCCCAGGCAGAGACTGTTCACGTCCGTCTGCCCAGCCAGAGACTGTTCACGTCCCGTCTGCCCAGCCAGAGACTGTTCACGTCCCGGCTGCCCAGCCAGAGACTGTTCACTTCACTGCTGACCCTAACAAGAGACTTTTCACGTCCCGTCTGCCTGAACAAGAGACTGTTCACGTCCCGTCTGCCCTAACAAGAGACTGTTCACGTCCCGTCTGCCCAGCCAGAGACTGTTCACTTCCACGCTCTGCCCAACAAGAGACTTTTCACGCTCCGTCTGCCTTAACAAGAGACTGTTCACGTCCCGTCTGCCTGAACAAGAGACTGTTCACGTCCCGTCTGCCCTGAACAAGAGACTGTTCACGCCCCGTCTGCCCAGCCAGAGACTGTTCACGCCACGCTGACCCTAACAAGAGACTGTTCACGTCCTGTCTGCCCAGCCAGAGACTGTTCACGCCACGCCTGCCCTAACTAGAGACTGTTCACTGTCCCGCCCTGCCTGAACAAGAGACTGTTCCACGTCCCGTCTGCCTGAACACAGAGACTGTTCACGTCCCGTCTGCCCAGCCAGAGACTGTTCACTGTCATCGCCTGCCTGAACAAGAGACTGTTCACGTCCCGCCTGCCCAGCAAGAGACTGTTCACGTCCCGTCTGCCCTAACAAGAGACTGTTCACGTCCCGTCTGCCCAGCCAGAGACTGTTCACGGCCACTGCCTGCCCTAACAAGAGACTGTTCACGTCCCATCTGCCCAGCCAGAGACTGTTCACTGCCACGCCTGCCCTAACTAGAGACTGTTCACGCCCCGTCTGCCTGAACAAGAGACTGTCCACGTCCGTCTGCCCAGCAAGAGACTGTTCACGTCCGTCTGCCCAGCGAGAGACTGTCCACGTCCCGTCTGCCCAGCCAGAGACTGTTCACGTCCCGCCTGCCCAGCGAGAGACTGTTCATGTCACTGCTTGCCCAGCGAGAGACTGTTCACGTCCCTCGTCCAGTCAGAGACTGTTCACATCTGCCTGCCCAGCGAGAGACTGTTCACGTCCGTCTGCCCAGTCAGAGACTGTTCACATCCCGTGCTACCCAGTCAGAGACTGTTCACATCCCGCCTACCCAGTCAGAGACTGTTCACGTTCCCGTCTTCCGAGTCAGAGACTGTTCACGTCCCGTCTGCCCAGCGAGAGACTGTTCACGTGCCCGTCTGCCCAGCCGAGAGACTGTTCACGGCCGTCTGACCCAGTCAGAGACTGTTCACATCCCTGCTGACCCAGCTCAGAGACTGTTCACGGCCCCATCTGCCCAGTCAGAGACTGTTCACGTCCGTCTGCCCAGCGAGAGACTGTTCACTGCCGTCTGCCCAAGCTGAGAGACTGTTCACGGCCCATCTGCCCAGTCAGAGACTGTTCACATCCCTTGCTCACCCAGCCAGAGACTGTTCACGTCCCATCTGCCCAGCCAGAGACTGTTCATGGCCCATCTGCCCAGTCAGAGACTGTTCACATACCGTCTACCCAGTCAGAGACTCTTCACATTCCGTCTGCCCAGCCAGAGACTGTTCACATCCCGTCTGCCCAGTCAGAGACTGTTCACGTCCCATCTGCCCAGTCAGAGACTGTTCACATCCCGTCTACCCAGTCAGAGACTGTTCACATCCCGTCTGACCCAGTCAGAGACCGTTCACATCCCTGTCTGCCCAGTCAGAGACCGTTCCACGTCCCTTCTGCCCAGTCAGAGACCGTTCACGTCCCTGTCTGCCCAATCAGAGACCGTTCACGTCCCGTCTGCCCAGTCAGAGACTGTTCACGTCCCGTCTGCCCAGTCAGAGACTGTTCACGTCCCGTCTGCCCAGCCAGAGACTGTCCACATCCCGTCTGCCCAGTCAGAGACCGTTCACGTCCCGTCTGCCCAGTCAGAGACCATTCACATCCCGTCTGCCCAGTCAGAGACTGTTCACATCACGTCTGCCCAGTCAGAGACTGTTCACGTCCCGTCTGCCCAGTCAGAGACTGTTCACGTCCCGTCTGCCCAGTCAGAGACTGTTCACGTCCCGTCTGCCCAGTCAGAGACTGTTCACGTCCCGTCTGCCCAGTCAGAGACTGTTCACGTCCGTCTGCCCAGTCAGAGACTGTTCACGTCCCGTCTGCCCAGTCAGAGACTGTTCACGTCCCGTCTGCCCAGTCAGAGACTGTTCACATCCCTGTCTGCCCAGTCAGAGACTGTTCACATCCCGTCTGCCCAGTCAGAGACTGTTCACGTCCCGTCTGCCCAGTCAGAGACTGTTCACGTCCTGTCTGCCCAGTCAGAGACTGTTCACATCCCGTCTGCCCAGCCAGAGACTGTTCACATCCCATCTGCCCAGTCAGAGACTGTTCACATCACGTCTGCCCAGCCAGAGACTGTTCACGTCCCGTCTGCCCAGTCAGAGACTGTTCACGTCCCGTCTGCCCAGCCAGAGACTGTTCACATCCCATCTGCCCAGTCAGAGACTGTTCACATCACGTCTGCCCAGCCAGAGACTGTTCACATCCCTGTCTGCCCAGTCAGAGACTGTTCACATCCCTGCTCCGCCCAGCTCAGAGACCTGTTCACGTCCTCGTCTGCCCAGTCAGAGACTGTTCACATCCCGTCTGCCCAGCCAGAGACTGTTCACGTCCCGTCTGCCCAGCTCAGAGACTGTTCACGTCACGTCTGCCCAGCCAGAGACTGTTCACATCACGTCTGCCCAGTCAGAGACTGTTCACATCACGTCTGCCCAGTCAGAGACTGTTCACATCACTGCTGCCCAGTCAGAGACTGTTCACGTCCCGTGCTGCCCAGTCAGAGACTGTTCACGTCCGTCTGCCCAGCGAGAGACTGTTCACGTCCCGTCTGCCCAGCGAGAGACTGTTCACGTCCCGTCTGCCCAGTCAGAGACTGTTCACATCCCGTCTCACCCAGCCAGAGACTGTCTCACGGTCCCATCTGCCCAGCCAGAGACTGTTCACGTCCCATCTGCCCAGTCAGAGACTGTTCACATACCGTCTGACCCAGTCAGAGACTCTTCACATCCCGTCTGCCCAGCCAGAGACTGTTCACATCCCATCTGCCCAGTCAGCGACTGTTCACATCCCGTCTGCCCAGTCATGAGACTGTTCACATCCCGTCTACCCAGTCAGAGACTGTTCACGTCCCATCTACCCAGTCAGAGACTGTTCACATCCCGTCTACCCAGTCAGAGACTGTTCACATCCCTGTCACCCAGCCAGAGACCGTTCACATCCCGCCTGCCCAGTCAGAGACCGTTCACGTCCCGTCTGCCCAGTCAGAGACCGTTCACTGTCCCGTCTGCCCAATCAGAGACCTGTTCACGTGCTGTCTGCCCAGTCAGAGACCGTTCACGTCCCGTCTGCCCAGTCAGAGACTGTTCACGTCCCGTCTGCCCAGCCAGAGACCGTTCACATCCCGTCCTGCCCAGTCAGAGACCGTTCACGTCCCGTCTGCCCAGTCAGAGACCATTCACATCCCGTCTGCCCAGTCAGAGACCGTTCACATCCCGTCTGCCCAGTCAGAGACTGTTCACATCACGTCCGCCCAGTCAGAGACTGTTCACGTCCCGTCCGCCCAGTCAGAGACTGTTCACGTCCCGTCTGCCCAGTCAGAGACTGTTCACGTCCCGTCTGCCCAGTCAGAGACTGTTCACGTCCCGTCTGCCCAGTCAGAGACTGTTCACGTCCCGTCTGCCCAGTCAGAGACTGTTCACGTCCCGTCTGCCCAGTCAGAGACTGTTCACGTCCTGTCTGCCCAGT